>JAWNPR010000061.1:25525000-25925000 GCA_035047405.1 Drosophila stalkeri
ATTGTTTTCAACTGTCGTCTGGCGACTATCTGCTTTTCTCTTGCTACTTCTTCTTCTTCTTCTACCACTCTCCGCTGCTGCTGCTGCTGCTGCTCTTTTGACTTCCGTTTCCGTTTTCAAATAATCACAAGTTCTTGGAGCTGCCCGCTGTCAGTTGTTAGTTTTTGTAGCTGCAATATATTGAAAAGAAATGTATGAATAAAATTATTAGCTTTGATTTTACTTAACTGTACATAAATATATCTATATACAGAAAATATTTCATATATAGATATGTCAAAGTATGTCGATAAAACAATGAAATATTTCAGTTCAAATAAAAACTGAAATATATGAAATTAAAAAAAATATTCTAAAAATATATATTTATCGAGACTGAAATATTTTAGTACAAATTTTTAAATTGATACATAATATATAATTAAAATATTTTTTCAATAAAAAAATATAAAAATCGATATTTATCGATTTACAACTATTGTAGTAAATTGACGTAATTTTGGTTTAATTTTAAAATTACTTTATTTAATATAATATAAAAATAATAATTTATTTATTAAAATATATTTTCAATAAAATATAAGTTTAAAATCGATATTTATCGATACACCAATATTATTAGAAAGTAAACTATTTTTGGTATATCTATAAAACTGTTAAATAAATAATATAATAATACTAATATTATATTAAAATATATTTTCAATAAAATATAAGTTCAAAATCGATATATATCGATTCGAATTGTATCATGGCTAATTTGATTAGGTCTTCATTCAATCTACCGTATAACAAACTTTTCGCAAATTGAAAGCTATCGAATAAAATTGCTCAATAAATTGTATAATGCATACTTTGGTGTCGAGTCATATCAAATCAACTTCAAATATGTATTTTTAGATATTTAACAAATCCGATAAAAACTTCGATTGACAGCTTGATAAAATGTGAAAAGCGACAAGCACAGGCGGCATCACTGAATGGAAAACCAAGAGAAAAAACAAAAAATGAGAAATGTCGTCAGATACGGGAGAAAAATCGTTTTAAAAATCGCGTTTTCTCTTTTCTTGTTGTGTGTGATGCTTTGTTTTAACTGTACTTATTAAAGGTAGTTCATTGTGATAGCAGAGCCTACGATAGCTCGCTGTGCCATAGTAGTTATATGTTGTCGAAGACAAAGGATTGCTGCTGCTGCTGCTGCTGCTGCTGCTGGGCAAAGGCTCTCGATAAACAACGGGCAAATGCACAATGCCAACGCAGTTGGTCAACAACAACAACAACAATAGCAGAAGCGACAACAACAACAGCAAATGCCGAGAACATTCGCAATGACAGCAAATGTCAAACATTTACTTCCCCATGGTGCATGGCTCCAGTGCTTTAAGTGCAACTCACATGAATTTCTCCCTCTCTCTCTCACTCTCTGTGGGTGTGTGTGTGTGTGTGTAGGGTATATCGGAGCTATACGACGTCCCTTAGTCATTCAGTCGGACATCTTTGTTAGCAGCTCGTGTGTCCACAAGACAAAGCGGCAAAGCTGAATGCCACATGGGTGCATGATGTTTACCACAGACACACTCACACACACGCACACGCACACACATGTGGGCACCGCTAGGGTATATACAGGCTGTAGATGCTCTACATTGATAGTCAAAGTTAAAGAATTGTCTAAAATGCTACATTTTTTTGACTTAAGCTACCTATGTTTACTTTAACGATTGAATATCGCTTAAAAAACTCCGCTCTCTTAGCATATATATTAAATGTATTAAACTTCAATTAACTAACAAATAGATATAATAATCACTGTAAACTAAAAGTTGAAAAGCTATGGATAACTATGACCAGAAGAGATTTTATTTGCAAATAGCTCAAAGTACGTTTGTAGCTAGAGAAATGTAAAGTCTATGCGAATTGAATAAGAAAAGTATTTTCCCTTTTTCGTGTGGTTGTTTTGTGGCTATGCCTATAGCAAATAGATCAATATAGGCATTTTGCGCTTGGTTGATCTGAAGCCATCGATGATTGTGTTCAATCGAACTATCGATAGCTTTTTGTAGTTCGTTTGTAACTTTATCTTTACGCTATCAAACCTTTTGTATATCCATTCATCTCTCACGCAGACCACACTCTCGGCTTGGCACGCTCCATCTTGCCTTTAGAAATTATCGATAACAGATATCACGAATGTATATCTAGAGACTTAATGTGAATATTGTTACCAAGTTTGCTTTAAGTGTTCGATAGCATTTTGAATTTCGATGTATATCTCCCTCTGACTACACTCGAAATGTAGCACAAACGTTAAAATGATCGATAACCGATAACATAGACTATAGAATTTACTTAGCACTTCAAGTATATTTCAGAAACAAAATTATCATTTTCTATACTTTATAAAAATATTGAAATATTGAAGTAATTTAAAAAAAATTTTTGTGTATGATATATAAACTAGTTATAAAATTTCGAAAATTTCTAAGACCCGCTCAAACATATTTTCCTCTTCTTCAAATTCCAAAATATTTAATATATAATATAAATTGATATATTCACCAATCGAAATTTTGGCAAATAGTGATTGCGACAACAACTGCATGTTGTTCTTTTATTGAATCAATCATTGAATCAATCAATCAATCAACCAATCAATCATTCATTAGAATCTGGCTCGTTATCACAATTCCTCAGGCACACACACACACACATAGCTAGCGAAGTGAAGAAATATTTGGATTGGCTTCAAATTCCGAACGCATTGCGAGCAGTTAACGTGGCATGCTTTACGAACGGGCTGACAGCGTAGAAGGAGAAGGGGCGTGCCTCTACCTAATACCCTAACACACACTGTCCCTAGCTCTCTTCATATATACATATATATATATATATATATAAGTCTATATATATATAGGTATGTATTTGTTGCTGGCATCCAAACAAGCTGAGATAGAAGAAGGCAAAAAGAAAAGAAACGAAAACAAAAAAAAAATATAGTAGCAGGTGAGCGAGACCAGACAGAGAGACAGACAAACAGGCGGTTAGATAGACAGTTAGATAGGTAGGCAGGCATAGATGGATGAATGGCAGGATAGCACATAGAGAAGACAGAGAGTAGACGCAATACAATATTTCTGCTGACATATGTTGTTGTTGTTGTTGTTGCTTTAGCTGTTTGTATGTAGCTGGAAACTTGTTACATTTAATTATGGGCTATTTGATTAAAGCTCTTGAACAAATACGCTCAAAATGGCACACACAGACAGACAGAGAGAGAGAGAGAGAGAGAGAGAGTGAGAGAGAGAGATAGCGAAACAGTGCGACTCAGCGACAGACACACACAAAAGTGTCAATATTGAGCCGCAGGTGGCGCTGCTGTGCTGAACGTTGCTGTCATATGGCTGACAAAACGCAAACGTAAACAGAAACCGCTGTGAACGCAAATGCGGCTTCGTATCCAAAACATGCCAGAAATGGGCTCACACTCAGCCCTCCGCCCCTTCAGCCACACCAACCATCCCACCCACCCACACTTGCCTCACCAGCCCTCAACTGCCCTCATCTGTGTCAGAAGCCCAGCAACACGATGACACCCTCCCACCCCCATCCCCACTCCCACCTCACAACCCATATACCACTCCAATGGCGCCCCGACTCCTTGGCAGCCCAGACAACCTCAATGAATGTGGCCAACTGTTGAATGGTAACAAATTTTTGGGCGTTTTGCCAAAAGTTGATGTTGCTGCTGTAACTGCTGTTGCTGCTACTGTTTTTGTTGCTGTTGTTTGCCATTTTATTTATTTACGTTCAAATGGAATAGCAGGGAAATATTATATATATATGTGTATAAATGTATATGTATGAAAAGCAGCGGCAAATGAAATGAAATGAAATGTTTTTTAATAAGCTTCCGTTTTGGCTTTAAATAACGTGCTCGACTAGAGATTACTCTGCATAAATTTAAAAGAATGAGTAATTAGCTAAACTAAATTTAAATATAAACCTATCAAGCTTAAGCTATTGTTGCCTATTAATGGGCCTGACTCAATAAGCGCTATGCTAAATGAAATTGCAATAAAATAAATATAATTTCAAATATTTTATTTTTTTTAGCTTCATGCCATTTATGTTATAGAATTTAATTGATGCTAAACAAAAAAAGAAGTTGAACTCTAGTTATGTAAAATTGAATTAACCAGCTGAGATTGTACGCCTTACTCATTCTTTGACTGAGTTGAACAAATTCTGCCTTTACCTTAAGAAGATTGATGATCAAAGGAAAAACAAAATGTTATCGATAACTTAAGACCAAATTTATTAATTAAATATAATTATCAAAATTCGTAAGCTAGATATCGGTAGATGTTACTTCTGTCATTGGCTTTCTCTCTCGCTCTCTATCGCTTTCTATCAATCTCTATCGATCTTTATCGCTCTCTATTGCTCTCTATCGTTCTCTATCGCTCTCTATCAATCTCTATCGATCTTTATCGCTCTCTATCGTTATCTATCGTTATCTATCGCTCTCTATCGCTCTCTATCAATCTCTATCGATCTTTATCGCTCTCTATCAATTTCTATTGCTCTCTATCGCTATCTATCGCTCTCTATCACTCTCTATCATGCTCTCTCTCTCTTTCTCTCTCTCTCTCTCTCTCCCTCTCTCTCTCTCTCTCTTCATAGAAATGAAGAATAGTAGAAGTTCTCATCGAGTCAATCATAGAGCAATGAAGTAGAAATTATTTTACATATAATTTAGATCACATTACAATACTTTATTTATCATGTAGTATTTATACCTCAACAGGAGAAGAGAATCGAAAGAGTATATTCAGGTAACATTTTAACAGCTCAACAGCAAATTCAGTGAGCTTTGTCAATTCATCCAGCGTTAATCCCATATTTACATATTGAATCATATTTTAAACCAAAAGTCATAAATATAACTGCAAACTAATAAAACCAAAAAATAAATAAATCAGATTAAAAAAAATCACACAAGTTTTTCATCTATTTTATTTTTATTTTTTTGAGCAGCCTGAATACATCAGAGTTGATTTCTATTTAACTATAAATAATTATTGAATTCATTGCAATATTGCAAATAAAATACAATTAACAATTGAATATTAAATGCAAAATATTGAAAGCAATTGAAAGAGCGTTTTTATGAAATGGAGAATAGAAAAAGCAAATATGTAACGAGCGGAGCTAAGTCGCGTTAAGCTGTGAGCTCATCTATTATTCATTTGAAATTCACAAACAAAGCAGCCAGTAGTGGGAGTTGTGAGAGTTGTGGCTGTGCTAGCCGTTCAGTGGGCGTGGCAAATTGAGTGACTGACTGACGCATTGATTGACAAATTACAGGCTTTCAATGCTGCGCCATTAAGTGGGCGTTTTTGCTAGTGGGCGTGTCGGCCCTGGCAATGTGCAGGTGCTTTAAATGCATCAATTGTGCAGCCTACATTTAGGCAAAGCGCCCGCATCAACCGAACAGCAATGAAAGCGGAAAGGAAAATGTGAGAGAAATACTAATGCGCACATGGAAATACCCTGGCATGAGGTATAAACTAGATAGATGTATATATATATATATATATATATAATTATATTGGAAGACAAGAATAGAAAGGTGGGAGAAAAAAAAGAGTGGAAATAGCGAAAATTAGTCAGTTGAAGCTATTGAGAGAGAGAGCGACGGAGAGAGAGAAAATAAATGTGGAAGAATGTGAAAAGGACAGTTAGACAGAGAGAGAGAGAGAGAGAAAGAAAAGGAGAGTGAAAAAAGAGTAAGAACAGCAGTAAGAGAGAAAGAGGAGACAGCGAGGAGAGAGAGAGAGAGGAAAGAGAGAGAGGAGAGAGAAAGGAGAGAGATAGAGAGAGAAAAATAGTGAGTAAGATAGAGATAGAGATAGAGATAGAGATAGAGATAGAGATAGAGATAGAGATAGAGATAGAGATAGAGATAGAGATAGAGATAGAGATAGAGATAGAGATAGAGATAGAGATAGAGATAGAGATAGAGATAGAGATAGAGATAGAGATAGAGAGGAACTTGGAATAATAGACGCGAGATAGATAGAGAGAGAGAGAGAGAGAGAACAATAGAGCAGACTTAAGGTGATGGCAAGAAACCGAGAAACAAAAAGAGAGTCGGAGATGAACAGGGAGAGAGAGAGACAGAGAGACAGAGAGAGAGTGAGAGTGAGAGAGAGAGAAAGGAGCGAAAGAGAGAGAAATGAAGAAGTAGAGAACAGTGCTATAAGGAAACGGAAAACGAGAAAGATCGTAAGAGAAAAACTAAGGATAAGATAAGACCTGAAAAGCTAGAAATAGAGAGTCAGCAAATGGTTCCATATATTCCTGCATCGTATTTATATATATGTACATATATGTATTGCATAAACATATATTGTATAGAAATATATTGCAAATACATAATAATCTAACTAATATCTATGGATTTGCTTTAAGTATAACATCAAATCAAGTGTTAAACACTGACACACACTCTCTCTCTCTCTCCATCTCTTTCTCGATTGGCCAGCGAATAAGCCCGCTTAAAGGGTATTATGAAAAAAAAAAACAAATATGGAACAGCAGAGGAGAAAAAAAAATTGTTGAATTGCTGCTGCGGCAGCGACGTCGACACACATTTTGCGGTTGATATGAATATCGATTCGGTACGTTTAACTGTGCCAGCTAAGCGCGCGTGTGTGTGTGTGTGTGTGTGTGTGAGTGTGTATTTATGTGTTGGTATGTAAACTAGAACTTTGTATAAATTTATGTGCACAACAATGTTTATGTTGTTGAATAAACGAACAGTTTTTGCATATGCGGCCAAGAGAAACCGTGAAAACCGGCTACTGGGCGAGTATGTATGTGTGTGTGTGCGACTGTGTGTGTGTGAGTGTGTGTGAGTATGTATGCAAGTGTGTGTGTGTGTATGTGTGTATAATGGCAGGATGCAACATGAAAATGGCGTGCGGTTGCCAACGTTTTATTTCCCAGCTGTGCGAGTGTGTGTGTGTGTGTGTGTGTGTGTGTATCTCTATGTGTGTGTGTGTCTGTGTCTTTGCCTTTATGGGGCAGCCAAATGCCCTAAGAGCACAGAGTCTATCATTAAGTACAATTTCTTTGACAATTTATTGATATATTCATATTTGAATAAAATAATTATTAGTTGATTAAAGCTAAATTGTTTTAATTGTATTCAATAAATATTTTACATATATAAATATATATATATATATTTTTTTTTTCGCTAGAGTATTCAAGCGCTGGCTTGGCTAGAGTTAGCTTTGGCTCTACAACTTTTCCTTTTCTATAGTTGACAGCTTGTGTGTGTGTGTGTGTGTGTGTGTGTGTATTGCATTGTGCATTTGCTTAAAATAGAAATATGCCAGACACTCACGCACAACAAACACACACACACACACACACGCATACACTTGCATACACAAACACAGAGTGCAAAAAATATTCAATCCCACAACGGAAATCGCTTAAGCGCCAAGCCCTTCACGCTCCGCCTCCTGCTGCTGCTCTATGCATCCTGTGGCAGGATCTGGGCGCAGCTATTCTTAGTTCGAAGTCTAAGCTGCAACTAATTAAATGCATTTTTTAACCAACTTTTCTTTTCTTTTTTTTTTTTTTTTGTTTTTTTTTGGCTTTTTATGGCACTTGTTAGCACAGCAAAAAGTTCAATTCGTAAATGTTTACAGCTCGAATTTGAATAGCTCGAAGCGCACGACTTGAGTCTTTTTTACTCTGCCTAGGTTTTGAGTTAGAGTTCATTTTATAGTTGTTTAACTTAGTATTTTAATGGGAATTTCCATTAAGCTATTTCCTGAAAGTCTTTTTCATTCTGGCTACAATTTGAGTTAATTTTGTTATTGCTTAACTTGGTATTATAATTGGAATTTCCATTAAAACTGTTTTCCCCCACTAAACGACTAAGTTTTAGTTGCAAATACATTCAGTCTTATTGAATATACACCTATCTACTCTCTAGGGTCTTGGGCGTTTTGCCAGCTGTGTCTAAAGTCATACAAATGAGAGAGAGTCTCATGTGTGCAGAGATTTCTCTTAAACTGAATATTAAATTGATGAAAACTGATTCTTTCAAATATACGTTAATCAACACTGCATGCAAGTGTTGCGTAGTTTTGATTTTCGTGTTGAGCAACAATGCATTATAGGTTAGAAAATGCCTTGAAATGGAAATACTTTCTCTGGACTAATTGACATGATAATCATTGAGCTTTAAAAGGCTTCTACTTAATACAATTTAAAATATTTTGGATATTCTTCTGCAGAGAATTCTTGAGATTTCTTGAAATAAACTTCAATTGGGCTGAGTGCTGGATCTTTTAACAATTAGCGACATTTATTTTGATTTTCATTTCAACTTGAGCAAGTGTAATGAAAATAGTTGAATGCGCATTGCTAAGTGATTTGAAATTCACAGTTTGTCAACACTGGACGCCAGTGTTGTCTGATGCCTTGACATTGCTGTTGATGCCATTGGCACACGCACTAATACACTTCAACACGACTATGGGAGACATTGGCGTTCAATCAAACTAAACGCACACAAGCGGCGAGCCGGCGACAATAAGAGATGGAGATATGGTGAGCGAGAGAGAGAGACAAAAGAGAGAGAGAGAGGGAGAGTATTGAGTGCGAGTGAATACGCGTGGTTAAAAGCAAAGCCAACGAACCGTATAAAATAAACATAAACGAGCGGACGAGCCAAGCAGGATGTGTGGCGGCTGGAGGCGGAAGGCGTGCCACCGGATGCAGGACACGGAGATGTCAAACGGACGACGAGCGACCAAAGTTACTTTACCAACTGATTTTTAGATTTGCCAATCTCACTCACTATGTATGTATGTGTGTGTGTGTGAGTGTGCATGTGTGTGTGTGTGTGTGTGAGTTTTTAATTTCTATTTCATGTCAATAATGTGCTGCTGATGATGCCATTGCTATAGTAAGCCTGTGTGTGTGTGTGTCTTTGGGTATTCTTTGCCTTTGTTTACCTCAGTCTGTGTGTGTGTGTGCGTGGGTCAACTGTCTCACCTGGCTTCAGAGCTGAGCGGACAGAGACGGCATCATTCATCATTCAAGCTAGTTGTAAATAATGTTACCCATAGGATCCTTTTGCCGCTTATTAAGGTGATAAATCAAAAGTCTTCGCTGGCGAGCGCGCAAGCGAGAGAGCTTGAGTGCGTGAGCGAGATAGCTAGCTAGCTAGCAGCTTTGCCCTTTGTTGCTTGCCTTTACATTTGTCAGACACACATTTTCCATTTGCCAGCTTCAGTGTTAGTTTTCTTTTCTCTCTTTCTTTCTTTCCTTTTTTTTTTTTTGTAGTTTTCAAATGTCCTTTGCACTCACGGGCTACTCACGGTTTTTCCAATCAATTTGCAACACTGGCAAAGCGCGAGTTCTGTGCCGCGGACTTTCGATTGATTTCGTGGCGTTATCTTGACACGCAGTGAGAAACCATTTGCAATGTCTTTTTTTTTTCTCACTTGCTTGCTTGTGTTTTAGCCCGCAATTGAGCAGAGTAAGGCAGCTACACGAACTCACAATGCACTAATGAAGCTGCAGTCTATAGAGTTGCATGAAACTGAACAAGATCATAAAAAAAAAAAACAAAAGTGAAATTGCAATATTGCAAAATTTAAGAAATTGTTTACACAAGTCTCTACTATCGAATAGAATATGGAATGCTTTGAAGGAAAATAAAAAGTTATATATCAAATTGTTTTCTAAAAAACAAAATATTTGATATTTTCTGAATAGAATTTGTACATGATTGACTCTTATACTCTCGCAGTTCTTATACTCTCTAATCTATAGTGAGTCATGGTAGCAATTTATTAATTAACAATATTTACAAATAATATATGTAAATCCATTTGTGCATATATAATATTTCGCTTCATTACGTAATTCCAATCTTGACTTAATTTAATCATTTTAGAGCATTCAATAATCAACTTTAAGCGTCTGCGTCAAGCAGCTTCTTCTACTTTATTTTTATTTATTTAGTTTTGTGTCTGCTTGTGTGTGTCCCTCAATATGGTAATTACTATTAGAGCGAGGTGTGATATCGGCTCTATCCATGCAATGTCAAGCTTTGGCCGCTATCCCAGAGAATCTATAAATAAGTCGAGTAAACAAGTGATGCCTGTGCCTGCAGCATATGGATATTAGGCATCACACACACACACACATATATATATTTTTTTTTTCCTAACATGGATGCGTGGTCGTATGTGTATGTGTGGGTCGGTGTGTGTACGTGTGTGCTTTCCATCCAATTCCAATTCCCAAATCACAATTCGTAGCAAAATCGTGAACATAGCTAATTAACACTAGCAAAAGGACAACAACAACAACAACAACAACAACAACAACAACAACAACAACAACAACAACAACAACAACAGCTCAATACGTAATTAGCAGCAATAGAAGCAGCTCAAGCGCGGCTCATGACAAGTGCTAAGCAGCCATTGGCCGCTAGATGGCGCTAGCAGCACTATATATGTAAAATGGAGTCGACTATTCGACATATATGCATCCCGCTCTCTCTCTCTCTCTCTCACTTGCACACACTCTAAACCACACCCAGGTGCTATGTTTGCAAAACTTATGCAATTTCATAAACTAAAAATCAAAATATAATAAAAAAAAAAAATAAATAAAAATAAATAAATATTTTGATGTTTCGGTTAAGGTAAACATTAATCAAACTCTAAACTTTGTATTTGTTGGCATAATAATAAAAAAAATTTGCTTTTTCCACATGTTTTTCGCTCAATAAGCATAAAGAATTTTTTTTAATGAAACAAGCCAACTTTCATGTGAACAATATCTCAATATTGTAAATTTTAATGCAATCGAAAAGGGAAATTTTTTTATTTGTAAAGCTGCAGAAGTTGACTCCGTTGCAGACTCATACAATTTTCCATTCATTTCAAGGCTTGACTTCTTGCAACATTTGACTTATGCAACTGACAGCTTATTGGTTGGTTAGGCCAAGGAAGTATACACAATTTGCAGTTGCGGTGCAATTTCAATTACATTTTGACATCGCAATATAGTGAGAATTTTGAATTTCTTTCAAATAAATGCAATTGAAATCTAACAGAAACATATGACAAAAATGTTAAGGAAATGTGATTGAGATTCCTTTTCAAATAGTTATAGAATTCCATTTGGTTCTTTATGCAAATTGATTTCAATAGATTTTAACATAAGTTGATGGCATTATTCAATGAATATAAGTTTATTTAAATATAATTCTACTACTTGGTGGCAAGCTAAGTTGTGAAAGTAGGCGTACAGCTTAACAGTATATTTATCGCCCAGCTGTGTGATTCTCATTCTATTGTTCACTTATCAATGCTGCTTTTTGGAAAGGATACTTATCCTTTTCTGAAGATTTTTCAATACTATGCTTTACATATAATTTAACAATTTGCAGCAAAGTTCTGTGATTCTGTGATTCTCTTCACATCAACAAACTTTTGCAACACTATTATTTACATATGCTTAACATTTTGCAGCACAGTTCTCTGACTCTCTCCCCATCAATAAACTTTCGCAACACTGTTATTTGCAATGATTTGAGTTCGCTCAAAAAGTCTATCAGTTTTCAACACAGTTTTTGAATCAATTTTTCAACAAACATACAATTTTCGCTTTGCAAGGCTTTGATAATTGGACACAAAGTTTTTACACTTTCCAACACTGTCGTTGGGCCAGCAGCTAGAAGAATCTCACGCAGTTCGACAGCAAGTGTGCCTCGCACGTTCTTTGGCAATTTGAGTGTGCTAATCTGTGGCTTATATTTGGGTCTGTTTAACAAATGGATTGCATTTACAGTTAATCCAAGTGAATGGGCTAAACTAAACTTTCAATTAAATAGAACGAAAATTAATCAAAAAGACAAAGTGAGGTACGTTGATGGATACATCGGTGACATAAGCTGGCCGAGCACGTGGCGGGACTTTTTGCAAATAAACATAGGATACACATGGGCCAAGAGGGAGTGAGATAGAGTATGGGATGAGAGAGTGAAAGATGAGATGGGGGAAAGGGCGACAGCAGATGGTACGTGGTCAACGTGTCAACGTGGCAAAACAAATGATGATAGCTGCGAGTCAAATGAAATGTCCGCAAGATAAACAACAACAACAACAACAACAACAACAACAACAATAAGAATGGCCAACAGAATGAAATGAGCAGCCGACAGAAGACAGAAGGCAGAGAAAGAGGAAGAAAACGTATAAAAATAAAAATAAAAATAAAATAACAGTTGACAATTTTTGTGTGCTATGTTTGTTTGCGGTGCAAGAGACAAAAAATTGAGCTGCTGCTGGCCCAGCAAATAGAGACAATATTTGCTAGCAGATAAACACAAGCAAACACACACACACACACACACACACACACACATACACAGACAGGCACACCAACCTGGGCCAAAACAAGTGAGGGAGAAGCAGGCAGAGGCAACTCTCACCTGAGCAAGTGACAAAAAATGCGAATAGTACATAATATACTAAATATATATATATATGAACAAACATATCTATATACATATACAAACTTACATTTATATATATATATATATATATATATATATATATATATATATATATATATATATATATATATATATATATATATATATACATATGCACATATATAAACTAGCTCAAATAGTAATTATGCCATCAATGTTTGTTTATATTTAATTAATTTAATTCACTTTATTTGCTGTTTATCAAATATTTATTGTATTTTAATTAAGTTACATATTTTCTACTAATGTTTATTTATTTGTTTTAAATATATTAAAATTAATTATTTGAGTTAGTTATTTATATTTATATTTATTTCCTTTAATTCATGTTTTTTATTAATTATAATGAAATTCATTATTATTATTTTTATTTTTTAATTTAATTTTTATTATTATTATTTTTTAAAACTATGTTTTGTTTTGTTCAAGTAAATAATTTTTTATTGTTTTGTGTTATTTATTTAATTCAATTCAATTTTAAATTTATTAATTTAATTTATTATTTTGTTAAATTATGTTGTTTAATTTGTTGTTTGTATTATGTATATGCTATTTATTTAATTCAATTTTTTTGTAATTAATATACGTTAATTACAATATTATTTTAGCATTATTTCTTATTTTATTATGTCTTATTATATGGTAAAAATTTTTATTTTTCATATATTTTTTATATTTTGTGATTATTTTTATAAATTTTTTTCCGAGTGTTTTCCAAAATTTATGCCTAAGCTAGAAATATTTTACATTATATTCTTTTATACATATTTTATTTTTGTAAATTTGATTTTGTATATATGTTTTTTATTTTACATATATATTTATATATATATATATTTTCAGTGTTTTCCAAAATTTATTCTAAACCTAGAAATATTTTGCATTATTATAATTTTTATTTATTTTTTATTTTATTATTATTTTCTTTTTATATTTTATTATTTTTTGTTTAAATTTTATTTTCTTTTTTGAAATTTTATTTTTGTTTTTTTATTTTTTTGTATATATATTTCTATTTATTTTTTTTTTTCAGTGTTTTTCCAGAACGTAACCTGGAAATATTTTATTAATTTTCTATTGTCTTTTTTTCACAGTGCTTTGAAAGTAAACGTAAAAGAAAAGTTTTAATCTGCTGAAGAGCAAAAGTTTTTCAACAACTCAAAGTGTTGTAAAAACACTTAAAACTAGCCACGATGACGCAACTATCCGACATTCGATTCTTTTCTTTTCACAATAGAAATATTTAGATGTATATGATATGTAATGTACCTAAATATTAATCTATGCATACTTTATTATATTAAAATATAAAAAAAAAAATCATCACTTAAAAACTATTGCAAAAATCGTTATAAAATCGTTTCTAAATGACGAGTTTTATTTTCTTTAAATTTATATTCATACATTTCATTCATTTTTGATTCAATAATATTCTAATCCTGAGCTGATGCCACAAATAAATTGCTAACATCAAATCTCGAACTTTTTAAACTTTGATCTATTAATTGCATACAATACAAACGATATCTATTTAACGTGAGTAGTGGTGCATCATTCATTGGCTTGCTTGGCTGTCAGTTTTGGGCCACATTGTGACCGCAGTGCGCTACTGTAGACGGCAGCTGACGCTCGCTCGGTTGCCCAGCCAGGCCGTTTTCCTGGGTCAAAATGTATTTGCCAAGGACACCGAGTCGGACGTTGTGACCGCCATGCAAACATTCGGCCTAATCAAAAGTCACAAACAGTCGCACACACACACACACACATGCAGATGCACACACACACACATATATATATATATACATATATATATGCAGACAGGAAGGCAAGTGGGCAAGTTCTTGGCCAAAAAGCAAGCCGAGTAAACAAAACGCAAACTATTTGTTTGACAGCCTCACTTCGTGTGTGCCTCACCATGCGAGTATGTGTGTGTGTGTGTGTGCGTGCGTATGTGTGTAAGTTTGCATGCGTATTTGTGTGTGCTTTCTGGCATTTCTGGCACCCATAACCAGCCTCCATTTGCGAGCCCATTCTCCGAGTGACTTTACGCCTGCTACTCTGTCAGCCAATTTGACAGTTACCCGTTACAACATTGTTACAGTCACACACACACACACACACATACACGCATGTATATACATGCAGAATTTTACACAAATTTGGTGTGTGTGCATGTAAAGCATAGATTATTGTTTGAATCCGTTTTAAATGCTGCTTGATTTCTTGTTTGGTTGCCCAATTGAAGCAACATTTGCCACTAACTGTGTTGGTAAACGCACACACACACACACACACACACACACACACAAGCACTGTCCAACACTGAAATAGCAAATTGACAGACAACAAGTTTAATTGCTAATTAGTTATTGTTTGAACACAATCAAGTGAATCATTCGAATGCAGTTCACTTGAGAGCACTGCATTTGCTATGCAAGCACTTAACCAACACTGGATTTCTTTTCTATCTGATCATTTCAATTAGTTCTAGAGCTTAGTCATAAATATGAATATATGAATATATATAAATCATATTTTCTATCAAATTTTTAGACGCTCTCGCTCTCACGCTAGCTCTGTTCAAAAAAAAAAAAACCAAAACATATTCATCCAGATAGCGCTTGCTGTATATGACCTACGGGTTTTAGCCATGTTCATGCAGTTGACAGTTAATGGTCTAATGAAATGTCGTTGAGTTATCGCAGCTGCTTACCTGCTGCTGCTTGGCCCGGCTCACTGACAATGCCTCTTCGGGCTATACAATTAATGGTCGTACAATGACAAAGACAGACAGTGTGTGTGTGAGAGAGAGGCGTAATACAGAGACTCTCTACACACATCATGCATATTGCAGCAGCAATGCCAGTCAAGCTGACAGACAAATGCAGTTCGCATAGCCACAGCTACAACTATATATAATAGATATATATATATATACATAACATATCTCTCTCTCTCTCTCTATCTATCTCTCTCAGCATATAGTCAAAGTTGCTGCCCGAACTGTGCGGGTCGCCGGTGTTAAAGCAACTTTTGATTTGGCACGGAAATCGCCAACAATCGACGATGAGCAGCCGTCGTCTGCCCAGCCAGGCTGGTTGGAACTTTGCTTCGAGCCTCGCACTATGCAACAAGGTGGCTTGGCAGGCATTCAGTGTTGCGGAAACGCGTGACGATTTAAATAAACCTTTCAGTTGCGTTGAGTGATGGATAATATAAGGGGACTTAAGTTCAAGACCTACAAATCCAGCTCTAAAGTCAAAAGCTTAAATCAAACAGCTTTAATTGGCGCTGGGACGACGCATCGTCCCAGACTTGAAAACTTTTGCTTTGCCGCCATTCGCCACAATTTTAGTTGAGCTGTTGCCCTTCAGCATTTGGAGCGTAGATTTGGTTGGAATACTGTGTGTGTGTGTGTGTTTTTTTTTTTTTTTTTACATTGCTAAACTTTGGCTCTTAAGGCACAAACTTTGTTCGTTTTTGATTAGAAGCAAAAATAGGTAGCAAAAGCTGTTAAATATTACGTGTTAGGTGTAAAATACGTGTGAATAGTCGAAGTGTATGGCATATGCAGCTGTTAACAGAGCGTTAACAGAGGCAGTATATACGAATTTTAGATCAAAAAGTATTGATGTTGAAGCAGATTCCATAATGAGCGTTACATTTAGTTATAAGAGAACAATAAAAGAGCTAGAAATAACATAGAGATAACAGAGAGATTATAGAGATAACAGTGCCTGAAAAGAGCGATAATGAAGTGATAGCAATTGAAGAATTAAGCGATGAAGCAGAATTATCATGGAATTATCACAGATCAATAATAGAGTGTTAACAGAATCAATAACAGTGTCATAACAGATCGCTGCTAGACTTTGTCAATAAAGAGCAGTAATAGAATTATAACATATGGGTTAATAAATGGCAATGATGTTAATTGAACTTAACATTAAATGAGACACTTAAAGCTATAACAGAGACATAACAGTTTAATAACATAGCTCTAAAACTGATTGATTGATGGATTATTAATTCTTTCTATATAGAAAGATCACCAAAAATCGCATTTTTATGCCAACTCATAAAAATTTTATGTTATTGTTATTACACAAATTATATAAATATATATATATATGAATATAAATATGAATAGCATAAAATATGCACAAAAACTGAAGAAAAAATAAAAAGGAAAATGGCAATAAAAATGAATCAGTTGAGCTGCCATTTGCAGATGAAATTTTCGTGTAAATAAGAGAAGAGAAATGGAAAACGCTTATCGCTGGCGACCTTTTCAGATGAATATATATTGAGATATATGTACATATATATCCGTTGTATAGATGCATAATATAAAAGTCAATTAAATATTGCGTTGAGGGGACTTTGACAGTTCGACAAAGTTTTTGGGGGAAGGGGCGGTAGGCAAACAAATTTACATAACTGATTAAAAACTTTTGCTTTCATTGCTATTTGAAGTGGATGAAACTGGAGCCAAATGTTCAGCTCGCCCACACACCTATACTCATATAGATTGAGAGGGTCAGGGAGAGGGCAAAGGCAAAGGTAAAATAAGAGAAAATGTCAAAGTCTAAAAGTGTGAAAACACAAATCTCAACTTTCAGTTCAACTAGTTTTGTGCCCGGAACATGGCTTTTATTGCTGTTCTGAATTGAATTATTATTTTAAAAATTTGTACGCTCTGGATTTGTCTTTTATCGATTTCCCCATCAGTGTCAACTGCGTCCGTTCAAGTCTCTGACAATTCTCCGCTCCGGCCCAGCAGCTCTAACGGCGCGCATTCAATGAAATCAATATCATCTGTAGTTACTGCTTGAAGCCACAAATTATTCCCCAATGAGCGGAAGGCATCAAGGCCTACAAGGAATACCCCTAGAGATTTTTGGCAATATATCAGCATTACATATAAAAAGTGAATATCGTAAAAGGTTTGCAGTTATCATGGAGGCTTAACTCATTAAGGGAGAGCGTACGGTAGGGGTTAGTACTGAAGAGATGGGGATTAAACGAAGTTAACTCTCAGCGAATGCCTTGAAAGGTTCTTAGAAACCATTAAGATAAGATAAGAGAGAGAGAGAGAGTGACAGAAAGAGATAGAGAGAGTGAGAGAGAAATCAGAGATAGGCAGCAAGCAAGCGCAAGAGAGATAGAGAATAATTGGGAGTTAGACAGAAAGTAGGGCCAAAAGGAAGAGAAAGAGAGAGAGACAGAAAAAGAGAGAGCGAGACGGAGAGAGAGAGACAAATGTAGAGAAAAATACACACTAGAAAAGCCCTGGGAACAAATTGAGATAGAAAATAGGAAAGGGGAAATTAAGATTAAGATATAATAAAGATATAATATTTAATTGAGAAATAGAGAGAGAGAGAGAGAGTAGAGTCAGTTAGAGAAGAGAGAGGGAGAGAGTCTTTACATTCCACTTGAGAAATATAATTATGTTTATATAAAAGGTTAGTTGAACTCCAAATGAAAGCAGAGTCAACAATGCGAACAAAAGGAAATGGAAAATGAAAAAATGAAAAATGAAACGAACAAATTTGCTGCAACTAACAGAGGCACAAGAAATGGAAGAGAGAGAGTGACAGAGAGAGAGAGAGAGAGAGAGAGAGAAGAACAGGAATAAGAAGCTTATTAAAAGTCAGCTATTCAAATTAAATGATATAAAAGCGAAATGAATCAATGAGCGCATTAATTAATGAAAACGTTTTTCTTCTACTGTCATTTTCTTCTTGTTCTTCTTCTTCTTCTTTTTGCTGTTGTTGTTGTTCGCTGAGACGAATGCCATTCGCATAGCTCAAAACTTTGGTATGTTGACAGATTTTCATCAACTTTTTCTTCTCTTATCTTTTTCTATCAGCTGCTATTTTACAGCTTTGCCATAAATACAGATGTACACAAAGAGAGAGAGAGAGAGAGAGAGAGAGAGAGAGAGAGAGAGAGAGAGAGGGATGGCTGTATATAAAAATGTATAATTTATAATCAGCTTGGAAATCAATAACCGAATTTTAAGCTGGCTAAAAAGCTGAGCTGCCTTTTCCATTTATGTTGTATTTTCCATGGTCTTTCCATTGAGCGTATTTTCATGCTCTTGAAACGAAATCCTAGCACAGAGCTGTGACAAAATGAATGAAGATGAATGTAGAACTTGGAATACCCTTAAAAGTGGAAGAACTTAGATGAGTTGGAATGTTCAGTGATTCATAACTAAACATCAGCTTAAGGATATGAATTACATATATATTAAGATAAGAGAAGATAATCATTTAGTAATTTATGCTTATGAAGAGAGAGACAGAGAGAGAGAGGGAGAGATACGAGAACAAAGTGAGAGAGGAACAAAAATACATCAAGAAGAACATATTGCAAATGTAAGACATAGAGTGAGAGAGAGAGAGAGAGAGAGAGAAAGAGTGAAGCTCTATACTATCTTTATACTATTCTATCAATTTTACAGAATATTTGAATTGGAAAAGCGAATCTCTATACTTTCTATCAATTTTATAGAGTATTTGAATTGGAAAACGAACAGCTGATAATTGTTATAACAGGGTATGCAAGCAGTTGGAAAATATCTAGCAATCTCGCACTCGCACTCACTTTACTAGAAATGAATAGTTAGAACGCTCATTGCACACATAGTGAAGCAAGCAGCTAATATGCCCCAACTGGGAATTAGAACTGAATGGGAGACCACTTAGGTGGCGCTTACTGCAGCACACGAGCGACATTCATTGGCAGCTTATGCAATGGGCAACGGGGATGAAAGGGGGGGCTTGGGGGCTGGCAAGTTGTCGCCTCAAGCAAGAGATGCCGGAACGTGCTGCAAGAATGCAGCTGAATCAATGGCTCAATTCTGTTTAGTGGGAAGTGAGACAGAGAGAGAGAGAGAGAAAGAAGGAGAAAGGGAGAGATAGTGAAAAGAGAACATAAAAAACTGGCGAAGCAGTTGTATTGGGTGTGGAAACAGATGTAAGCTGACGATGGCGACAAAGAACGCAGCGGGACAGACTGCAAGAGTGAGAGATGGGGGCCAGCAAGTAGTGTTGAGACATCCCTCCAGGCTGCAGTAGCAGCGGGAGCAGCATGACTGAGAGGTTACTCTTTGGTACGCGAGAAAAAAAAAAGATGGGGGAGAAAAAATGAAAAAAAAAAGTAATTGAATTTCTGTTGACAGATTTTAACGCACAATATCCTGCAGCGACATTGTCACTGCAAAAGGCCAACAACAGCGAACGGCGAGAGACAAAGGAAAATGCTAAATGAAAATGCTGCTTGCAGATAAACAGACACCGAAAAAACGCAAAACTAAAACAAAAAAAATGAGAGAAAAAAGAGTGAAACATAAATGTGAGCGACTGCTTAATACACGCTCAAGCTTAGAGCTGAAATGGAATGGAATTTTGTTTTTGTTACTTGTTGAGTTTTATGAAATGTTCAGAATACTGAAAAGAGATTCTATGAGTGAAAGGAGATTCTATGTAAGAGAGAAAGATTTCACTGAAATAATCTACAAACAAAAATGCGCTCCGCAGCTTTCACCTTCATCTGAGTAAATATTGTCAGCTTTTATACAACTTCTTCTTCTATGGTAAACAATGAAATAAATATTTCTTCAAAAACTTCAGAATTTATATACTGAAAAATAATTTATATATTTATATATATATCAATTTATATTTGCTTGCCTGAGTTCGTTAGTCTTTGTTGTCTAGCAACATATGTATTTAGCTTGAAAATAGCTATAATAAAGCTAAATGCACATTAATCGGATATATCCATCTCAACTAATTGAGCGAGTATGAAAACTAAATATAAATCGTTTAACTGAATATGTTTATAGGCGCAGAAGCAAAGCTAGTTTTTACCATTTAATTAAAAGCCAAAATATACACACACACACACACACACACACCTATACACAGCTATACACACACAAACACACACACTTACGTAGTGTGCCAAGTTAGCCTTGGTCTGAAATAAAGCGCTTTTTCTTGTTAACTTAAATTGGCAGCTCGTATGATGGGAGTTGAGCTCTTTATGATGCTGCAATAACTGACTGACAGACTGCCATACTGTTTGCCTGATTGACTGACTGACTGACTGATGTACAAGCACCCAGACAAACAAACACACACACACACACATACACATACACACACAATCAGACGTGGTCCAGCAATTGCGCTCGGCGTACTTAATGCACTTACACGAAAAACCAATTCGCCAAGCAACAGGCACGAAAAACGCAAACAGCAATTTGTGAAGAGTGCGCATGAACGACAGCCAAATACCCTGTAAATCGTACGATTGAAAGAATTACAATTGATTAAGATACCTTTAACTATTGCAGTCAGTAATTCAGTAATTTAAAGTGCTTGATGTACATTGAAGATTATTAGAAATAATCCTTAAACATCAATTGTTGGATTGATGTACACAAACAATCATTGGATTGATGTACAAAATCAATCATTGGATTGATGTACACAAACAATCATTGGATTGATGTACACAAACAATCATTGGATTGATGTACAGAATCAATCATTGGATTGATGTACAGAATCAATCATTGGATTGATGTACAGAATCAATCATTGGATTGATGTACAAAAACAATCATTGGATTGATGTACAGAATCAATCATTGGATTGATGTACAGAATCAATCATTGGATTGATGTACAAAAACAATCATTGGATTGATGTACAGAAACAATCATTGGATTGATGTACACAAACAATCATTGGATTGATGTACAGAAACAATCATTGGATGATGTACAAAAACAATCATTGGCTTGATGTACAGAATCAATCATTGGATTGATGTACAGAATCAATCATTGGATTGATGTACAGAATCAATCATTGGATTGATGTAGAGAATCAATCATTGGATTGATTTACAGAAACAATCATTGGATTGATGTACAGAAACAATCATTGGATTTATGTACACCTGTGAAAAATAAAATAGCACAAGCTTGAAATATAAAGTTTAAGAAGCTCTACTCGATAAATTTATCTCCAGATAACGTTTATGAAAACAATAAATTTACAATTAACATTAGCAATTAACAGTAAAATATTCAGCGTTTTTATAAATCTCAAAAAATTCTCTAAAAAGTCGACAGAATAATTAAAAAAAAAAAAAAAAAATAGCAACACTTATCCTATCAAAAGATTTATTGTTTACACATTTATTTTGATTAGTTAATTTACAAAATTTGTAAAAATCGTTGAACAACGCAAACTCATTAAAAAATTGATTTCAAATGGAAATTCTTATAGGAAAATTGATCGTTTGAAGGATTGTTCAAATAAAATGATTCGCTATGCATGTAGCTTCATTGGATATGAACTCTCTTATAGAAAATACATTCGGTTTAGAGAGTTGGCAGTTTGTTGAAATTTATTTTTACTTAATGATGTAAATTGGACAATATCATGCATGCGAAACTAACAGAAACTAACTAAACATCATACTAAATATATAACTAATTAGCTAACTATATATATATATATATATATAAATATGTGTATGTATGTATGTATGAAGCCTGCATACAGATAATGATTAAATTGGGCATACGAATTGGTAGCTTGGTATGGTCCCGTTCTCTATTGAAAATGATAAAAAAAAAGGCAATTTAGGACTTGGAACCGGTCAATGCAGTGCCTATATAGCCATGACCCCGCTGTACGATGGTAATCAACTTGGTCAGCTCCTCCTTCAGCATTTTGGACGCCGTGTTGCTGTCCTTGGCCACCTGTGGAGCAGCGCTGCTCAAAATGGCCGAACAAGTCGGACAACGTGGACTTGCATCGCTGGATGATATATCAGAAGCAGTTGAGTCGTCAGATGCGCCCGTGTCAGTTGTTGATGATGCTATTTCTGCCTCTGATGCTTCTGCTGCCTCTGCTGCCTCTGCTGCCTCTGCTGCCTCTGCTGCCAGCGCCGCTGCTTCAGCTGCTGCTACTGCTGCTGCTGCTGCAATAGCGCTGGCATCGATACGCAGCTGTTGGAGCCAATTGTAGACAGCGTAGCTGAGCAAAATGATGGAGAGCAGGAGACGGGCATTGGCTGACCAGCGATGAATTGTGCAATCGATTAGCCAAACGGCATTGTCCCACACCCAGAGCAGTGCCACATGTTGCAGCAGCATCAGCGCCATGGTCATCTTCAGTGAATTGGGCCAGATGACCTGCCAGAAGCCAGACGATTGCTGCCTCCACAAACTGTGTCGTTTCACGGGTCGCAACAGCAACAGGAGCACTGCACAGATATATAGACCTGAGCTCAGATCCGGCTGATGTGCCTTCAATGGGGCCCAAATCAAGCTGCCAAAGTGCAGAGTTATGGCCAAGCCCAATGTGGCCATAAAATCAACAGTGTCCACACGCAACAGTCGCAAGATCCATTCGATCGGCTCCATTTCTCGATTGACGATGGCCGATGGGCGATTGCTATTCGAGTCTTCTCGACAACAAAAAAAAAAAAAAAAAAAAAAACCAAACAAATTTAATCGAGATAAACCGTGAACTAGGAATCCTACTGCTATCCAAATCACATTGATTCAGACGCTCATCAATTCAGAGCTATGCTACAGCGCCTACTGAATGCAATAGTTAACTTTTGATATAGTATGTTATAGCAATCGATATCACTGTGATATGGCAATATTCAATTCATCATCATGCCTTGCCAGATATTTGAGTTACCTCTAGTAGTTCTCATATACGCCATTTGTCGATTATTTTTACAGAGTAACTGCTCGGGGCTATGGTTTTGGCACTGAAGCTCTGAAGGGCTATTGGAGCACTGTGTGGTTGATGGTCGAAAGCCAAAGCTCAGCGAGCCAAAACAAAGTTCTCAAATTAAGCTGCATTTGGCATATGATGGGCGAGCGAGTGAACGAGTGTGTGTGCAAATGCGTGTGTGTGTGTGTGTGTGTGCATACAGCAATTTCCCTTTTAAGGGAAATGCGGAAATGCGACGTTGAAATCTATGTGGAGAAACAACTTCAATAGCTGCCAGGCAAGCCAACGCTGGACGCTACCAAAGATAAAGATAAAGCCACCAATAAGCGTCGGGCGATTGCTGCGCAGCGGGTCAACTCGATTTGGATTCTGTACCGAATCGGCCACCCGCTGTGCACTCAGGCAACAAAATGGCGAATATATATATATGCGTCGGAGGCAGAGAGGCAAACCACAAAATGATGTACGGCAGCAGCAGCAGCAGCGGGTTCACACCACTCCAGCTGCGCGCTGCCACTCAATGAACCAAAACACAAAACAGAGAATACAAAAAAAAAAAATAATAATAGCGAAAGAAATCGTTAAAGACGAAACGAAGAATACTCTCTAATGTGCGATTTACTAAGAATTTGTGGTTAGATAAAGTAGAAATAGTTGATAGTTGATTGTGGGGATTGAAAGTGTTTGATTTTGGAGAGAGAGATAGAGGGGAAGAAAGAGAGAGAGAGAGAGAGAGAGAGAGAGAGAGAGAGAGAGAGAGAGAGAGAGAGAGAGAGAGAGAGAGAGAGAGGGAGAGAGACAGATAGAGAGAGAAGGAGAGGGAGAGAAAGAAAGAGAGAGAGAGAGAGAGAGAGAGATAGAGGGAGAGAGAGAGAGAGAGAGAGAGAGAGAGAGAGAGAGAGAGAGAGAGAGAGAGAGAGAGAGAGAGAGAGAGAGAGGGAGAGAGACAGATAGAGAGAGAAGGAGAGGGAGAGAAAGAGAGAGAGAGAGAGAAAGAGATAGAGGGAGAGAAAGAGAGAGAGAGACAGAGGGAGAGAGAGTAAGAGAAAGAGAGAGAGAGAGGGAGATAGAGGGAGAGAAAGAGAGAGAGAGAGACAGAGGGAGAGAGAGTAAGAGAAAGAGAGAGAGAGAGAATGAGTTTTCATGAGAAAGCTTGATATTTAAGCCGGTTAGCCAAAGGTAAGGGTTTATAAGGTGACGATCTAGTATACTCTATGAAATATATTTGTTTCAGTCAAAGGAATTTTATGGTAAGGCATTATAAGGTAACGATCTATAATACTCTATCAAATATATTTATTTAATAAGTCGACTTTATATTATAAACTAAAATTCAAGAAACCTTTGTCTGCAAAAAAAAAATATATATATAAATAAAATAAAATAAAATAAAATAATTTTTAGCTTCCATGCTCAGATTCCATCATTCTTTTGGAGACTCCAGCTAGAGTAGAGAATAATTTTAAAATGCCTTCAGTCGGTGTTAAGAAAATACTCATAAAAGCTGCTTCGGCTGCGAACTCTAGCATTGGCAATTGACAAAGATAATTCTTATTATAATTTATATTATATTATTATACAAAAAGTTATAATATATTGCATATGTAAAGTTGCTTGAGAAGTTTTGTCGCACGGTATGGCATGCTGCTTACATAATCTCAACAGGATGGCAACACTGAAACGAAGCGAAGAGTTTGAGTGGAAGATAGACGTCAAATAGACGTCAGGCGCTGACGATAGAAAGACGTTTAAGTAGTCACAGTAACTTGTCTGAAGTTGTTTAAGTTGAGTTCAATATTTATTTACATTTATAATCATTTGTAATCATCATTATATACATTTATAATAAAAGATCTTAGGTTTCGGAAATGCTGTGAGTTTCTATCAGAAAGTAAAAATTCAGCAGTAATTGCTCTATTGAGATATTTGCACTTCAAACTTAACTATACTTCAAATAGCTTTCAAGTTATGCAAATACTGAAAATATTCAAAAGATTTTCATCTATGATAATCAATATGTATATGAATGCTATAATCTATATTACATATACATACATCAAAACTTTATATTTTTTTGAGCTACACAAAAAATCTAAAATAAATTTTACATTTGATTTCATTTTGATTTTAAATCAACATTATTTAAAAAATTAATTTGCATATTACTTGCCACAAATTCTTGGCATTTGAAAATAAAATAAAAAATGCAATAAAATTACAATTTTAATTTTACACAATTCCAAAAGTGAATTTCTATAAAATTAATTTTCGAAAAGGAAAAAAAAAAAACTGAAAATACAAACAAGTTGTTCAGAGTTAATTGGGCGAAGCTAATGTAAGAATAACAAGAGCTACAGCTATTTCGAGGGTTGTTTTTATTGTTGTGAAGCACAACTTTTGACTCTATGCGAATTTTGTTTATATTTTGGAGAACTTTTTTTTTTCTTTTGTGAGCAAAATTTATGCGAAATGAAATAAAATATTGTTGGGATGAAATTTAATGGGAGCTGTCGAATATTAAATACTCTTTTATGGAAATTTCAACAAGCTGCAGACAGACAGAGAAGCGACACTTATAGTTAGAAAGTTCTCAAAAATATATAATATAGACAATTCATTATCAGCATAAATAAATACATATATATAAATAGAGAAACATATAAATATATGGACACATATGACCTTAGTTAGGGTATATATTGTACATATATCACGTATCTATACCTCTAACCTACTCCACATTTGTGGTTTTATTTGAAACTGGGGAATGTGTGCGAGTGTGTGCGAGTCTCCATTTTTTCGTGCCCCACAGCGACATGTCCCGTGTGTATGTATGTGCATTAGTAAGTGTGTGTGTGTGGCACTTGAGAAAGGTCAGTTTTAGTGTCATGGGAAATTGTTATCCTTATTACACACTTAAGCGCTTTACTGTGTATATGGGTGGGTGTGTGTGTGTGTGTGTGTGTGTGAGTGGTCAGAGAGTTCATATAACAATGCAAATTAAATAGCTTTAGAGCGTGGCATACAGCATACAGCATACAGCATACAGCATACAGCATACAGCATACAGCATACAGCATACAGCATACAGCATACAGCATACAGCATACAGCATACAGCATACAGCATACAGCATACAGCACACAGCATACAGCATACAGCATACAGCATACAGCATACAGCATACAGCATACAGCATACAGCATACAGCATACAGCATACAGCATACAGCATACAGCATACAGCATACAGCATACAGCATACAGCATACAGCATACAGCATACAGCATACAGCATACAGCATACAGCATACAGCATACAGCATACAGCATACAGCATACAGCATACAGCATACAGCATACAGCATACAGCATACAGCATACAGCATACAGCATACAGCATACAGCATACAGCATACAGCATACAGCATACAGCATACAGCATACAGCATACAGCATACAGCATACAGCATACAGCATACAGCATACAGCATACAGCATACAGCATACAGCATACAGCATACAGCATACAGCATACAGCATACAGCATACAGCATACAGCATACAGCATACAGCATACAGCATACAGCATACAGCATACAGCATACAGCATACAGCATACAGCATACAGCATACACAGCATACAGATGATTATGAACGGATGAAGTTCTCCATTGCAATCAGCCTGCATTTGTCAACTAGCCTTAAGCTCTTCAGCTTCTGCTTCTTCTTCTAAAAACGTCGATACTTGACAGAAACTGACATTTAATTGAATTTTATATAGTATTTGCTAATTTATTTCCATAATTGAGTTTAACGTTTATCGCTCAAAGTTGCTTTGTGAGCGGCAAATTCTTCACTTTTGCTGCGCCTTATTATTGGTATTTATATTTATGTATATATACGTATATATATTATTTTTGCTGCCATGCCAAACGAAATGTTATTAAAATATATTCAATGCGAAAAAAAATGCAACCGCAGCTTTTCAGCCTTTATAAAATATGGTGGAAAAAAAAAAATATATATATATAAAATAAATGTGAGCTGCAATCGCAGTTGCCATTTTTTTGTGAGCTGATTGAAAGCTTTTCTCTTTTAGTGCAGCCAGCGAAATTGCTATTTAAATGCAAGGTAGAGGCGCCATGGCCTTTGCCAATGACAAAGTACCAAATACCCTGCGTTAAGCATATAGCTTTGTACTAAGCAGCTGAAAACCAATTTTCTTTTAGAATCAAAGAGGAAATTAATTGGCAAATATATTATTATTATATATATTATTTAAATGTCATCCTTGAGCTAAGCCGATAAAAATGTCAATTGAGCCTTGAGCAGAGCTCAAACAATATATGATGCTTGCTATCAAATAGCTTTAAGTTTCTCCAGAAAGTGGCCAAAAAAATATCAGAAGAGATTAAATTCCCATCCAAATAAACTAGTAAGGCGCCTAGATACTGCAGCTCTCAGCCATCGCACTGGCACTAGGAGAAGTTTAAAACGACATCATACTCAAGACCTGCTAGATTGCGTGTTGACCTGATACCATACCTTGTATTCCTAAAATATCTAATAAAATTATCTAATATGTATCCCATGTTAAAATAAATATAGCTTTAAGTAGTTTTACTAATAACTTCCGTTTAGCTTAAATTGCCTAAAAGATAGCAGTACGTTAAGCTGTAAATAAACATTTAACTTTTTAATAAAAAAAAAAAAAAGTTTTTCATACTCTCATATAAAATTAGATATTTTTGATAGTAATATTTTAGTTATAAAATTCACTTCAAATATTGAATTCATCAAATGTGTAAGAGTTTCTTTTAAGACTCTTAGCATATTAACCGTGGGCGACATCAAGAACATAGATCGTAACGATAAGTCAATTTGATCGGCTCTCATCTATATTCATATGTTCATATCTGTTCATATATGTTCCCTTGCCTGTTCGTTTGTCTGCATATGCACAGCTCTCTTGTCCGTCTGTCTGTCTATCTACTCATTTTTATCTGGCAGTTCATTCGAGCATATATCCTATTCGTTTCTCTGTTCATTCATCTATCCTTTTGCCTTTCCGTCTATCGCCTATCTATCTGCTCATTTCTCTGCCTATTCGCTTCTCTTTTCATTGCTCAGCTTGGCTATCTTTCGATCTGTTCATCGATTTCAGCTGTTATAAAAAGTTTTATAATTTAAACCTTTAAATATATATGTATATAACTTCTGACATAGCCTGAGCACTACAAGTTTTTTCTGATTTCTAGCTATTTTTCTTTTTAATATTCTTAAAACTATCGCATTTCCAACTAAGTTGTTCAATGCTCAAGCTTAAAGACATCAATATCTGGCAAATGCAATATTTTTCATTTAAATCTCTCATCTCTGGTATATATGTATGTATACACCTTTGTGCATTGAAAATCGCATTAAGTTCCTTTAACTAGAACTGAAGCTATGCAATAAGCAAAAGGCAAAGGCAACGACTGCGTCCAATGTGTTTGTTTGTGTATGTGCGAATGTCTTTGAGCTTCGTTGCACAAACATTGCAATAATAGAGTTCCGGGTATCACTTAGTTAAGCATGCCCCAACCACACTTAGTTCTTTTGTTAGCTGTTTTCTCAGAATCTTCTTCTCGTTTGTCTAACGATAATAATTTGCATTTAAAGAATAGAACATTTGCTTTTATACAAGTTTCTTATAGTAATGATATATAAAAGAGATATATATATACATAAATATTATATATATATATATAAGATATATATATTTATATATGTATATATAAATTTGCCTAAATATCTGGCCACAATCAAAAGCAAAAGCTGAAGCCACAAAACGCTGAACAACAGATATGAAAGCAAAGGCAAAAGGAAAATACAAAATAAGAAAGAGAAAGAGAAAGAGCAGCTGAAAAAGAATAAGCAAAACGCTTTAAGTTGGCTAAAAGACGAATACACAGCGATTGTAGGTGTGTGTATGTGTGTGTGTGTGTGTGTGTGTCTGTGTACATATGTATTTTGACTTTTGTATATGTCCGTTTGAATTAATATTACAATGTCCTTAAGGTTTATTTGGCTTGATATTCCTTTTTATCTTTATATATATATATATATGTAAGCAGCATATATTCCCTTCACTCTCTCTCTCTCTCTCTCTCTCTTTCTCGCTATTTTTGCTGATTTTGATTTTGATTCGGATTCGCTTTTGGCTGTTTGCTATTTTGTTCTGTTTTTTTTTATATTTTTTTTTCATGCCATATTAAAAATTCATATAAAATGTAAAACGCAAAATCCTCAAGACAATCATAAAAAAAACACGAAAAAAAAACCTACACGCATACAAAGGGGTTTTGCCCTTTTGCACACACACACACACACTCACATATATATATATATGTATATCGGATATGTGTATTTTGCATATATTTGGGCCATAAATAGAGCTGAGACGCAAAACGTTTGCGCAAATAAATATCAAATATGAATTCAGCTCGAAATCCACTTGACAACAACAATTTCTACTCATTTCTCTCTTGATTTTCGATTTAAATTTGGTGTGTGTGTGTGTATGTGTGTGTGTGTGTGTGTGTCTGTTTCGCATTTCGTTTTATTTATTTATTTATTCATTTATATGTCTCGAGCAGAAATCAAAGCACGTTACAAATGCTTCACTGCCTGCGCTTCATGCTTTATATCAAATACACACACACACACACACCTGTTTTTCACCTGTTTAGAGCAAACAAACATCAGCAACCAAACAAAAAAAATTGCTAAATTTGCTCAAGCTATGCCTTAAACAAATAACTGTAAAAGAAAAATATTTCTTTATTTGTGAAATATTTTTTTAAATTTTTCAACAATTTTATTTTCTTTTTATTTTCTGTTCCAATTGCTTTCAATGACAGATCTGGGCCTAAATCTCAACATAATCAATAACAGTTATGTATATATATGTATATAATCAACTATATTTAAGCTCTATAAATTGTTTTCATGGCACATTTGCTGCGCAGCTTTCGCTATAGCCTGGGCTTAACTCACTTAAATTGCTTGCCCCGATAAGTAGGCAACACGAAATTGTTTGGAACTTTGTCTGAAGTTGTTGTGTGTCTTGTCTGTTTTTGTCTCGCTTTGCCTTTTGATAACAAGCGAAATCAATTAGCACCTGAATCTGCACAGTTCTAGCTTCTTCTGCCGTGTCCAGTCGAGCTGAGCTAATACAAATTCTAAAAACAATAAATGTCAATTTTTGCAGCGCAACTAATTCGCCTAAATTGCTTGATTCTTGTTGTTGCTGCTGTCGCTGCCTGTGGCAAGCATGAAATAACGCCGCAGGCGACAACAGACACTCACACACAGACGAAGAGAGACACACAGACACACACACTCACGCAGCGGCACTCAGGCAGCACCAAGTGAGCCAGCAAAAATTGAGAGAGAGAAAGCCAAGAAAATATGAAAAAAACAAAATGCAAAAAAATAAAAATAAAAATAACTTTGTCTAGCAATTGCCGAAGTTCAAATGCTCTGACAGTTAGGTGGAAATACATATATGTATATATGTATATATGTATATTTATATAGCAGATCTTGATTGATATTGATATCATCTATCATATCAATATCAATCAAGATCTTCTACAGAAGTCAGCTGCAGTAATAAATAGCCTAATGTTAGAATCTATGAACAAGTTTTTGTTTTTCATTGATATACATTTAATCTGAATTTATGTTAATGTTGAGCTGTCATAGATCTAATGTCTATATAGACGACTTCTCAGGTCACATAGTCATCCCAACTTGTAGTTAGTGATAGGTCTTCTGGGCTTCACTCTCGATAAGCCCAGTTCGTTCTGTTAAACGTTTTTTCGTTTATAAAATTTTTTTAATATTTTACAAATTATATAAAAATTATATTTTTTTTTTTTTAATATATGAATAATATACCAATAAAATTTCGAAAAACATCTTCAATAATTTTAAAATAAGTTGAAAAAAATAATTAAATACTATATAAGTGCAGGCGAAATATATCAATTTATATGGAAAATATGATAAATATTTTTCAAATATATAAAAATAATTTTGATTAGAAATGATTTTGATTGATTAGAAAAAAATAATTATATACTATATAAGTGTATGTGAAATATATAATAATAAATAGAAAAAAAATGTAAAATATTTTACAAATTATTTGAAAAATTTATGAAGAATATTTAACAAATATTTAGAAAAACTGTTGTTTTTAATTTAAAACAGTTAACAAGATGCAGAAAAAAATAATTAAATACCATATAACTGTATGCAACTTATATATAAAAATAAATAAAAACGAATATGCAAAATCTAAAAAAAAAAATAAAATAAATTGTTAAGAGTTATTTGAAATATTAATATTAAAAAATTTTAAACTAACAATTTTTTTGAATTATTATAAAATATAATATAATTATAAAAAAAAAAAATTAAAAAAAATATGTAAAAATGTATGCGAAATATATAAAAAGGAGTAAATAACAAAACGTTAATAAAATAAATAAATAATAAATTTTCATTTTCATGGGTTCAGAGTATAAAAATTGGAAAAATATATATAGAAGGAAACATTAAGATTTATGAAATAAAGTAAACCAGACGTGTTATATATGTATATATTGTATGTAAAGCACAATTGCTTAAATATAAACTACATGATTTATGCGATTTTCTATATACAATATCATTATCTAAAATACAATACAGTTATATATGTCTACTATATTAAATATGAAATGTATTAAAAGAAATATTAAATTGATCTCATTTTTACAATCTCAATAGCATTAGCATATACATAAAGTAGTTGATTATTGAAATGAAAATGATTGGCTATACACATAGAAAATAAAATATCTATATTAATAAATCAAGAAATTGAAAATATAAATATATACATATATATTAAAAGTAGATATAAATTTTTTCACAACATTTACAATCTCTATACAATTCAAGAGCAAGCCACTCAAGCTGAGTGTAAACAGTTCATTTCATCAGCAATGCATAAGGTAAATTGTATTTATGCTCGACTAAGCATTACATAATGAATGATATAATCGTAATGGCCCAATACCTGTCTAATAATACCATAAACAAGTAGCTAACTGAGTGTCGACGACAACAATAAGCCATGGCCTGGCAACTCTGACGCTTCGCTTTGGCCAACGGCAAGGACATGACTTAACGATATTTAATGTCAATTTGTTGGCAAATGATTTTAATTTCTACGCAGCCCCATCGCTCGCTCACTCTCTCTCTCTCTCTCTCGCTCCGTCTCTCTCTTTCTTGTCCACTTTAAAAATTGTTTATACGATTTACATACTATTTATCCATCAAATTGTTTCCGTTCTATACGCAAGAAGCTGGCACACTTTTGGCATTTACATAACCAAAACGACAGCAGCTTCTGAGCCAGGTCTGCATATACATTAGAGCCACATTGGCATCACGTACGTGTGCTCAATGAGTAACTGAGCCTCAAATTACATTTGCACTGCTGGTGTGGCCAAATGGCATTAGAATGTAATTTGCTTGCACTCGACATTCAGTTGCACACACACACACACACAGAGAGAGACATTTGTCAGCATGTCAATTGCATTTTCGGCATTTCATCTTATCTCATCTCAGTTTTAGTCAAATCCATTTATAAATGCCCAACAATGACATTGAGCTCTGGAGAACTTTTTGAAGTTTGCATAACTTAAATCCTTCTGCTAGCTGACCTCAATGCTCGCAAATTGTTTGCGTTTATTTTTGTGTTTTTTTTTTTTTTTTTTTGTGAAAAGTGTTTTTGGGTCTAGCAAGCCAGGGCCATTAACTGTGCGCACAGCAATGTTAACAGCTATTTTGGCCATGGCTAAACATATCTCCATGTTCACATTTTGTGCAGTTTAATTATATCTTCAAGGTTCGTTTTAGGACCTACACTGGCTTAAGAAAATACATTTTTTTTACATTTGCAAAGAAAACATTTATGAGCTGCATGCAATGCTTAAGTTTTTGTATTTTAACTGCACCTTCATGGTCATTTTGAATATGATTTTATTGTTAAATGTTAACAATTTGCTCGCTTATACTTTATTAAAATCTGAGTAGAAGTCAAGCTATATAATGTTTAAGTTTACTTTTCCTATTCTTTTTTTTTTAGTATTTATTATTTACTGGTCAGTCTATAGCAGAGCTCACAAATATCACAAAGATCGTTTTTCAATGTCTATCAATATATAAGTCTCACACTTTGAGAAAAAAAAACAAAAACTCGGAGAACAATCAGTTGCTCTTCGTTTCTTCAATGAGTTCTTTCGAGATCCGAGAGAAATCTTTAAACTGTATTTTTTTTCGCTTTCGTCGTACCCCGAGCGTTTGGCTGAGTTTTACGAAGCAGAAAGTCTATTGTATATGCATTAGTATGCGAGAGTTATCATTGCTAAACAAATCAATAGCTTGAGTCTGATATATATGTGAAAGCATAGACTCTTTGATTTAGCTGCTTACCGAACTCTGTGCGATCTCTGTGCGATCGTCAATCGTATCGCTCACCAAACGATGTTCGTTTCACACGAATAGCTCAACGTGCTCAATCGAGCAAAACGAAGCAAAACGAGAAGAACCGAAGGCTGTTGCTGAGAGTGAGTGCGGTCGAGCATAGTTTTTATCGATTGATCGAGATATGCTTTATAGTAAGCTATAAATTGAACTCTCATTATAATAATAGCTTCAATTCGTTCAATTTCTAGTTATCCCCCGTTTAGCAAATGTTAGTTCCACTTTCACTTTATTTCAATTCTTTATTTATTTTTATATTACTTTTAAAGCACGATCTTCTACATAGCAAATGTTGCTCTCTCCACTACAGCTATCAAATTTCTTTACATTTCACAATTGTTTCTAAGCTCATTTGAAATATGAACATCAAATACATTTAACAAATGCATTTCACAGTCATTACCACTTCTTAATGATCTTCTGCTCCGTCTCCTTCTTCTTCATCAGCTTCTTCCTCAGTGTTTACCTCTTCATCTGCCTCTATCTTAGCTTCTTCAAACTTTTGCTTCGTCTACGCTGCATTTATCAGTCCGTCGAACAATATTTTGTGAGCGAACGAGACTCTTGTGGCATGCGACAAGTGGCATGTGGTATGTGTCCTTCCTGGTATTTCCAGCTGAATATTTCAAGGTGGCTGTGCAACACTTGTTAACTATTTCACTACTTCCGGTTTGCTTTCTGCTGTCCGGATGCCGATGCCGAGCCGATGCTTTAGCTTCATTTGCCTCATTGCCCATCTCGCTCTCTAGTGCTCGCTTTCGTATTACTTAAATATCTCTCTCTCATTCTTGCGGTTCTCCTTTCTCTATTTTTATCCTCTTTCTCACTTTCACTCTCACTCTCACTCTCACTCTACTTCTCTCTTTCTCCCCTCTCTCTCTCTCTCTCTCTCTCTCTTTCTCTCCCTCTCTGCCCTTCGTCACTTTCCATATTTTCTTTATTTCTCAAATTTTTCTATCATTTCTCTATCTTTTTCCCCTTTTTTTCTATCTTTCTCTCATATCACTGATATTTCTCTCCCTTCCTTTATCATTTACATTTCCATTTCTCTTTTACATTCAGTCAAGTTCTCTGTCTTTCGCTTTGTTTATTTCTTATTCTTACACTTCTCTTACATTTCTCTCTTTCTCTCTCTCTCTCTCTTTTCCTATATATGTCTCATTCTCCATTTTTCATTTTCTTATTCCATATTCTTCTCCTTCTTTTTTTGTCTCTTTTCCTATCGTGTTTCAGTCTCTATCTCCCCCTCTCTTTACTCTCTCTTTATCTCTCTTTTATCTCTCTCTTTTTTTCTCTCTCTCTCTCTCTCTCTCTCTCTCTCGCTCTCTCTTCTCTCTCCTTCTATGCCCAATTAATTACATTTCAACACACACACAATTTGTCATAGTCAACTTTAGTGCGGTTAATGAATACCGTTTATGCCGTCAGGCACGCCCGCCCCTTCCACCCTTTGCACCCTTACGCCGTGACGCCCATTTGTCCGCCTCTCGCATTGGCAATTATTTCGTTTCGAATTGACAGTTAGATAATGGACAGCGGCCATGCAATCGCAATCATTTTTCAAAAATATCCATGCAATATACGCCGCACGCCGCACATTTGGACAAATGAAAACAAACAACGACACGGACAAACGACAACGGACATGGCAATTGAGAGTTGTCCCGACTGCACAATACACGTTCACGCTTTACAAAAAGAATTTATATGAATGCCTTAATGGATGCGAGATTTAATTGTCGATTAGCACAGCTCGGAATCAAATGCAAAAATTGAATTTTACGATTGTACGATTGAACTACTCACGATTAGACACGCCCACAATGGCAGCAGACATATTTACTATATATGCATTAAGATAGACGAATGGACGAATATACTCGCTTTTCCATTCGCTGAACGGGTATAACAACAGTTAAATAAGGTACAAGTGCAAGAACCACAACAAATTGAGAGCGCAAGCTGTGACATAAATTAATTTATATGCAGCAATTATAGCAATTATCAGAGCCAACACACACAATACAAAAACACACACACACACACACACACACACACACACACACACACACACAAACACACACACACAGACTCGTGTCAATAAATAAATCAAGCATAAACATATCAATTAAAACACAAAAAAAAAAATAAAATAAAATAAATAAAATATAATTAAATAAATAAAAATTATAATTAAATTTATTATTATTGAAACCAATGCATGCCAAGGGTCATGCTCGACTAGCAGTTACTCTGTATATAAAAAAAAAAAAACAATAATTGCCCAATAGCTTATAAATTGATGCTTTAGTTTAAATATAATAAAAGTATAAACTCGACTAACAGTTACCCTATAAGCTCATATAGACAAGAAATAAATGTTGTTTGCTTAACAAGCTTTTTTACCACTTCTTTATTGCCTAAGAGTATGCACGATTTAGCAGCTACCCTGTAAACCTGTTCTTCACTTAATGAGTCTCCCTATATTTTATTGAGCCAACTTTCTATAGCTCAATTATTAGTTTTTTTTTAGTACCTCAACTTGACAGCTACCCTGTAAATTTAAGCGAAATAAACTCTATTAACATGTTCCAGCTCATAGATCAATGAACATCAATTTAAATACAATTATCTACTTAACATTTTATATGAAATTGAATAAGCTCGATTTGCTTCGCCTTAAGCTAAGCTTCTAGTCTCTAAGATATAATCAAGACTTGATACAGATTGTAATTCACAACCGGTTAAAGCTGCTCGATTAAAAGATTGCCACACATTTCACCAAGCTTCTTCAGTATAAACTTAATTTCATATAGCTACAGGGCATATTCGAATAAATTGATTCACTTATGCAGAGAGACGTATAGAAAATGCAGTTGTGGCCTTATCGCATTGGATTTGTGGCATTAATTATTTGCCGAATGCGAGTTTTCACAAATATATACAGACATTAAATACAGATAGATATATACATATGTTGCATACATTTGAGCGGGTGCTGCATTAAGTATACGCCGACGTTGACCACAGAATAACAGCTGAAGCAACAATTGCTGTTCATGAATAAACAAAAGCCGCAAGAGAAAGGCAAACAGAGAGAAGGGAGATAGTCGCAAGTGAAAGAAAGAGAGAGAGAGAGAGAGAGAGAGATAGACAGCTGGTGCCGCCACATGAGGCCCCTCCACGTACAGCCAATCAAACAGTCAGCGGTTGTCAATTAAACTTAATTATGTTGTACAGCCAGAGACATTGCAAAGATGCTCTCTTGTCCAGGCCCAACACAACATATGTCTGTCTGTCTATCAGTCTGTCAGTGTGTTTGTGCATCATAAATTGAAAGCTTGAACATAAGTAATTGAGCATAAAAAGCTGTGCGTGTGTATGCAAGTGAGTGAATACAATTTGCCTCCCACTCATCATTGCATAGACAATGTGTGTCTTTCAGTGAAATGAACTGAAGACAAGCCAAGCGAACGGCAAAGGCAACGGCAAAGGCAACGGCAAAGGCTCTTAAGTAGCTCACATTGTAATGCATATGCATATAAATATGCTGGCACTTTAAAACATTCTTAACAATTAATCATTGCATAGCCACATAGCCTCAATAGCATAAGCTCTGTCTACCGTTTAATGCTATTACCTATGCACACTTTGCACTGCACTGCTCTCTATTAATTTACTTTTTCAATCAATTTCAATATTTATTCTCTATTTATTTGCTCCACTCTCCATTGAACTCAATTAACAATTTGCGTCAACACAAATAGATAGTGAAAATAAAGTAGAAAAGTGTGCAAGGCTTATGCGTTTCTAGAGCATATACATATATAGATTTCTATGCTTGAAGAGGACGACGTACTAAGTCGATTAAAATGTCTCTGTGTGTTCGCCTTAGAATTGATATCTACTTACTTTTCCGTCTCTATTCTGGCTGTCTGTGCAGATTCACGATTGTCCGTCCCTCTATGAATCTGTTCATCCGTTCGTCTGTCGTTTCGTTCCTCCGTCTGTATATCTCTCTGTCTGTCCTCATGTTCATGTTCCTTGCATCAGTTTGTTCGTCCATCCGTCCGTCCATCAGTTTCTGGCTCTGTCTCTGTCTTTCATTTGTCCGTCTGTCTATCTCTCTGTCTGTCCGCATATTGCTTCACGCGTTTGACCATTCTTGCATTGGTTTATCTATCCGTCCGTCCGTTTGTCCGTGAAACCGTGAATCCGTTCATCAGTCACAATCTCTGTATCTGAGTCTGTCTCTGTCTCTCTCTCGATCTTTGTCTATGTCTCTGTTTCTGATATGTCCGTCCTTCCCTCCGTCGGTCTCTATCTCTGTCTATCCGTCCGTCCGTTCGTCAATCTTTTCCGTCTTTATATCGTATGCAAAACAAATTTCGGATTCGATAACTTTACCCATTTGCTTTGTATCGATATCGATAATGATCAATATTTAAGTTTGGTATTTAAATCACTTACTAAGTAGTTTGTATTTCTCTCTCTCTCTCTCTCTCTCTCTCTCTCTCTCTCTCTGTCTGGCCTTTTCTCAATTTTGTTTCCCACTGAAATCGATACAACAAATCGACTTTAGCTTCACATTACAGAGCGAGCGAAAGCATTGACATAAAATCAAAGCCAAAACAATGTTGAATGAAATGTATTAGATGACGGAAACTGACAAAACAATAAATGAATGAGAGAGAGCGAGACAGATATAGAGAAAGAGAGAAAGACTATGTGTGTGTATGAGAGATAGAGAGAGAGGGAGAAACGTTTCATACATACATATTGAGGTATACCAAAAGAATTAAGAAATGTGAACTCAGTGAGAGGTCAGTTTCAGTTCAATGGACGATTGCAGAAGTTGTGCTTCGAGTCTTTTTCTCTTTTTCGTTGCCCAATTTGTGGTCGAGTGGCCAGAGTGTGTGTGTGTGTGGGGTGATGGTGATGGTGATGCGAGGATGGTGGAGAAATCGTAGTCATGCTTTATTGTGTAAGCTAATGGCAGGAGGAGGGACGCCATGGGCATGGACCCCTGGGTACTTGGTGAGTCGACAAGAAATAGCAACTACTAAATTGCAGTAAATGACTGAAAATGTTAAGACGAAATTGACGAAGAGACGAAATGGTTTGTTGTCTACAAGTTTCGTGTAGATTTTCATTAGCAGCTCCAATGGCCGGCAATAAAACGAAATCAAATAAATGAAACGCTACGAAAAGTACCAGACAACATTGAGCAGCCTTTTACCTGTTGCCGATGCCCCCCAAAATCGAAGTCGATTTGACGCCGTTGCTCAGCGGGCCAAATAAATTTATAACAACATTTAAGTCGCTCACGCGACTGTCAAGACGAAACTTGACTGACTGCTGCTGCTCCTGCTGCTCCCATTTGACAGCAAACATCTACGAATGGAGTCAGCCCCAATGCCGAAAGCCACAATACTAATTCTCAGCCCAGAGTCAAAGCAATAGCTGCCTGGCTAGCCGGGCTATATGGCTTGTGCGTGTTATAAAAATAAAAATGGTTGCACACTCACACACACACACATATGCAGACGTCTCTGGAACTGGGTGTGTATATAGGTATGGCATAGCTACTCATTATGACGTACATTAATATATATATATATATATATATATTTTGTTATATTTTGTTCTTTTCTCATTTCTTTTATACATATTTTTAGTTACGAGCAACTCGACCAGGTCCTTGAACTTCATTGGAATGACTGTGGCAGAGGCGTGACTGTAACTGTTACTTTAACTGCGACTGTAACTGTGACGGTGACTGCGATTAGCTATTGTATTTGTACAACGATTGTGCCCCAGAGGCACTGTGGGCAGACGTGATACGATTTCCAAAGGAATTTCCTACGAAAAGTCCGAAAATTTAACACCAAGATCAGAGGGTAGAAAAATAATAAACAAGATATAAGAAGAAAATTGTAAGGTATAGCTTGATTGACATGTAAGGAGATAAGAGAGGAAAGAGAAGAAATCAAAACATAAGTTTTGAGAAAAGTAAAAAGAAAATAAAATGAAATGAAGATCTGTGCAGAAATAAAATTAAAAGCAATAAAAATTCAAATATATTTGAACAAGAGAGAAGATTAAAAAAGCAGAATCTAGAAAGAGAGTAGATATTAAAGAGGAGATCATTACAGATAATGAGAAGAAGATGAGATAAAATCCTTCAAGGGAAAAGAAACTACGAAAAAAAAAACAACCATGCAGAATAATTGAGATCATAAAAGAAAAGCACAAATGGCAAACAAAAATGAAAATGTTGATTTCAAATGATATTCAACAAATGACTTCTAAGCAAGGCTCGTAAATATCTGAAGACTGTTTCTCAATGTCTGCAATTATTTCACTCACACTTTGAGCAAAAAAACAAGCTCATTCACGATCGGGCATATAAATATGTATGCATAGGTAGATTTATCTGCTCACTCACTGAAACTCATTGAGCGAGCGTCTAACGTATCGCTTACTAAAAGACGTTCGGTTAAAGAGCATAACACGAAATGCTCAACACAAAGCGCTCAATCGAAAATAAAAACGAAAAGAAACGAGTGTGAGCGAAAATAGTCCGATTTTTATCGATTGTTAACGTGAACAGATCAATAGATTAATAGTTATTTGCTAAGCCTTGAATCGAACTCACAACAGGATATCGAATTGGTTGATTAATACAATTAATTGATATGATATGGTATATATTTATACATATACATATATACACATACATTTGTATATCAAAATATATAATGCAAATGGAATAGTAATGAAATTATTAATTTTAGCACTCAACGTGCGTCTCTTTAAGTAGCACACTTTTTAATAATAATATAATATGCCATCTATTAATAGCTTTTTCCACTATAAGCTACAACGTAGCTCAAATATTAGTACTTAGCACAACGTGGGCCACGCTGAAGACCGTAAGCCGAGGCTAACTCAATTGAAGCAACAATTTTGATGAGCTAGCATTAGAGGCAAACAATGTGCACAACATAATGCGCTTAGGCTAAAGGTGAGCAAAGGGCCAGCCAGTTGGCTGCTTGATAGGTATTTGCACGTATTTAGCTTATCAAACTAATGTAGGCAAGTTTATTATTGGTCTCACAAGCACACACAGACGTCCCACCCAACACACACGCACGCACAATGCTCGGCAATTAAGCGATAAAATATGCAACAAGCCAATTATGCGCACATTAAATACTTCGTCTTGGTAGACCTACAATAAAAATCAACTTCTACTCATGGAAGGAGACAAAAAAAAACAAGTAAAGTAAGTAAGTATTTGAAAGTGCACGACTTGTAAATACCCTGAATACATTGAACAAGCAATAATTGTTTCAGAGAATGTAGAAACAGGGAAACTAATTGATATAAAGTTTGTTATCGATTTTAATTGATATCGATACAGTTATCGATGAATGAGACTTATGAGCCAGTAATGTGAGGAATGTTGTTGAGAGATTAAAAGATATAGTAGAGAGAGCTAAGAAGCGGATAAACGGTTGAACGTACGGACGGGTGGACAGACGGCCAGACAGATAGAAGTTCCGAAAGTCACACGAACAGCCAGATATATAGATATTCATATAGGCTGATGGTCAAATAGTAAAACAGGCTGATAAAGGGCAGAGAGACGACACCCAGACATACGCGCAGGACTTTATCAACTTGTCTATTAATCCCAATCAAGAGTATAAATATTTCATGTGAGCGGCAGAGACTGGCCGGCTGCTACTACCTGCTGCAAAACATTTGAGCAAAGCCAACATAAGCCGCTCTATCCGAAATACACTCAATGTACGACAAAACAAAAATAGAGTAAAGATCATTTAGCCACGCCCACTAAAAGCCAATTGTCTGTGTCAAATTTATCATGGCTAAGGGTCAATGATGGGTTGTGGGCTGTGAAAAGTTGGGCTGTTGATTGTTGGGCTTTTCGGGCCACAGGTTGATTTCTTAAGCAAAGTTTCCCACAAGTTGCCAAAAAAAGAAAAGGTCGAATGTCGCGAAAGGATGGGTGGTAGAGGCAGTCACTACGAAGGAGGTGGCATCAATTTTTGATGTCATTGCCGCGAATTCCAAAAGTTTTCAAGTAACTTTGCGTGGGCTTCGGCCATAAGCCTTTAAGTTGTATGTGTCTGTGTGTGTGTGTGTGTATGTATGTTTTGGCCATAGACTGGCGACCGTGTTGAAGTCACGGCCAGCCAACATCTTTTCAGCCTCAAGCTTGATGTACAGACACAGAAAACAAAAATTAGAAAACTAACGAAACTCTTACTTATTTATTTATTCAATTTTTGTAAGACGATGAAGAGGAAGAGATTCAGATATGGCAACCAAGTACAGCGCTGAACTGAACCAGCTGTATATACAGAATAGATAATTATTAGTGATACTACCAGGGTGTGTTCATGTCTGTAAATCTTTCTCCTAAGGGTGGCAAAAATGAAACCCAACATTCGAATGGCCTCTAATTGATGTATATATATGTATATAAAAAAAAATGAATTAAAGGTGTGTGTCAAGGTTTATATATATTCTTATATAGAAATACATATATATATATATATACATATATATATTTTTTTCTCTTTCTCGCTTCATATAGAATGAAATATTTGCTTTTGTTGTCCCGCGTTTGCTTTGTACTGTCAATTGAACACATCTTGATCCGACTGCAGCTCGCTGAGTGAACTGTTGAATGAGCCAAAGCGTTCGTCATGATTGCGATCCTCGATTAGCTCTATGAAATAGTGAATTGCATGCTCGACCAATGGATAGACATGCGTCTGTTTAGCTGTTTGAGAAAAAATGTTGTGGCATTCTTATAAATTTTATTGAAAGTGCATGGATACTAAAAGCAAGTCAAGAGCAGAGAATGGAGAGTAGCGTAGAGTAGTGGAGTTGTGGAGAGTGGACAGAGGAGAGTGAAAAGTGGAGAGACTAGAGATTGGAGAGTGGAGAGTAGAGAGTAGAGAGTAGAGAGTGGAGAGTGGAGAGTAGAGAGTGGAGAGTGGAGAGTGGAGAGTGGAGAGTGAAGAGTGAAGAGTGAAGAGTGAAGAGTGAAGAGTGAAGAGTGAAGAGAGAAGAGTGAAGAGTGGAGAGTGGAGAGTGGAGAGTGGAGAGTGAAGAGTGAAGAGTGAAGAGTGAAGAGTGAAGAGTGAAGAGTGAAGAGTGAAGAGTGAAGAGTGAAGAGTGAAGAGTGAAGAGTGAAGAGTGAAGAGTGAAGAGTGAAGAGTGAAGAGTGAAGAGTGAAGAGTAAAGAGTAAAGAGTGAAGAGTGAAGAGTGAAGAGTGAAGAGTGAAGAGTGAAGAGTGAAGAGTGAAGAGTGAAGAGTGAAGAGTGAAGAGTGGAGAGTGGAGAGTAGAGAGTGGAGAGTGGGAATTGAAGTGTTGAGAGTTGAGAATGGAGAATTGAGAGTGAAAGTGTAGAGAGGAAATATCTCCAGCTCAAATCATAATATCTCCTTCATATGATTAACCAATTTTAAAAACTTGAATTTGACATTTGACGTCGGCTCAGTTCGTTTCATTTGTTCGGTTATATGTTTAAGCAGGTTTATTAAAGACTTTGCGAAAACTAAAAAAAAAAAAAAGGTCTTCGGCCTCAATGCAATGCAATTTCAAGGAATTAATCGAGTGAGCAGCAGGAGAAAATGGAAGAGGAAAATTAAAAAGTCATTTAAATTCAATTTCTGAGTGCGCAACACAGCGATTGCAGTCGGCGACGAGCAAAATGGCAAAATGGCAAAATGCTATATTGTAATTAGAGTGAAACAATAATAAATCTTTATAAAAGACAAGACTGCGACTCTAACTGTGACTGTGACTGCGACTGCGACTGGGGCTGGGACTGGGACTGTGGCTGTGAGTGTGTGCACTGTGGTTCGAAGGACTAAGGAGTCAGAGCGTTGCCAGGACAACGCATAAATCTCAAAATCGAGCAATATTTAAGTACAACTGCGGTGTGAGCTGGATGGGGGCGTGCCCAGATATACAAACTAAATGGGGGTGTCGACAGCCTGGGAGTTGGGGAAAAGTTGGCGACGCCAGAGCAGCACACAAAAGGCACAGGAATAAGCTTAAAATTGCAAACTTAAACCAAATGGCAAAAAGTGGAGGGCAAAAAGCAGAACAAAAGGCAGACTGCTGAACTGGTGCACAGCGACATAGGAAATACTCTATGAAAACTCTGTGTCAGGTAGTAAATTTAACATGAAGAATCTACATAAGAATATGTGGAGACTGTCATAAATTTAGCTAAAGAATCTATAGCTATGTTAATCACATATTAAATTTAACATTAAGATTATAAATATCAGTTATTTTATCTTGAAGATTATCTATAATTTATCATTTACATATACATCTTAATCTATCGAAACTCTGAGTTTACCAGGCACTTTGCAAGCAACATTTATGCGTTTATCTCCACTTACATATAGACAAATTCAACTTATTCAATAACTTTGTCAGACACTTGGTAAGCAAGCCCATTCCCATACTTAACAGTTTGATTATGCAGTCGTATAGTGAGCAAAGCGTAAAGAGCAAAAAGCAGAGACCATTGCGTAGCAAGAAAATCGAAACAATTTTCAAGAAGGACACCATCGAAGACTCCACAAAACGTAGCGAACGGTGAAAGTGATTCGTTTTTTATGCCATGTACATAAGAAATTGAGAGAGAGCGAAAGAGACAGAAACAGAGGGAGCACAGGTAACACGAAAAAAAAAAAAAAATGAAGAAAATGGGAAAAAGTAACGGAAACAAGTCAATTTGCATTGCGGCTTAAACGAGTGCAGAACGCTAAAGCAAAGTCAGGAACAGGAACAGCAATGGGCCAAAGGATACACGACACAAGCTCTACGTATTCCATGTATGAGTGTGTGTGTGTGTGTGTGTGTGTAGGCTGAAGCCATCTAACAAAAGGGCAACAATTCGTAAAAAAAAGACGAAATGGAATAGAAACAAGTAATAAACTAGCAATCGAGCACGGCTGACTTTATAATACTCGCTCATAATTCAGAAATGGTTAAAATTTCAAGTGCTGTGGCGGATTTCTATAGAACAAAAATTCAATTGTGATCTTGGCAGATCGGTAATCCAAAGACTTTGATATCTGTGAGACTTGAGCTGTTTAGGTTATATATATGTATGTATATATATATTACGTTTCTACAATATTATGCACGAAATAAGCAAGTGGAACAGTACGTGTACTATAATAAAAAGATAATCGATCAAGATTAAAAAATAAAACAATTTTTTGTTTTTTACTTAAACTTAACTAAATGATGAATAATATATAAGACGTAGTCTATCGATCTATCGATGATGAATAATATGTCTAGCTATAAGACGTAGTCTATCGATCTATCGCTTTAGCTATTTATATAATCAACTATCGATATATACATTTATACAAAAATCTATATCTATCTAACTATATATATATATATATCTAAATATATTTATGGGCATTTAGAAAGAAATTTCTATACAACTATAGACAAGTTTCTATATTTCAGCCAATATACTCTCTTTTTCATTTGATGTACGAGCATAAAAATCATCTACAATTCCTTCCACTGAGTGTCTGTGTAAGTGTAAGTGTAAGTGTGTGTGTATGTGTGTGCTATAAAAAAGTATCCGGCAAAGGCCAGAAGCTAATCATAAATGATGCATTTGGTCGCTCGGTTGCCCGTTTGCTTCTGCTGCTGTTGCTGTTGCTGCTGTTGTTGGTGTTCTACAAATCTGTTTTATCAAGCTTAACTCGACTAATCAATCAACTTAGACAGCAAGTTATCAGCTTTTAACTAGCTCCAAAAACGAAAACAATAACACAACGAAGAGAAGGAAGTTGGCAAAAAAAGAAAAAAAAAGAAAAGAGAAAATGTTTCCGTTACCATGCAATTTACTGAAATTGGTGTGTTACTCAATACTTCGTTTAAGTGTTGCACAATTGCTTATATTTTTCTACTTTTTTTTTTTTCTTTGAGTGTAGAAAAAGCGTTCGGAAAGTAATGGGAGAACTTTAAGTTCTAGCTATCGATATAGATGTAATTGAAGAGCAGCTGTAGAGTAAACCAAAGACTTTAGTTTGAACAATTTTTAAAATTATTTCTTGATTTTTTTTTATAAAAATTATAATATAATTATTATCCCTGCAATTTTGATTGATTAAAAAAGAGCCGCAGAAAAGATCAGCTTCAGATGAACTTGAAGTTATGTAGATTATGTTATTGTATTATATATATTATTATATAAATTAAAGCTAAAGCTTACTAGTGACGTATACACTTCTAACTGAGTGATATTATAATTGAATAAATCTTACAGGATATCTATGCATCGATCACTAGTTAACGAACTGCATTTAATCTGGCCGCAATTATACCCTTCAAGCAAAAAGTTGGTAATTAAATATCTATTTGAGTTCATTAAATATTGAACATATTATTTTGCTTAGATTACGCAAATCGCAAATGCAATTAGGACAATAAATGGAAAATGAGTCAAGCCAGCCCGTATAGGCAAATATATGCGTCCATAAAGCTTATTATTATTTTTTTTTTTTTTTTTTGGCGACATTCGCTATTAAAAAGGCATTAATTGAACCGTAAAACACACACAGACAGAGAGGCAGAGAAATTTGAGGGGGGGCCGAGAGAGATAGAGCGAGACAGGCATGCGTGGAAGCAAATGCAATTATAGTCCGTCATTTGCATATATATAAATTGTGTATATATATATTTGACATGGCTGTGTTGGTATTATAAATATGGCATAAATATGACATGGCAAAGTGCGTTTTAAATAGCTTTACCAAATGCTTTCAAAATAATATGCAGCATGCACCTGGGGTATATCAGCTTGGTCACTCAATTGAATCAATTGTGAAAAAATGTATTGATTTTTGCCAACTAAAGCGTAATATCGATATATATCGATTTTGATATAAAACTAAAAGCAACTTGAAGAAAAGTTTGCAATTCATATTCAAGCCTTACAAAACTGAACAAAGTAGATCACAGAGATCTATGGCTAATAATTTCCTATACTCTGACTCTGGTAATTTATTAGAATTTCAGATATAAAATCAATCAGATTAAATGATGGCTAAACTAAGAATATTTATTGAATTCGCATACAAAATACCATACATGAGCAACAGCATATATAAATATTTCATAGTAAGGGTATTCCATTGCGAGTTCTTCTAAATACCACCATTTGTTTGTTTGTTTAAGTTTCTATTTGCATGGCATTGTCAGTGTTAAAGCTAATTGGGCGATGACATGCATAGAACGCAGCTTTATACATATAAATATATAGGTATGTATATCGATATATTTATAAATCAAATCGTCGACTATCAAAAGAGGAAAAAAAATGCAATTTGTGCTGCGAACACAATTCAACCATGTAAAGCTCCATTGTGTGTTAAATTGTATTCTTTCTTCTTATTTTTTTTTTTTTTATTATTATTTTATTTATTATTATTATGAAATTAACAGCTCAAATTGACCTCCCTGTCTCTGTGTGTGTGAGCGTAATTCAATTGAAATTTTATAGCTTGGCTAAGAGCGTTGCGAAAGTGCAGATTCGATTACGTTTTGCCATACGCAACTCCAGCTGAGTAAATTGCAATTTTCTTCTTTTATTTTATTCAATCTAAATTTAGATTTAAATTAGGAAAATTCCATAGTCAGAAGTAATTCTAAACGGAGTAGTTATTCTAAGAAATTTACTAATTAGGTTTTCATTTTTATTTTTAACTCTTTCTTATAGTGCTTTAAATGTATATTTAAGCTATAGCTTTTGGGGTGATCTAAAGAGTTCTTAAAAAATATATATCAGGGTATATTGGTCTTGTAAAAACGTAGATTATAGATAATGGAAGGCGTGATAGACATTATCTCATTATCATTATTAGTTCTATCTGACTGTATATCTATGTAAATGCCTCGATTGAAGAAGGCTTGAAATTTTTCATGTTGGGTATATTCTAGTCGTGTACTCACATCTAAAGTTTTCTTACTTGATATGTTTCAGTATTGCAAAAGATCTATCATCTTGAGCTTAAAATGTTATCGACAAAATGTTATCGAATCCAAAGCGAAAGACATTTACCGTAAATGTATGTGAACTGTTAATATGTCTGAGGGCAGGCAATATCTTTTTGGGTTTTTAATATCTTCCACTACTACATAAGGAATTTGGTTAATCAATTGGATTTGTGTGTGCTATTTTCATTAAGTTGCAGGCTTAACCCTCTTGGCAGGCCGATGAAAGGCCGTTGTTGTTGAGGTTCTGGCCGAAGGAAGTTACAATCCGTAATGGTAACCAATCCGTGGAGGAAATTTCATTAGCCCAAAGGCAAATGGTCGTGCGTAATAGCGTGAAAAGAAGAAGAACGTGGAAAAAAAAGAAACGTAAAATGCTAACGTAAACAGACGTAAATAAATAATGAACATTGATTGTTTATTTGCCCAAGATGAAGAACGGACACCCACGGACTCACAGTTGAAGGGACGGACAGACACAAAACAGTCGGAGGAACATTGGAATTGAGGTAGAAACAGTGAGACTGAGACTGAGACTGAGACTGAGACTGAGACTGAGACTGAGACTGAGACTGAGACTGAGACTGAGACTGAGACTGAGACTGAGACTGAGACTGAGACTGAGACTGAGACTGAGACTGAGACTGAAACTGAGACCGAGACTCAGATTCAGACTCAGACTGAAACTGAGACTGAGACTGAGACTGAGACTGATGGAAATTGAGATTGAGATGATTGATGATTTAATCTCAAATGTTTTATATAATTATTAACTTCTATCCCACTGTACATTGAAAAAGGAGGAGGAGAAAGAAAGGCAAGCGATGTGTGAAAATGCCTTGACGGGGTTAATTGATGTTGTTGGCTGAGCCGCCGTTTCACTTGGTCAAAGAAGTGCTTCAACTGGCTAACACGCACACACACGCATACTCAGGCATACACAGACACACTTACGCACACACACACATACACACACACACTCGCACACATACACACGTTTTATAGGTCAACATGGCAAAACGAGTCCAACATACCAATATGTAGATAAATTCCTCTAGAAAGGATTGAGGGCAGGCGTGAAGTCCTTGCTGCTTGCGTTTGGTGTTAATGAAGAGGCTATGAGATAATTTCGTATGCATTGCAGATGATTTGGCACACTTTGTGCTTCCTTTTGTCAAGCAAATCAAGAACTAAGCCGTTGATTGATGTCAAGAATTAGGAAATCACATTAAAACTTAATCACAAAACTAACCAAATAGTTGCTAAACTGTAAATTTCATTTGAAGTTTTCGTGTAAATTGAAATTGTTAAGTCAATTATTTAATCTAGCACAATCGATGACAGTCGCTGTGTAGCTGCTGTGTGGCACGTTTTCTAGCTGAGTTATTTACTTAATTTGTTTTCACAGCACTTACCGCGTTTACATTGCAATGGCGTATGAAGGAATTTTGTGGTGTATTAGAGTAAATTACCTGCAAATAAATTACAAGAGTTACGCTTTAAAATACGTGTGCAAATATATTTAATTCTATATATAGACTAGTGTTAGATGGAGACAGAGAGAGGGAGAGAGGGCGAAAGTGAGATAGAAATGAAGAAATAGATGCGCATATATAGTTTCCAAAATACTTCTACTAAATATTTCTAGACTACATTTTTTTTTTCAGTCCATACTTTTTTGTCCTTTATTCAAATTTCAAATCAAATTTCAAATCTTAAAACAAAAGTATATATATTCGCTTTTTATACACTCAATGGGTTATAGATATTTAAAGGTTCTAAATTCACTTTATAAAATTCATATTCAATTTTTTTTTTTTTAATATTTAAATTTTTATTCATATTCGATCAGCTATGGTCTATTCAACGCTTAAAGCTTAAAATATGATTCATAACAGCAAGCCTCTCACAGTGATTCTCATTTTATATCAAAATGCATATTATTATATTTATTATTTATTTGCATTTAACTAAGTCTGTCTCTCTCTCTCTCTCCCTCTCTCCCTCTTGCACCATATGCCTCAGCTCTCCTCACCGATTCTCACATTTATTTCTAGCCAAAAACCAACTAATTACAACAAAATTAATTTATATGCATTATGCATTCTATCTCACCCTTCTCTCACTCTCTCTTTCTCATATGCAAAATAGGAATTGTGGAATTTGCGCAAATGCTAAATCTGAGCCTCTCTTGCCGATTCTCATATTTAACTCTAACAAATTGTAACAAAGTTAATTAATGTGATTATGCATTCAGTTAGCTCTGTGACTCAGAGTCTCTCTATAAAATAGCAATTATGCCATTTGAGCCGCTCTCAGCGATTCTCAAATTATACTATAATTATAAAAGGCTTTTGCTGGATATTTTAGCTATACGTATTATATCTAAATTACTTTATATGTTTTGCATTCAATTAACTCACTGTCAGAAGCTAGCTCTCCCTCTGCCTTTTTTTTTCTCTCTCTATAGCTATCTCTCTCTCTTTCTTTGTACTCTGTATTTTCAATTTAACTATTTCTTGAGTGTTGGCATTGCTGTGCGGCCAATGTGTTTAAATAATTGAGGTAGCTGCGTCCTTGCCAAAGGCTCTCAACTTATGTGCGTGTGTGTGTGTGTGTGTGTGTGTGTGTGTGTGTGTGTGTGTGTGTGTGTGTGTGTGTGCGTGTGCGTGTGTGTGAGTGTTTGAGCCAGCATTGAATGCGATTTTAATGCACTTCTTGTGCAGCTGTGCATAAGAAATCAGCTAAGAAAAATCTACACTTACATTTTCATAGACCTCAGCTCTCTAGCCTTATACTCATAGAGTTGTCAAAGGGGACTGTGTTTAGGGCGGTAGGGGGCGGGTTTGAGCTTTATCATGTCTGCGCATCTGTTTATGCTTGCTTATAAGTCGTCATGTCTTGTCGGCTTATAATACGTATATAATAGCTAGCCTTTCTTATATTTTATATATTGGATTTACAGCCGCAACAGCAGCCGATCCAAGCCAAGCCAACTGCAAAGACATTGCTGTTACGCATAGACAATGCCACAGCTAATGCACACATCTTATACATGGACTAAGCACTGCTATCTCTGTGTGTATGTGCGAGTGTGTGTGTGCCACGCCCACAGAGATCAGATTACGTGTACGGCGAATGCTGACAGCTAGCAAATGAAAATGCGGTTTTTTAACATTTGCATTTGACGCGTTTTTCTGCGCACATTTACAAAATGGCAACTGCAACATGGCTGCCATTCACAGCTGTTGACACACACATGCATAGAGAGAGAGAGAGAGAGAGAGAGATGGAGAGAGAGAGAGACATACAAACACCCATTTATATTTATATAAATATATATGTATATGTATATAGCCTGCTGTTCATTTTGTATCTTTTCTGTCTTTGCTTGCCTTTGCCACAGCTTTTAGCATTTATATATATATATATATATATATATATATATATATATATATATATATATACTGCATATACTCTTACCAAATATCTCCACTACAAGTTCACTTTAAATATTTGCAGAAATTTTTAAAGAAAATATCATGATTGCAACATCATTTATGCTTTGCCTTGATTGCAACCAGCTTTGTTGACCGACCCAATAAGAGCAATAGCAAATGTTGTGGATATAAAATAAATATAATTTAAATTAAATGAACTTTATTTTTTATTGTATATTGAAGCTATAGCCATGACATTTTATTTTTTTAGTATGCTATATATTGTACGTTTGCTTATCATACCTTTTCAAATCTTTTAAATATTGCCTAATTTTTTGACTATATTCTCTTAAGCTTCCTCAATAAGATTGCCTACTTTTTCTTTAAGCTACATCTAATTTTTTATTTATTTTTTTTCACACTAATATTTGTAATTTGTTTTTAAATTTATTCCCAAGAGCTCTAAGGCCTCTGGCAAACTAAAGCCGCTTAGATTTTGTTAAAAATTTCTAAATATTTAATCTTCAAGGCTAACTGAGTTGATTTGTCTATCATTTATTTGCCTCCGTTCAATTATAAATATTTATTTATTTAGATTATATTTCGTATTTATTAATGTCTGTCATTGAATTCTATCTTTTGCCTTTCCGCACTTAATCCCATTGCACTTTGTGTTTCGCACTAAGCAATTTTCCTGTTTATTGGAAAATGCAAAAGTTCTGCATCTTAGTTTGCTCTCTACAACTATTAAGCTACTAAAGCTTGAGAGCTAACTATTTTGTTGTTTCCTTTCAAACATTTCTGTTCTATTTTTATATAGATTTCCCAACTGCGCAATTATGCTGATGCCGAGAGCTGTTGCTGCTGCTCTTTGGTCAACCAAACAGTAACATAATTAGCCACATTTCCCTAGCTCCAGAGCAATGTTAATTCTTATATATATATATATAATTTTTAATATGTATGTTGATGTATATATATATATATATATATATATATATATATCAGTAAATGTTTATATATTTTATTTTTTTTTAAATATATATTTTTTAATAATGAAGATTGCTGCGGCGGCAAATGGCTTTTGTGTACTTAGCGACGCCAGCTAAGTGGCTGCAAGCTGCGTATATATGTATGTATGTATATAAATATATATAAAAAATATATATTTTTAAATGTATATATATACATACATATATATATTAGTTGCTTGCATTAGAGTGCATTCTAAGCGTTAATAACATTTGTGCATTAAGCGCTAAAAGCAGGAAACTAAGTGAGCGTCTCTAGTCGGGTATACCCAGCTCACAGCTACTCTAACTACACCACTTTAACTAAATACTTTTTTTTTTCAAGTAATATTACACATATTGTACATATTTCTAACTCCTCATAGTTTAAGTGTATTCTATAATTGTGCATACCTTAAAAGCAGCTAGCTGCATCTATATGACAATTTTTTTGTAGACTTCTGCACTCGAGCCTGCCCAGAGAATTGCAGTTTGGGTGGGATTTTATGAAAATTTACATTTGAGAAGGTTCAATAACAAATTTTTCAAATTTGTTAGCAATAAATATTGTTATTTTCACAGAATTAGTTCAAATATAGGTAAACTAAGCAGAGTTTTTAGCTACTTGAAGTTCAGACTAATTTTAAGCAAAAATTCGAAAATTTTGAAATCTTAGATAATATTGGCATATATCTATATATAATAAATATATAGCTTCTGGCACATGTTGCATAATTTATTTACAAACATTATATTACTGTTGTTAGCAGTTTCTCTATATCTTCTATAACTTCTACTTCTGCTTCTTCTTTTCGTGGCTCATCATTGCAAAACGAATTCGCATTGTTGTGCGGCCAAATTGTTTTCATTTTTTTGTTGTTGTTTTTTTTTTTTTTTTTTGTTCATCTCCCCATGTCTAACAAACAATGGCGCCTTGGCAGTTAATTGGCGCATAACTTGGCCCCACGCACACACTGACACACACACACACACACTGACACACTCACGCACACACACTGACACACACACAAAAGGAAAACAAACTGAACGCCTAATCTACAATTGACACACATACGCGCAAACAATGAGGGAAAACTCTTTGCACAGGCCTCCCACAGTTACCCGCCTCCCCCCACCGTACCCCTCCACCAACCACTTGGCCACTCTGCAGCTCGTCGTGGCAAGCCCCTATTCGAGCACATCTCGGCAACGTCATAGAGGTGCACAAACAGTGCTCCAATCGACCCACCAAAAGCGAGCAACGAGCACCGAGCAGCGAAGCAGCTCTTTTCTCATTATTTATGCGCGACCTTGTTTTGCGCCATTTTTATTATTTTGCTAATTTCGCGCGCATTAAAAAAAAAGTATATAAAAACAACAACAAAACAACACACACATATATATAAGCTCAGCAAATATATAAACGTATATTAGAATAATTTTGCAGCATTTTCGTCAAGTTAAATGCAAATCATATTTAATAGAACTATTTGTAGAGCTCAGAGTGGCTCGGAGTGTCAAGCGTACAGGGTATTTCATAGTCACATTTGCTGGGAGAAAATGTAAATCATATTGAATAGAATTATGTGTAGAGCCCAGGGTGTCCAGAGTCTAGGGTATCTGGTAGTCAATTTTTTAATGGAAATGTGATTTGCTCAGCTTTAATTTTCATTCATTTTTACAGGGTATACTTCAGTTGAGCTGCTTGAACTTTGTCTACTTTTGTGCTTTCTGTCATGCGAAACATTTACATTTTATTTGAAGCAGCAAAAAGTGAAAGTACAGAGTATCTAGAGATCGAGCACTATTGAAATTACTTAAGCCATGCTCGGTTTGCCTTATCTAATATGAAATTTAAAAACGAAACTTCTTTTACAAAGAAGTATATCAATTTGATATAGAATAACTATCATATATTATATTCAATAGTTTGCATCAATGTCTGTACAGGGTATTTTGTAGCTGAGCATATGCATATGCTTGCTCAAAACAGACAATGGCCTGCGGACTGACAACAGTTGTATAGGGTATTTAGTATTTAAGCAGCGCCTTGTGCCACATTTCTCAGCTTTTATTCATAAGTATCGCGTACTTTGTATACCCTGTTCCGCATTAAGTAAATGGGGTATATACATTATGTATTGATTATAAATATACTAAATAGAAAAGTGCTAAGCACACTAGAAAATCGAGTTCAGTTAGATTCATGTAATTGGCATTATTGAATTTGTGCCAATCAAACTAAATACAGGGTATTATGCAGTCAGTAAACTTTGTGAATTTGTCGGATTTTTTTTTCCCCAACAAGTCGCACAGCTGTTAAGTGCTTTTAACCTATTTTCCTATTTTTGCGCAATTTATCAACAAATTAATGTAAGCTTGGCTTACAATTTTTTCCTCCACTTGACACACAGACACACACACACACATATATATATCTATATATATATATAAACACGTGCGGTTTCTGCTGAAATTTGCATGTGGCTGGGAACCCTCTTTGCGTTACTTGTTTCTCATTTTCATGTTTGCATTTTTCTTTCGTTTTTTCTTTTTTTTTCTTTTTTTTTCGGTGCATATAATTAACTTGAAGCGGGTCTCTGTCTATGTAGAAAGTCAGTAAATGCATGCAATTATGTCACTGCCTGACACATACATACATCTATAGATGTATGTACACATCTATAACTGTCACATATGCTAAAAGTTTTTTGGGAAAAAAAAAGAGAGTGGAAAAACGATTTTTTTTTTTTATGATCTCTAAAAGCATTTCAAGTTGAACCTTTCAATTTCGCTGGCATGCAGATAAATGTTAGCACTCAATTGTGCTTAAGAAAACATAAATATCATGTGACAATGGAGGACAGACGGACATCGGCACTAGCCGATGGTATAGGTGGCACGAGCCACCCCTGGACAAGGACAACTAAACCAATTAGCTGTCAATGCAAAGCGGCGACCACAGACAGCTGCAATAGTAGTTGGCGTAATATTTTATTCGAATATATAAATAAACTGAACACTGAAAGTGGACGAGATTTAAACTAAACGTGAATGTTAAATATATTGAAGTACATATGTTCGGCCATTATGGATAGATAGGATTGCAAGTGTTTAACTGGAATATGAACGTCACAGTAGCGATAGATAAAGTTCGAAGTTCTCTCGCTCTCTTTTTCTCTCACTAGTTTTCTTTGTCAGTTACTCTTTCCAACTCTCTCTCTCTCTCTCTCTCTCTGTTGCCAGTCTGGCTTAGATTTTCTCTTTGGCATCCCCTTTCTCACCTTATCTTTCTTTTTTCGCACTCTCTCTCTCTTTCTTTATTTAAATATATATTTCGTTATCTCTCTCTCTCTCTCCCTGTGTCTCTGTGTCTCTCTCTCCATCTCTCTATCTTTTTTTTTTTTCATTTCTTATATATTTTTTTATCTCGTCCTCTTCCATTCTCTCACCCTCTATCTCAGAGCCCAAAATTACCTTTAATTTAAGCTTTACCATGAAGGAAATCTCATCTTCTTTAATTTCAATTACTTGGATTATTCTTGGATTTCTCTAGGCCACAACAATGTTGGAACAAACACAACATGGAGGACGCAATAAATCATAAACAATCTTAAACTAATTTTACCAGTGAAGCTCAAAGCCAATGTTAATTAGCAAATGCTCTGTCTCTCTACTGTCGCTATCTCTCTCTCTCTCGCTCTCTCTCTCTCACTCTTTCTCTCGCTCTCTTTCACTCTATTGTAAGTCATCATCTTTGCCGATTGCTTTTGTCCGTATTATCAATGGCATACAAAAAATTCACGCTTGACAGGCGACTGCCTGAGGGCGTGGCAGGAGGCGGCGGCGTGCATTGAGATACGATGCGCTCGCATACGCCCACAACAGAGCCCACCTCCAACACGCCCCCCCACCATCGCTAACAGCTGTCGACTTTGGGTCTTGTCTATGTTGAGCAACTGTCAGCGACTGTTAACATTTATACACACACACACACACACACACACACACACAGACACTTATCTATATATATATATATATATATATATATATAGCAATAGTTGAGTCTAAGTTAGTCAGTTATTAAGCCCGAATTGTGGGCGTGCATTGCAGAGCCAAAGCGAACTGAGCACCGAAGCAAGCATTTGATTGGCAGCTGGCCATTTGTTTTACGAATGCCTGAGACAAAGTTTTTGAGACAGGTGCGAAAAAAAAATAACATAAATTCTATACTCTTTCTCTATCTATGCCTGTCTCTCTCTCTCTCTCTCTATTATCTACTTGGTCGATTTTTGGGTGATAAAAGACCGATATATATATAAATATATAGGAATGTCTATACACCACGTAATGGCTAGAAGGAGGTATGGCAATGAGGGAAAAAACTATAACTAACTAAAACAAAGTCAGTGGAGTGCAGTCGACTGCTTCATACTCGTTCACAAGCTAGAATCAACTCAATTATAATTTAGATAACAATATTTTGAAAACTATGAAGAAGCACGATATTCATAGTAGATGGAAAGAAATGCATTTTGAGCAATACTTAAATTGGAATCTATTTGAACTTAGAGACTTCAGCTTTAAAACTGTAAAGAAAAATAATAGAGAGGAACTCAAGAGTGACTTGTGTGCCTTTAAGCTGATGTACAAAATTTGCATAGCTATATATATATTTAAAATACCAAATCTCCGATTCTAATAGAACCTTTCAGATAAACATTAAAACTTTTCGAACTTCGATCTTAACAGTTTCTCAATTAACTCTCCTTAGCTTGACACAACGAATATACCCCTTTCACATTTCCGAGCTGGTATAACAAAAAAGGGCCAACAGAAAAAAAAAAAAAAAAAATTTCCATAATTTTACGACTGACTGACACGGTTGATACACCAACAGAAGAGGCAGGAGCGACGTACGGTCAGTAGTAAAGTGGAATTTTGAAGCACACTTGAAACCATTGAAACCGCATCCCCTAGCTCCGTATCCCAGTGCGCCCAAAACTACCCCGCTACATGTGCGCCATCCAGTTGACAGGCATTTGTATCCAGCTCCATTTTAATATGTATGCATAAAAATTTATAGGTGCTAAAGTACGGCATCAGGACATGTATATGCATATACTTAAGATGCACAGCTTAGCCAAAGAAGCTCGCCTTAGCCCCATCAACACACACTCGTTTTCACTGTGTGTATGTGTGTGCGTGTGTGTGTGTGTGTGTGCCTGGGCCAGGGAATACACTTGTTTGCCAGCAAAGCAAATGTGACTGGGTCAGGTGAGGCGAAAAACTATCGCAATAGTTGAAATGCTTTTCACAATTTACGATTTAAATTAACGAGGGAGCAAAGGCACTTGGCCGCTCCAAATGGCTGATTGAAATATCAACTTAAAAAAAAAAAAAAAAAGAAAAAAAAAACATCAATGAGAATGCCTAAAGCTATTCAAACTATATTGAATTTTATAATATTTTACACGAGAGTTTTGAGAATGTGAATCGATTCTGAATAAAATTAGATGTACAGCAGAAGAAATTTGTGACATTTATCGATAAGTCGATAACTGTCTAGCTTCTTCAGTAAGTTTTTGTAGACATTTGACCAAATAAGATGCATACAGAAAATTTCGATTTAGATATAGGATTTGTTCGGATCTTAGTTGAGTCGATAGTTATTTGAAATATATAAGAGACGTAGGAAGAATTTGTTTAGCTTTCGATAACTCTTAATAACGGATAGAAATCGATATGTTGCTTTGGTTTTCTAATTGAATATCGTAGAGCTAGCGATTTAAGATTTTCCATACGAGTGAGCGTAATAAATAAATATATTTAAGAACTTTGGGATTTTATATATATCAAACCCAAAAATTTAATAAAAATTAAAAAAGTATTTGCAATACTAAGACTTCTAAAATACACTCATATGACGTCTATGATTAAGCTTTCATTTCATTGTCTCGAAAGTGCTGGACTAGAAGTATCCTGGAATCTGCCAAGATATATTATGACAAACTCTACCATTATTTCAAACCTATATTTTATACATACACACACACACACAGTTTGTAGTTGATACAGCATTGACGTTCGCCTTTTATATTCGGAAACTTAATTATTGAATAAGTTTTGTTTTTTTCTAGATTGACTATCTTAGGCAAATTCCGAGAGCTTTATAATGATTTAAATAATGGGTTTATTTGTCAAAGCACAAGTTTCTAGTATTTGAATTTTGTAATAAGCTAACGTTCACAGAGAAACTCTTATTCCTTTTCTTGGAAATTGGAAATTCTATGGCGCATACTTTCATTGATGGCAACAGGTAGCAGACACAGAATCGATTCACATTCAGTTCGCACTAATCTTCATCAGAAATCCAGCAATGAAGCGAGTTTTTCAAAGGCTGATTGCGGACTGCTGATGTCTCTTTTATTTCAGTTTCTGTAGATATTTCTACGGAAACTGAAAGCAAAAAGTTAAATCAATTCACCCTACAATTTAATTTGAAACTTGCCAATGAATCTAATAAGGATATCCCTCACCTACCTCAAGAAACTCATCAATGTAATATGCCTTAAGATGATATTTATCTCGCTTTTCCTATAAATTTTTCATAAAAAAAAAATCAAATTTCGATTATAAAATTCTCTCTTTCTCTCTCTGTCTCTTTCTCTCTCTCTCTCTCTCTCTCTCTCTCTCTCTTTCTCTATCTCTCTCTCGCCCTCGCTCTCTCTCTCTCTCTTTTTCGCTGTAGGTCTAGCTTCGATGGCTGCCTACTCTCGTCATACCAAATGCATTTCTGTCTACATTAAATAAATGAAACTTTTACGCATAGAGTGTGCTGCTTGTGTGTGTGTGTGTGTGTGTGTGTGTTTGTGTGTGCGTGTGTGTTGTGTGTGTGCGTGTAGAAATCATAACTTGAAATGCGTTAAAATGCATATAAAAAAATTTATAGCCCTCACTTAGGCGCACATTAAATGACATGCGACCAGACGAAGAAGAAGCAGAACGTAAGGCAAAAAAAAAAAAAAAAGGCTTGCTGTATTGGCCCAAGGCTCTCTCACACTTTCACTCTCCCCAACCTGCTGTCCTCTCACTCTCTCTTTCTCTCTCGCCACCTCACTTTCATTTACGCTCTGTCCCACTCTTGTCGTCATCATCATCCTTGTGTCTCTGACCCAACGCGTTGACCCCAAAAAGCGTATAATGATGAATTGTGTGTTACACACACACACACACACACACACACACACACACACACACACACACACACACACTCGTACACACACCCATACCCACACCCACATCCCCACACCCATACACTAACACACTCATTCAACTGTGACTGCAACTAGCTGTACATTTATGATATCAATTTCTTTTTTCTTTTTTTTTTTGCTGCCTACTTTAAGGCGCAGCGCATTTTACTAAAGTCGCAGGCGTGTGAAATTTCCTTTCTAAATACATAAATTTCAAGCGAGGTGTGCTCAAAAATTATGATAAAAATTATGTAATTTATTATGAATATTTGCAATTATTAGAAATATAATATTAATTAAATAATAATTTATTGATAATCTTGTTGCATTTTATGCCTTGCATTGCCCTCGTTTTTAGACTTCTTAACTTTTGAGTAGATCACACAAATCGTGCTACTTTACGAACACACCTCGCATACGCGCTTCATTTATCATGGCTCAACTTTCAGCCATTTGCAGTTGACTAAAACATATGCTCGACTAGCTAAATTGCCCCAAGCTTTCATTCATTTTCTAACTCGCTCTCAGTCAGCTGTACAAAAAGAAAAAACAAAAAAAAAAAAAACCCAACTACTCTGTCTCACTAGCTACACGAGTATATTATATTATAGAGTATATAATATATTATATTTATAAATTTATTTATATATTTGTTTAGCTTTGCAAAATTTGTTTGTGAGAATATTGAAATAGCAAATTTAGCTCGAAAACCAAGGCGGATATGATTTTCCTTCGAATGGAACTTTTATGAATGAGCGAGTGAATGCCTTTGGATGAATCTTAAAATGTGACTGAGGGGTAGGAGTACTAGCTCTACTGCTTGTGCATGATATAGCATTCAATGAGTAGTCAAATCAATAAAGTAGTACAACAATAAACCAAGTGCAACATTGAATTTTAGCTATGAAGAATCTAGAATCTAGAATCTTTAGAATAGAATTTTTATTCTGATTTTTTTTTATAAATTATATTATATTATATTATATTATATTATATTATATTATATATACTTTATATATATATATATTTAATATTTCTTAACTGAGGATACAAACCTCTGGTCTTTAGGTGCGCAAAACCTAAACCTTAAACTATAGCTTTTAGATTGCCAAAGATATAGAGCTTTTAATTTATCATATCTGCCAACGGACATATCGAAAAAATCTGCATATTTTATGAATTAATGAGCTTAAATTTTAAGCTTTTAAGACGCGACAATGACCAAAATGTTGGCCCACATATAAACAGCAGAGCTGAAAGAGGGACAGCTTGATGAGCATAGAACTAATATACTCCTTTCACTTTCGCAAATACAGAGGTAAAGGGAGGTAAAGAGAGCGAAAGAGATAGAATTTCTATATAAGAAAAGTGTATGTGAATGCTCATGTGTGTTTGTGTATAAGGTTTTTCATAATTAAAATGCCATTTTGTTGTTGTTGTTGTTATTGTTGTTTTTCTGTTGGCTGTCAGCAGCAGGAGCTGGGCATATGCATAAAGCCCATTTAAATGCTTGCGAGCTTAAAATACAATTTAAATACAGAATAGAATGAAAAGCCGAATAACTGATCGAGCTGAGAGAGAGGCATAGTGAGGGAGAGCGAGACAGAATAATTAAGTTTGCTGCCTTTGCTAGACTTTCCGCTTAGCTTTTTAGCCAAAAGAAACATAAAGATTTTGATGTTTTTTTTTTTTTTTTTTTTTTCTTTAACAAAATTTAAATGAGTTTAGTAAATTTTGATTTTTTGAAATAACAAACGTAACATATTCTGCCCGATATAACATGCGACTTTTTGAGCCATAAAAAAATAGGTTACCAAGTGCTGGCAGCTGGCATTAAGTAGCTATAGCAACAATTTGCTTAGCGAAATGATATAAATATATATGTGTATATATTATATATATATATATATATATATATATATAATATATATATATTTTTTATATTCTATATAAGCTGAAGCGTTTCTGTGAGCGTGAGCGAGATAGAGCGAGAGATAGCGCTAGGAACTTAAGCATTTGCCGCAACACTTGACTTGAATTTCTTAAGCTGTGTGTGCGCGTATGTGTGTGTGTGTGTGTGTGTGTGTGTGTGTGTGTGTGTGTGTGCGAATATGTGCGAATGTGTATGTGTATGTTTTGCTTTTGTTAATTTCTGTTGTTTGCGCTAACCCCAACAATGGCTAAACAGGCACACACACACACACACTCGCACACACACTCGCACACACAGCACTTGTGCCAGACAGACAAATGAACACAAGTTTGAAAGGCTGTATAAGATTGGGCTGACTGTAGAGAAGACATTGCGACACACACACACACACACACGCACACACAGTCGAACACATACACACACTTGCACACACATGTAAACCACATAAAAAGCAAAACGCAACACGAATAAAATTGATGTTTGTGCATGCTGTGTGTGTGTGTGTGTGAAGTGTATTTTGTGTGTGTTGATGTGTGTGTGTGTGTGTGTGTGCGTAGATTACTCATACGCAGCTTAGCCGCCGCTCAGTTAGGCTTTTTACTTAGTAGACTTGCCTGGCTTGATTGCTGTTGTTGTTGTTGCTCTCCCTCTCTGCTTGTTGTTGTTGTTTTTTTTTTTTGTTTTTGTTTTTCGATTGTTGATTGTTGCTGCTGCTGTCTATTTTTATTTTTTTTTTTTTTTTATTATGATCTTTAGATTGTATTTATCATTTGCATTTTTTACATTTTGTTTAATATATATTTTTTTTGTATATATATATATTTATTTCAATATATATTCATATATATTTCATTAGCATGCATTCCAATTTTGGGAAAAATATTACACATACGCACTGTACACAAAAAAAGAATTTATCAAAAAAAATCGACTTACATTAGTTTCAAATATTAAAAAAAAAAAACCAACTGTAAACAAACGCGATAAAGTTTTTAAAAATAAACAAAAATAAAAAAAAATGCCTTCAATATGTTTTTCCTTATTTTTTTTTTTTTTTTTTATAAATAAAAATTTAAGTTTTTTTTTTTAATTTTTGAAAAATATTTTAAAACAACTATTTGTTTTTTTTTTTTTTTTAACACTGTGTGCGTGTGCCGTTTTGTGTGTGGTGAGTGTGTGTGTTACCGTGTTAGCGAACGAACGCGCCTGTGTGCTTTGTCTTGCGTGTGTTTGTGTCCCTCTGTGTGTGTTTTGTAATCCGCACAAATCCGCTGGTAAATTTGAACTGAATGAGTTCAAAAGCTAAAATGAGTTTGTATACCCAAAACGCTTCAGTTCATTGGCAACTGGCGCTAGCCGAACGTCAAGCCGAATGGTCGGAGCCGAAACGGTTCAAGCCGAATCAAGCCGCCAGCCAAGCACGAGCGCCGCTCAAACGAACAGCGCAAAAGCAACGCAATGCGTATGACAGAGAGGGCTAGAGAGTGCCAAAGCGAGAGAGAAACATTCAATGAGAGAGAGAGAGAGTCAGAGTGAGAGAGTAACAGTGTGGAAAGCTTTTCGCGTAGTTGTCAAAAAAAAAAAAATTGTTGAAAAACCGTTCAAGGAATAACCGTTATCAGATATTAGCTGCACTACATAGCCTAGCTCTCAACTGTTCTACATATATAACAGTTAGTTAACTGTGCTAATGATCTTCGCATACTTTTCAAATAAATGTATAACAATTATGCGATCAGTTTAACTTAATTTTGGTTGAATATTTGAATTATGAAATTTTTTTTTAAATATTTTGTTATGCAGTTATATTTGTGATCTTATAATATGAAACTGAACTTATAATATGAACTTTTTTTGGCATATTTTTTCAATTTTAATTTTTTTTTGTTTTTTATTTTTTGGTTTTGTATTTATTTGAAACTATTTTCGAATAACATTTTTTGAAATATGTATTAAAATTTTTTGATTTTTTTTAATGATAAATATAACTAATTTAGTTTTTAATGTTCATAAAATTCAAAAAATTTTTAAAACTTTTGTTTAAAATTTGTTAACTGCTTTTCTCACTCCCTCTCTATTTCTCTCTCTCTACACACACAAATATTTAAATGTTTAATATTTATTAATTTTATTTTTCAAGTTTCTAGAACTTTAAGTTAAACACTATTCAGATTTGGTTTTGTTTTTTTAATGTATTAAAAAAATATATATTCAAAAAATTTTTATAAATATTTTTCACGCACTCAAACAAAATTAAGTAAAATTAAAATTTTAATTTTTTAGAAAAATAAATAAAATGTACAATTTTTTTTTGGCTTTGGGAACAGCTCAATTATTGAAGTGAACTGAACGGAACTGAAGTGAAGCAACAACTGAATCGAAGCCGACAAATGCAGCTGCTGCGGCCGTATAACAGGCAGCAAGGAGCGGAGCTTTCGAAAGCTTTTGTGCCTTCGTCTTTAAAGCTTTGAAGGCTAGAAGAGAGCAAAGCCGTCGTCGTGCATGGCACAGCGACTGCGCTGCCAGCGCGACATAGGACCAAAGTGTGGAAGAGAGAAAGAGAGAGAGAGAGCAAATGAGTAATTATAAATGAGTAAGAGAGAGCAGGAGCGAGTTTTTCTATGTATGTATGTGTGTTTCTATGTGTGTGTGTGCTTATATTTCGCACGTCATTTGTTGCTGTTGCTGCTGCTGCTGCTGCTGGCGCACACCTGTGATTTAGCGAGGACGTGCGACGAGGACGCGGACGAGGACGAGAGTCCACGTTGTCCTCGTGCCAGCTGATATTTACCTTATTCCCCACAGCCACAGCCACATCTAAAGACGCAAAGAAAAGCGAGAATAAAATAAAAAAAAAAATAAATAAATAAATAAAATAAAAAAAAAAAACGAAAAATAAGACCAAAAACCAAAAAAAAAATTATATATATATATATAAAGCAGGCGAAACACTAGACACAACAACAATAAAAACAGGGGCCAGCATAAGGTGGAGTAGCAGCTCCAGCAGAAGGAGCAAGTAGAAGCAGCAGGAGTAGCTGCTTTATACACAAACGCACTTGGAAATGATAGCCCTGGTTTATGCTAATGTTTGCTGCTGCTTAAAGTAGTACCTCAGTCAGTCAATCAGCCAGTCAGTCAGTCAATCATTCAGTGTGGGTTTTTTTTATTTGCGCCCAGCAGCTGAAGCTGCTTTTATTGGAAGTAGCTTGGGAACCTAATTTGAAGCTGTCATCGATACGCCTCGTAATTATTTGGAAATTTTTGCACAGATTACTTAACTACCTAAAATTAGCTTGGGTATTTCTTTTCCTGCTTTTCCATTCCTCCTACACTTCATGTTTTCCTTGTGCTTCTTAAATTCAGCTGAACTTTACATTAAATAAAATCGAGTAATTGAGCTACTTTAAGCAGATTCACGAGGCGAATTTCAACTTGACTTGTTCACTTGAGGCATTTGAATTGCTCGCTAAGCAGAGTCAGAAAATTGCCATAGAAAATGAGTTGAGGCTCGATTGTTTATTGAGGGGAAAATTTTTTTTTAAATTTTACAGAATTTGTATAAGAACAATTAGTTCAATCAATGCTTAGTGTTTTGCATTAAAGTCAACAAGTCTATTAAATCAATCAGAATAAATTTGGCTTTTGAAATTGATTCCTTGTCATTTAATTAATTCAGTCAATTAGTGAACGAAGTGCGATTAAGATTGATAAGTGAAGTGACACATCATTTTCATTGTTATTAGTTTGAACGTTAGCCAATCGATTGTTCAGTCAAATAACACGAAATCGGGTATTTGCAGCAAATTCTAAGTTTTCAGCTATCTGTAAGCCTATCAAGCAGTGAATCAATTCAATAACCAATCAGCAATCAATCGTTCAGTCTAACAATCAATCATGCTTTTATACATGAATAAATCCTACAGTCAATCAAGCTGTTTATCAATTCATTAATCAATCAGTTAACCAATCAGCACCAGTTAGTCAATCAGTCAGTCAGATTCTGAAATCAATCAGTCAATCAATCACTTAGATAAACGGTCTGTCTTCAGTCATTCAGTCAAGCTATTATTATTAATAAATAACAAATCAATCAGCAAATCAATCAATCATATTAATCAGTCAGTCAATCGGAGCAAATAAACATTTTAACTTACATTTGTAGTACTACATCAGTCAACCAATACATCACTCATTACATTCTGTAATCAATAAGTTAGTTAATCAATCAAATAAAATAGTTCTTTTCTATAAATTTCGCATATGAATGACTTAATTTGTTCAGTAACTTTAGACAGATTTGGCTCTTACAATAGATTCGTAGCTCTCTATGAATCATTTCATCAATCAGTCTATGATTTAAACAATTAATCAATCAGTCAATCATAGAGCTGGTCAGTATGTAAATCAGTCATAGTTTTTCGTACGAGTCAGTCAGTCAGTCAATCAATTTTAAATTTACATCAGCTTCCTTGTACTCTGACTCTGAGGAGCATTCATACACCCAATCAGTCTGTCATTCAGTCAATCATATAGACACACAATAAATAGATAAGGATCAAGAGAAAAAAAAGCGCATCAGAGCAGATTTCTAGTTATCAACTAAGAATGATTAAATCATCAACATTTTACATGAGATTCCTAGTACAGTAGCTTTCTCAATCTATCAATCCATTCAGTCAATCAGTTATTTAGACCGTTCATCTGTCAACATCAACTGGGAAGTCCCAGCAGATTCCCTAATTTTCAATCAGATTCTGATTCCCGTACAGCAATACATTCCCAGTTATCAAACAATCATATCAATAATCAGCCAATATTTTCCATTTCAATAAGCTCACAAGCTTGTGACCTTGGTGGAATAGAATAATAGCTTTAGCCTTTCAATTTGATAAGTCTTCATAAATTATTCAAACAAAATCGGATAAATATAAACATAATTTATATTTTACTATCCCAGCCATAGATCTACACATATATATTCTATATTTATCTCATCGTCAAGTTGAGTGGAGAGGAGGTGGAGAAAACTCGATGATAATTTGCGCTATATTAGAATAGTTTGTTGTGTGGACTGTGTTTGCGGGGGGTGGGGAAGTTGGGGATAAGTGTTTAACGACAAATCAATGCGAACCACTGGGACAACAGAATGCAAATCAAATTTTTTGCGGCACATCAAATGCTTATGGAAAGCTTAGGATGTGTCCACTGATTGGGGCAGTGGGATTTGATTTGACTGCTTTTGTTTTTGCTTTTTCCATACTGTTCAATGGGGGTGCGGCATTTTTTTTTTTTTTTTTTTTTGTTGCATTGTCTTTAATAATCTTCGATATAAGTAACGGGACAGCTAACTTATTTATGACCAGATAACAATCGACAACCAATCAAACAGTCATCGACTGAACGGACAGCTGACAAGCTGACGACTGGCAATCGATGCGATTGCCATAGAGCATTTTGTTGATATTATTTAATGCAAAGCCTTTCTGATATACCCCTGTTACGGCGTGCATTAGATGAAAGAAGCCGCCGACACAAATACAATCGACCAAGATAGACTCAGATTGGAGTATAGATACATACATATATATGAAATGATATCCGATATATATATATGTATATATGTTTGTTTTTAGGAAGCATTTGGCTTATGTGAAGTCCTTGACATGATGTCCTTTTCACAGTTCTCAACTAATTTCGTATTTATTGTTTGGTCATAAACCAATTTGATGGACCAAAATGTGGATTTGCATGTGCCATTGAAATTGTAGTTAAAAGTCTATTAAATTTTACGGCTTCGCAGCGCTTGAGCCAATAATGAAGGCTACCTTACGGCCCTAACTACATCTACACGGCCTCTCTCTCTCTCTCTCTCTCTCTCTCTCTCTCTCTCTCTCTCTCTCTGTCGCTCTATCTTATTCTCTCTGCCTCTCTTGCTCTGTGTTAGCTATTTTGTTGGCAACGTCCTGTCGGGGCAGGCATTTCATTTGCAGACGCAACACAAAATAAACCTAATTACACTTTACTTTCACTTTCACTTTCACTTTTTAGATGAGGGAAATATGGGTGGGAGTGGCAGTGGCAGTGGCTGGAGCTGGAGCTAGCGCTTTTGCGGTACGCCAGCAAAAACTTCAAAAGCATCGTCCGATGCAAAGTTTTTGCCAGATTCGCTGGTCGTCGCAATATAATTTTACTTTATGTACAATATTTTTGTGCTCTGTTTCTGTTTCTGTTTCAGATTCTGTTCAGCCTGTAGCCAATTTGAGAGCCAATAAAACCATTTAAAGAGCCGTTACAGAGATGGCCCCCGAAAATAAGGCTCAGCTCCTATTTTTTTTGTTTTTTTTTTTGGGTAGAGCTGTTCGTCTCGGCTCATCGAGTCAAATGCGTCACAGTTTTAAGTGGACAACTTTTGAAAGCAGCAAAAAAAAAAATAATTTAAAAAAAAAAATACACTTAAGCTATACCCTGTAAGCAGCATTTTATATCTTCAAAAGCGTAAACTAATATACCCCATATGGCAGCTGTCACATTTTTCATCAACTCATACACAATTACAGGGTATTGCGAATTTTGACCAGCAACATTTTCATTTAAGCTTTGACTGCTGCAAAATGTTTTCTCAAATGATTTACGCGCTTTAATTGAGATTTTCCTAGCCTGTGGCACTGCGCGAAAACTCATTAATAAATTTTTAACTGACTGATTACAGGGTATATAAGTGTTCATTTAGAATGTTTTATTTTGACTCTGGTTCTTAATAAATTTTTGTTTTTACAGGGTATACAAGTAGCTAAATAAAATGTCAATTTTTATCAATTAATAATTGGTATTACTGTCACATATTAGTTTATGTGCTGAATACACCCTTAATGTGCTGCTGTTACTTTGCAGAGTATCTAAATGGTAGGCAAAAACTTTCTTTTCCCAACTCATGAGCAATTTAACTGTTTTATTATAAGTTTACCCGAATGTGTCATATTATTTTAGACACCTTATATACCCTGCCTATACTACCATAGCTTTACAGGGTATGCATATAGCCAAATAACTTTTGTAAACCTTTTTTAGTGGGTAATCTAGATATTTAAAAGCAAAGTAAAGCTTTTTATAAGCAAAGTAAATTATGTTTTCTCTCTCTGCATTTACTACTATTTTTACTTTTACAGGGTATACACATGAAACATTAACCTACAATTTCTATAGAGAAAGAATAATGACAATTATCACATTATTATTTTTTGCTCAATATACTCCAAATAAAAAATTTTTACATTCCAATGAGATTTTTTTTTAGTATTTTCTAGAAATTTATGAACATTTTCACATATGCTACGAGTGAAAATAAAAATACCCTGGATGAGTTGTTATACCCTTACTTTATCATTTAGATAAATAATTTTAACATTTGGTATCAGCAGAGCTCAAGTGTTACATAATTTTCGTCTGCTGCCAATACACCCCGCATGCACTGTCATTTCTTTTACAGGGTATACAAAAATGCCAGAAAGCAGCACAAATTTTTCGGTTGCTTACAACATAATGAACACTTTTTATATGCAAATAATCATAATAATGCGCCCTGTGTCTTGCTCCGTGTGCGTGCGTGTGTGTGTGTGTGTGTGTGTGTATGAGTGTTGTTAAAGTGTTGTAAAACGCTTTTGAAGCGCTTATTTATATATGATTATTTAAATAATAAATGGGCGGCAGGTCTCAGCCCGACTCGATCATCAGCGACGCTCATAAGTAGGCAATAACTTTTTGCTTTGTTGTGGCTTTCCCGACCGACCACCTCTTCTCTACTCTGTCCACCTCACCCCACCATCTTTACAGACTCATTGAGAGCCGTAATGAGCATGTCATTTAGCGTAATTTCTGTTGATTGTTATGGCATTACAGCGACCAAAAAAGATGTCGAGGGCAAAGCGGGATGAGCGCACAATGCTCAATACAAAACACTTACCAAACAACAAGGACTCGGGCCTCTATTGAAGTTTATCTTATCATCAGCAAGCGGTAACAAACAGTCAAGGCATAAACTGCCAAAAAGTCAAGCACACACACACACACACACACACACACTATTGCTGAGTGTGCGTGCATAAATTACAGCTAGCTGATGTTTTTGTGGCTTTTGCTTGAGTTTCTCTTTTTGTAGCGAAACAATTGCGTGGAATTATGGCATCGGTATTTACCTGTGAATGAAACGTGTTGATTCGATCAGAAGTTGTAAATGGAACGGTTAGCATTACATTAATAATAATTATTCCCTTTGTTGGCCCTCAAGATGATGCCAGAATTAACTCGATGATGTGCAATTTATTAATGAAAGCAACTTCTGAATGCATTTCAAAGTATTCAAAGTACTGAGGACTAATAGGTATTCTATAAGGAGAAGCCGAATGTTGATACGGAATTTAGAGAGTTTGCAGTTATTGAATTATTTGGATTACTTCGAGTATGCGAAGATTTCAAAGTATGCGAAAGAGAGAACTTAGATTAATCAGAGCACTTAATTCTTCGTAAAACTTGAGTATTTTGGTCTACTTAGAGAACTCACAATGTTTGGAATGAAGTTTTTGAAAAACTTGTTTTCTTTTTTAATAACTCAGCTATCTAAATATTTTGAGAAGTCAAAGTACACCAAGAATTCTGAATATTTAGATAACTAGAAGTATTTGGAGTTAACAAAAACCTCATGTTACTCGGAGTATTTATTGGATCCGTATCACTTGGATTACTTGCTGAGTTTTATGTACTCAAAGAACTACGAAAATCATATCACTTGGAATACTAAACTTAAAACTACTCCAATAAAGAAAAGAATATGAAGAGCTACAAAGACGTATTCAAAGAAATAATTGCCTAAAATAAAGTGCCTAAACTAGTCAGTCTACTCGAAATGATCCCTGTACGCAGAGTATTCAAAATACTTAAAGCAATCGAAGTACTCGAAAAATTCTGTTTACTCAAAAAGCTCAAAGAACACAAATCAATTTAAATATTTGAAGAGCTCATTCCACATGGAGTACACAATGTCCTCGAAAAATATGCTCAGCATATTTATATATATTTGTGCGTCCGGCAAAAAGCAAAGCAGCTTAAATCTGAAAATGGTAAGAAATTCTATTTCATGTTGACAGACAATGACTTTTTAACAAATGCATAAAAATACGCATTGGATAAATATATATCATAAATGTTAGTTTAAAGAAATCGAATAAAACAATTGAATTAACTGAAAACGCCTCAAACTCTGTGAGCGAAACTAAATACTTTAAGTTGACTAATTGCAAGATGCTCAGACAGGCTTTACACATGGTCAAATAACCCAACAACTTGGACAGCATATATACTATGTAGAAATTAGAGCATGCCAATAGAGGCAGAGAGAGAGAGAGAGGGAGAGAGAGAGAGAGCCAGCTGTGTAGAGGGGAAGAGAGGGCAGTTAGTAGACTGAATTGAAGCCTGGCGTTCGTATTAGGCCATCAATGGATACAAGCAATTTCGTTTAATTAAAACATGCCAATACATTTTGGCTAGCAGCAACAACAGCAACAAGCGAGACAGCTAGAGTGAGAGAGAGACGGAGAAAGAGGGGCAGACACGTAGCCCAAATACCCTTTAGAAAACATACGCAATGTACAGTTTGATGTAAATATTTCATGAGGAAAACGAAGAGCAGAAAAAAAAAACTAGTTGTATAAAATACATATACAAATTTTCACTCCTATTGCCAGAGAACTATATTCCACTTGATATCGCTTCGATTGATCGGCATATGCACTGGACCTGGCTTTGACTCTTAGTCCCTTTTGATCAAGAGCGAACATTGCCGACGGTCACAGTGATTAGAATGCGAAGCATAGAATTAAGTGCTCACAAATATCTATTGACAGTTTCTCAATGTCTGCAAATAAACGTCTTTCACATGCACAAAAGCTCAGAGAGCAATCGTTTGCCTCAACTGCTCAGCGAGTTCGTTCGCGATCGAATAGATTGAAAAATCTTTTGTGAATGTCTCTTCGTCTCAGCACATCAAGAGCGAAGAGAGTATGATTTTAAACGGTTAATCTCGTGAACAGAACGTGAAGGCTCAACCGATTAATCGTTATTTTCGAACTACGACAAAAACGTCGTAAAGTGATTTTTTGCTCTGCCCGGAAACTGTAAAGTAACATAAAGGATAAAAGGAAAATTGAGGGGATCAAAAGAGAATCGCAAGAACTGTCGTTTGAAGATCACAGAAAATATTGACATATGTGGTTAATATCTGTATAAAAATGACAATATAATTATTTATTTATTAAGAAAAAATTTCCTATAAAAAATATAAGAAACTAAAATTTTATAACACACCTCATATATGAACTAATGTAATTTTATTTATATATATATATATATATATATATATGTATATATATATATATATATATATATATATATATATATATATATATTTTTTTTATATATTTATTTTATATTTATTTAAATTATAATAAATTCGAAATCAATTCAGATAACTTCAGCAGCCACAACAACTGCTATGCAGTCTCTCCACAAACACACACACACACACTCACTAACCAAATTACAGGGTATTATGACAACAACAGCTACAACAACAAGACAAAGATCAAACACATTGAAAATGTTGAGCAAACAGGCAGAGCGACAAAATGCACACTTAAATTTTATGGACGAATTGCAGCAAATGGAGCATTGTGCCGCATGCTCCAAAAGCCGCTGCCCATGATGATGATGATGACGATGACGATGATGATGATGATGATGATGATGACGTTGCTGATGATGATGATAATGATGAAGTGGTACACGCCAACGTCCTGACCCTTCCCACTTGATGCTCATTACAGTCAATTGAAGTTAATGCAGCTGCCAGCTGTTTTGTCCCGTTTTCCTTTGTGGCCGCCTTCTGTTTTTTTGTTTTTTTTTTTTTTTTTGCTTTTTTATTTTGTTTTTTATTTATTTTTGTTGGCTTTTTGTCTATCTGCCCGCTTATTCGCCTCTGCGCTTTCCACTTTACTTTTCGGCGTGCCAAAAAAAAGGTAAGAAACAACAAGTGAGCAGCTTGACAGTCGACGGCCCAATACTCGTTCAGTTAACTGAGATATATTTATGAGATATATTTATTTTGAGGGCGTTCATAAAGGATCTAATATTATTTCCAGTTGGAAAAAGTTTTTTTTTTCTTTCTTTCTTTTCTTTCTTTTTTATTTTTTATTTCAATTTAATTATTCAATTATTATCAATTTTTTTATTTAATTATTTGTATTACTATATAATTTTTATATTTATATTCCGAGCCATAAATCTCTGTAAACCAATATACTCTCTAAACATTTCTTAATATGTATTAATATATATAAAAAAAAAAACATTTAAGTGCAACTACGTAATGCTCGTTCACATTGCTCAAAAATAGTTGTTCAGGCAAGCAAAACAAAAAATAAATAAATTGAATTAAAAAAAATAAATTAAATCTAAAAAAATTACTATATATTTTAATATTCATTTTTATTTTTTTTTTTAAGTATTTTTAAGTATTTTTTAAATACTTGCAATGGATAATTTAAGTAATTAATTTTTTTCAACATTTTTTCCCAATGTCGATTTGTTCATTTATTTTAACATCATCTAACTAACTTTAACTATTAACTAATCTAAAAATACTAAACTAACATATGGGCTCATCCACACACAGCAATACAATATTTCACTCAATCAAAACCAATATACCCGTCACACATCACCTCTAACGGGCATCAAAAGTATGAAGCACGAATAACGGAATGAACATTTTTGCGCAGCCTGTCATTATGGCAATTTAATCGAGCGGAATTAAAGTGCTTAAACATCATAAACAAGATTTAATGTGACAAAAAAGCAAATCACAGCGAGACAAAACCAGCAAAGCGCCAAGGGGTCAAGGGGCGCCGGCTGCTGGAGGGCGGTGGCGGGGGGCGGGGGCGTGGTTGACTGGTTGACGGGGCCAACATAAATGTCAAATGGCATTTGGCTAAAGATGACAGCGAAATCCTTTTTTGTCTCTTAGTCCCCGCCCCGTCCAAAAAAAAAAAAAAACACACACACACACAAAAAACAAAAACAGAAACCAAGCGAATAATAAAAAAAAAACGAAATAGAAGAGGAATATCATAAAAACAAAAATCTAACAACTGCGCTTATCCGCGGGTGGCGGAACGAGGTTTGGGGGCGATGGGCGGTGGGCGGTGGGCTGTGGTTGGTGGGCGTGCTCGGTCTGTCGAGTGGGCGTGTCATGAAAAATCGCGCTCTAGTTACATCTTCAAGCGTTTCATTTGGATTATGGAAACGTTTACATGACAACGGCGGTTGCAACCGGATCCAGCCTAATTTTTAGCCCAAGCCAATGGACCTGAGTGTGTGTACTGTTTGTGTGTGTGTGTGTGAGTGAGTGTGTGTGTGTGTGTGTGAGTGGGTGTGTGTGTGTGTGTGGATGTATGTGTACGGGTACATGTGTCTATGTGTTTGCATATTTGTGTGAGTATCTATATAGAATACTCCCAACTACCTGGTGTAATTGTTGTTGTTGTTCTCGTTGGGATACCCTGTAATGAGATTAATTGTGGGAGGGGCATATGCATTGCTATAAAATTATCTGATGTAGAATTTGTCATGGAAAAATATCACTTGGCAACTAGTGAATTGGATAAGTTCAATGAAAAATTGAACTAGTGAACTGACGCAGCGAATCTTAAATATCTCAAAATGTTGAACTTACTTCGTGTAAAGAAGTGAATGGGTTATGAACTAGTGAGCTGATGCTGTGAACAATTAAGTTCAGTTTCAAGCTGATTCGCGAATTGGTTCAATGAACTAAGAATTTGAATAAAATCACGGAAAAAAGTCTAGTCAGTCATGAACTAATTAACTGAGTCCGAGAACAACGAAATACAATATATTTTAAACCAAAAGAACATTTAACTTATCAAATAGAATTATATAAATTGAATCAAATGAAGTTTAGAATACCAAATAAAAACAACAAATTGAACTAGATAGAAAATATTAATAGAAAAAAAAAAAACAGAATAAGAGACTATAAAAAGCTTAACTAGTGAACTATATAAATACACTAAAGAATATAGATCTATATAAAATTATAATTTTTAAAAAGTTTGTCTTCAAATGCAATTGAAAATGCCCATTTTGACCTCTAAACGCCTAGCAGCCCCAATCTTAGGGTATTTTACTGACTATTTCACAAATAAAAAAAAATTGTTTTTTATGTTTTGGGAACGACACCTTTCGGCTTATCTAAATATTTGAGCTGCTGCCGCCTCCAATGTCAATAAAACGGACACAAAACTGTAAGCCGAGCCACAGTTTAAGGGAAACGAGAAAAAAAAAAACAAGGATGCTTCGAAATAGAGAGCTGCTCTATGGCTGCTGTACAGCGGCAACTGTTTCAAGTGCTTCAAGTGGGCGCATTAACAAGTTCCAGTTAAATTCTTATTTATAAACTGGTTTTTACAGTGAAAAGGGTCAAGCTTTAAAAAAAAAAAAAAATGGAGAAATCTTTAATATATATAAAAATAAATGTAATAAAAATTAAATTTGCATAAAATTAGTTTGAAGCAGAAGTTGAATGATTGAAGACAGAGATCTTAACTTGATTTTTATCTATTATCTAGATATATAAATATATTTCTTTGGCAATCAATCAATCACTGAATATTTTCCATTCAATCAATCAATCGGTCATCGATCATCGAACAATGCGAATTATTTAATTTATTTATTTTTCATTTTCATTTTTATTGTTTTTGTTTTTTAATAATTAGCGCAAAGCGCAACAAATCAAACACTTGAGCTTCTATCAAGGTGTTGCCCCATCAATAAGTGTCTCTGTCTGCCAAACACTTCATCAAAGCTCTTATCATAAAATATATTATAGAAATACAAAATACAAAAATAAAAACAGAATGAAAAGCAAAGAAACTGCTGTAATGTTAAATTTATTTTATAATTGCGACTTATAGATACTCCTTAAATCTGTATTTATTTCTTACATTTGTCCAGAGCTGCAGGAACTCTTACTTTGCCATGCTTTAAGGGCATAATGAGGCGAGCTATCAATAGTGCGCATAGCTAGGAAGAATATCTATGTATATATCATAAAAAGTTACGACATATGCTCAAAGACTTGAAGTTTTGAATTCATATAATGCGATTTCAAGGCAATTCCAAGACTTTATTACATGCTTTAAAGGCCCTACAGATAGAAATAGCTAGATATATTGGCTATAAAGTTAGTTGAGTAGATCATCATAAGTATACTATGCTTCAAGGGTTCAGCAACGCCTCATTTCATCACATTTCTACACAAACAATCTACCCAACTTTTACTTTCTAGGGTATAAATCTACACGTATGTCTTATCTTAAAGGGGAATTTCTTGAATCAATCAAATCGAAACGATATAAAAACATCAATTTAAATCAAAACATACTTTAAAGAAATGTGTAAACATTAATTAAAGTTGAGTTAAGCAATGATAACATGACGAACAACAAGCTGCCAGTGTTGCATAAATGAGTGTGAGTTGTGTTGCTTAGTGTAATAGATTATTAATTAAAGTGTATCTAAATTAGCTGTTATTTTATATTAACAGCTTTCTATTTTGTCAACACGACAGTGTTGGAAAATATCAAAGAAACTCAAGTTGCCGTCGCTAGTGTTGGAAACGATTCATTAAGTTAAGCTGTGAATGAATAAACATTTCTCCATCTCTTCCTTTGGCATATTAAGTATACGAGCCGTTAATTTGGAATAGAATAGTGTTGGTAAATACCAAAGGCATCGTAATTGCTATTTAAGCAAATAAAAACAACATAAGCGGATAAATCATATCGAGAGGAAATCAATTTCAGATGCCACGTAATCGCATATAGCTCAATTAGTTGGTCAATTGGCTCGATGTTGATTTAACATAAATCGCTTGCTCAATATGCAAAAGGAATTTCTATTCAATGCACACACACACACACACACACATACTCTCTCTCTTTCTGTTTCTCTCTCTCTCTTAGTTTGTCTCTATCGCTCAGCTATTTACATCTGATTGATATAAATGAATGATAGGAAGTGCGTGGGGCAGGAAGTGAAATGCCTTAAGGGTATCCAGCAGCGCGCAGACTAAAGCCAGCTGGCATTAGATGCCAAGCCAAAGTAGAATAGCGAATAAAGACATCTACATGACAACATTGTTGTCACTCACACAAACACACACACACACACACACACTAACAGCCTAGCCAAGCATGGTATGTGTGTTAGGTATTTGCTTTTGCGCTGCTGACAGCGTCTAAGCGGCCATTTCATCATGTCTACTTTACAAGAAACATACACAGGGAGAGAGGGAGAGAGGAAGAGAGAGAGAGAGAGAGGGGGGTGTAACGGATAGAAGAGACACCCCGCAAACACTATGTTATGCATGATATGACAAATGAAATATGAGAGTAACTTTACCTAAACAAACAATATGACGAGTTGCATATTCATCAATAGAAAAGGGGCTTGAGAATGACAATATAGAAAGGGTGGAAGAGGATAAAGAGGAAGAGGAAGAGGACGAGGACGAGGACGAGGAAGAGGAAGAGGAACAGGAAGAGGAAGAGGAAGAGGAAGAGGAAGAGGAAGAGGAAGAGGAAGAGGAAGAGGAAGAGAAGGAGGAAGAGAAGGAGGAAGAGGAAGAGGAAGAGGAAGAGGAAGAGGAAGAGGAAGAGGAAGAGGAAGAGGAAGAGGAAGAGGAAGAGAAGGAGGAAGAGAAGGAGGAAGAGAAAGAGGGGGAGGAGGAGGAAGACAAAGAGGGGGATGAGGAGGAAGAGGAAGAGAATGATGAATAGAAGTAGGAAGAGGAGGAAAAGAAGGAGGAAGAGAAGGAGAAGCAGAAGGAGAAGGAGAAGGAGAAGGAGAAGGAGAAGAAGAAGGTGAAGGAGGAAGAGAAGGACGAAGAGGAGGAAAATAGAGAACAAGAAAAAGTTGGAAGATAAGGAAGGATAGAGAGTGATTAAGTGATTCAACGACTGTTTATCGATAATATAGATAATAGTTAATTTTTAATTTAATTTTAATATTAAATTTAATATTAAATTTTTTTTTAATATTAAATTTTGCATTCCCATTGAAATATCGGTGTATTAAATTAGTAGATTCTAAACACCCTAGCTTTCTTCTTTTTTCATCAGCTTCGATTTAAGAGCTCGACAAGTAGGCTGAAAAATCTTGCTATGCCATAAATTATTGTTTTCAGTTTGTGCGAGATTTCAAATTAAAGTTAAAAAAAAAAAACCCAAAAAAAACAAAATTAATGAAAAAAAATTCGTTTTTAGCCGACTTCTCCAAATCTAATCCAAAGCAAAAGAAATCAAAAACCAAAAAAGTAAGCACATAACTTCAACAAAAACCGAAAACCGAAAACAGAAAAATTCCTCCAAATTCCATATAAAAAAAGATAGAAACTATTTTTGGATAAGCTCTCTGAACTGCCAAACTAATTTATAGATAACAGAAAGAACTAAAGAATCACAGATCGAGAAGATAAGTACGCTGAGCGAGTGTAAGTGATAATTGAGCAAGCGAACGAGCAGGAGAGAGAGAGAGAGAGACTGAGAGTGAGAGACACTAAGAGAGAGTGAGATGGCATCGAAATATATATTGCCATGCTTTCGTCTCAAGCCCGGTAATCGCGCGAAGAAGGAAAAGGATAACGAATGTTTGGCCTATCGCAATGAACTGGTCGAGGCACTGGATCGCGCCAAAGGCAAACTAGAAGCGACTTGGAAGGCGATCGAGCCTATTGTGAATAAGCCGGAATATCAACGCTATGGCGAACAGCTTTTCGACGTGCTCTATACGGGCGGATTGTTAACGCCGGAGGGCAAAATGTCAAATCGTGGCGATCTAAAGCATAGGACAAACTACTGCGCCTTCAAGACCCACGACGAACTGAACGCATTGCGAATCTATGAGCAGTTGGTGAAGCGTTTGAGACGACGCCACAAGCACCTGGACACGATCTTCGAGCAGCACTCGAAACGATATCTCCGGCAGCTGGCAAACTTTGACATTGGCGCACGGCGACGTCTCGGCCAGCTGCTGACATTGTATTTGATAGATGGCCAATTGAATCCATATTCGCTGCTGGCCGTGGGCACAGACCAAACGAACATCGACGATGGCCTGGCCATGGAGTTTATGCTGCTCGTCTGTGGCACACTGAAGCGCGAACGTGGCTCCAGCTTCATGCTGCAAATGCTGAAGAAGTCGGGACTGGACAATAAAATTATTAGCTTTATGCCGCCAATGATGCGCAGCGATTTATACTTTCGGCAAGTGTACCAGGAGAACGATTTGAATGAGGTGATCGAATTGCATGAGATGCGCGCCGGTCTAGTGTTGCGGAAACAATTGCAACAACGTTTGCTCGATGATTTTCGCGAAAAGCTGCCACATCTGGAGATTGTGCTAAATGTGCGACAATTTCAACGGGAACAACATATGTCCGATTCGGAAATCATTGGCATTGTTTGGCAGACAATCAACGATACGAATGCTAATATGAAAACGCATAGCAATGCGACGCCAGAGCAAACGTTGCGTAAATTGCAAATCTATGCCCCATTGCTGAATGCTCTATGCAGCACGGATAGCGCTCAGATAGCATTGTTGATGCGCCTGCAGGAATGGTGCTATGAGCATCATTCACTATTCAAGTCATTTGAGCGTCTCGCCGTTCATCTATATCGGGCCGGTGTCATCAATGAGGATGCCATTGTACGTTGGTATGAGGTCGATCATATTGATAAGGGCAAGGTGGCGTTTCTCAAGCAAATGCATCGATTCGTTCGCTGGCTCCATAGCGATAGTGATGCTAATGCCCGTGTTGACTATAATAATTTTATGATACATCATCAGCATCCGCAGCCCGTCTACAGTGATGTCGTATCGAGCAATCTCAAATTGGTCAAGTATGTCTAGATACATATCTCGCTATATCCATATCCCAATTCTTACATATACAAATAATATGGATCGGATCGTTTTTGCCATGATTTCTACCATCTACCGTCGTCGCTTCATCTATCAATTGAATTGCACATTTATCCGCACTAATGTATTCGCGTAAGGTCGTATCCAGAGATTCTATTGTAGCATTTGGCAATAATGAATATGAAAACAATATCATTGAAAAGAAATATATACAATAATCAAAACTAACAAAAATCTCAACTACTTTAAACAACATTAAAGCCAGAATCGCAAATTTCAATCAAAGTTCTTTTAATTCTACATTGAAAACTTGAAACCTCGACTAATATTTAACATCTCCTTCAGGCGCACTCATTCACCCACTCGCCCACTTAAGCGCTCTATTTTCTTCTCGCTTTTTTTTTCAAATTAAGCAAATAACCATTTCTAAGATTACAAACTGTTTTTGAAGATAAAGGCAGCACTAAACAAAGGAAGTTCAGATTACACAAGCTAATACACTATGCACACCCCCATTGTAAGTGTGGCTAGAGTGATTTGGTTAAGGTGTATGTAACATGTGGAGATGGCATTGAAAAAGCTCTAAGAGAGACATTGAAAAACAGAAAGAGATAGAGAGAGGTACAGAGGTGGAGAGAGAGAGAGAGAGAGAGAGGGAAAATGAAGAGAAAGTTAGAATGGAAGAGAAGCGAATATGAAAAAGAGCATGAGGATAAGAATAAGAAGAAACAGATATTGAGAAAGAGAAGGCAAGATATTAAGAGAGAGAAAGAGAGAGAGAGAGAGAGAGAGAGAGAAAGAGAGAGAGAGAAGAGAAGCGAATATGAAAGAGAGCCTGAGGATAAGAATAAGAAGAAACAAATATTGAGAAAGAGAAAGCAAGAAATAAAGCGAGAGAAAGAGAGAGAGGGACAGCGAATAAAAGAGAGTAATAGAAAGTTATGCATACATATATAGTGAAAGAGAGTGACAAAGGGGAGGGAGAGGATAGGAGAGAATGAGAAAAAAGTAACTGATGGAGAAAGGGAGGAAGATAGACAAAGAAAGAGAGAAAATCAGAAATCGGAAGTATACAAAGGCAGAGAGAGACTGAAATAGGCAGGGAGATAGAAAGAACGAAGGACAATGAGAAACAAAGAGAAAATGGGATGAATTCAAAGAACAAGGGATACTAAAAGGGAATGATAATGAGAAAGAGAAAATGTGTAAAAGTGAACACATAAGAGACAGGAAATAGACAAAATATGACAAAGAGAGAGAGAGAGAGAGAACAAAGACAGTCTTAGAAGCTACGAAGGGAAAGTAAAGGAGAATCTCTACAAAGAAGAAGAGAGTTTATTAGCTATGGACAGAGAGGCAGATACTGATTGCATATAAAGAGTTATCAATAGATGAGGATACTTAATTCTATCCAATAAGTATAATCAGACCATGAACACAGATAGAGAGCGTGAGTAATGTGCATTGAGCTAGTTCGTCTAGTCACTGTAAGAACTACAAATGTAAGTATGTGATTGAAAAAGAATCGATAGATAAACCACAAAAAATAATCGATAAGAATCGATATTTGAACTTGGTTGCTTGAAGATAAATTTAATTTAGTTTGTTGGCATCGATATAAGTAATTACTATAACATATCTATATTTTGCACATCTCTATTTATATTTTACCATCTCTTGTAATGTATTCTATAGTCGACTTACTTAGGGCACACAGTCAGCGCAGTTGCAGCGGTAAGCTGCAGGCTAGTTGCTGCCTGTTTCTGATATCCTTTTTCCATTTGCACAATTGCTGCGTGGGCTTAAAACGTAATTTTTCTTAATATTAATTTTGGATTTTCTTTCGCCTCGACTGCAGTTGATGTCGAGTGACCTTTTGGTCTTGAATGTGAAACCAAAAGGAGATTTCTTTGAGCAAACGCCAAAGCTACAGGCGCTGGGCTGCAGCAATCGGGTAGCCTTCAATTTAATACGGGTTAAAATATTGCCACAAGTGCCACGCCTCAAGGGCATGGCAAAGGGAGGGAGGGCGGGTTGAAGAAGGATGGACAAGGCGCCTTAACTTATTGCTCAGCGTCCACTTTTTATTGTCGCTGGAAAAGCTTCCAACTTAAATGGCGATTTAATTGAATCAGTTGGCGGAAATTATTGAATTTTACATGAGTGCATATGCGTTTTAATTGAAACACGATGCCACAAACTAAAAGTGAAATGAACAAAATTGCTGGAACGCAGAAATGCAATTCGAATAAGAAATACGCTGTAAAACTTCTAGAAGACCTATGGAAAAAAAAACAGTTCTTATATAAATGTGTGGGTTTATACGAATTACAATTAGTTCCCTTATGAATGCAGTAACCAGTTCACTTGAACAATATTTTCATCTATCAAGAATCGTCAAATTGAACTTTAGATTCTTTAGAACTAGAATGGAAGAGATAATTAGCTCATATATAAATCTATAAAAGAGCTAATAAGGATCATGTGTTGGCAAATAAATTGAACTGGTTCAATTGAACTTGAATACACCACACACCCAAACACTGCTTCAGCGCTAAATTTGCTAATCAATTCAGAAAAGTCTTCCAGTTAGGGCAGCACTTAGTTGTAAATGAATTGTAAGGGAACAGTGTAAATTAATTCATGCCACAGCTTGTCGATCATTCGGATTGGCGCACGTGCCTAAGCCAGAAGCTGGCTAATAGCAACACCATCTGTCCCTTGCACCTGCAGCTGCCTCAGTCGCTGGCTTTGCTCGGCGCATAAAGTACAAGCGAAGCGAAATGAAAATGCTTTGCGGACACGAGCTTAGCGATTAAATTGAAGTCGAGAGCAAATACAAAAACAAAACAAAAAAAAAAAAACACGAAGAAGAAGCACTCATGACTGTAGAGATACCTTTTAATTGCATTTAGTTTTAGGGAAACTCAGATGGACCGCATCTCTTTCTCTTTCCCTTTTCCCTTTTGTCTCTTTCTCTGTACGCATCTATCACTCGTTGTCTATATGTTTCTTTGTTTTCCCTTCTGTCTCTATCTCCCTCATTTTCAGTCTTTCCATATCTATCTCTTTGTCTCACTATTTCGCTCTTTCCGTAAAAAACTCTTAGCTTTTCAGTCTCCCAGTTTTTGTTTCTATGTCTCTCTGTCTCTCCACCTTTCTAGATATTTTTCTGTCTTCTCTTCATCTCCCTTTATCGTTCTTTCTTTCTCCTTTATTTTATCCCTTAACTCAAGATTTCTCTTATCCTCTCAGTCTTTTCCTTTTTTTTTTCAATCTTTTCTCTCTATCTTCCTCTCAATATCCCAGTATCTACTATCATCCTCTTCCACTCTTTCTGCACTTCTCTCCATCTCTCTCATCCACTTCCACTGCTACTCTATCTCTCACATCTTTCTCTCTCTCTTTTTACCTCCTTCTCTCTCTCTCACTCCGTCATACATACATATATCATCCCATCACATTTGCTCTCACCTAATTTGTTTACTCACATCTATTTCTGTATCGTATTCTTAAACGTTTACCTAGCTCCGTTGGCCTTTTGCTCATTTCGCTATTAAGAAACGCTTACAAACAACATCTGAATAGACATGCTGCACGGGCTGCAGCCCGCCACACTCTCTGTATCCCATGCATTTCGCTAGTAGCTCAGCAAATATTATAGGAAAAATGATTGCGCTCCTTGCACTAAGCCATTGCCAACATAAGCTGCAACAGCAACAGCAACAGCAACAACAAACTTGGCTGAAAGGCAGCAAAGACAACAACCAGGACGACCTCCAATTAGAAATGGTTTTGCTATTTGGTCGCGTGCATATGCTTCCCTTACTCGCTCTACATCTACCTCTTCCTCTCACTGTCTCTCTCACTCTGTATATGCTTGTGTGAAATTTAGCGCGCAATACTGCCACACACACTCGCACACACACACACACACACACCCTAGCACACACCCAAGAACCGATTTATGCCCCACAGGCAGCAAGGAGCAGCAAGGAGCAGAAACAGCCAGCAACAGTTTCACCTTTACGCCATATTTATGTTTGACACCGCAACACACACACACACAAATATACACCTACTCTTGCTCTTACTCACTCTCAATCTCTCCACCCTACACTCCCTCCCCTCTCGCACTCTGTTTCTCTGCTTGCAATTCAGTCGCAACCTTTGCTCATGGTGACGTTGCGTTTGACCTAGTAAAATGCAACAGCTTTAAAGTCAAAGTGCGATGTTTGTTGCCTTTGCTGCCTGTTGTAATTGTTGTTGTTGTTGTTGTTATTATTATTACTATTACTATTACTATTATTATTATTAATATTATTATTATTTTTATTAATATTCTTGCTGTTGTTCTGTTCTGGAATCATAAACAAATGACATACATTCATTCATAATTACATATACAGACACAGAGAAAAATAAACTGTGCCAATAGAACTGGCAAAGCTCAACTAAAAGATACCCTGTAAGCAGTCGAGTTTCTTCTGTATGCATCTCTCTCAAATTTCAACCTCTATTATGCAATATCCAATAATATTTTCAATACCTGAATAGTTTTTTTTTTTTTTTTGAAGACAGATCAACTAAGAGATACCCTGTAAGCAGCAGAGTTCCTTCTGTATAAGACCTTAGCTCATACTTAGCCTAAGCTCTATCCCTATTACCCACTCCCCATAGAACTTACAAGACTCAAGCCATAGTTTGTTAGAGAGTGATGCACTATGATATACCCTGTAAGCTGCAAAGATTTTCCAGCTATACACATACAAGTATCTTCACCTTCCTTTCTGCTCATATAATCCAATTTTAATGGAATTTTTACTTAAAGCATTTTTTGCCAGAGAGTGACCAACTAAAACATACCCTATAAATACCTATAACAATAACGGGCTAATCCAATTCTATGGCTAACCTATGTGAATACCTAGCAATGAGAGTTAGCAAATGAGTGATCAACTGAGTTATACCCTGTAACTAACTTTTCTCTATACACTTATAGCCCTTACTATATATCATTGCAGATTTGATAATATTTTACAAGCTAAAGCTTTAGTATAGCCGGTGAGTGGAGCGAGATATACACATTAGTGGAAAAATAATTTCCAATATATATAAAGATTTTATAAGGTTACCCATAAATGTTTTCTTAATCTATAGTTATATAAATTTTACGATATCCTGGAAATTTATTGAAAATGCTAAAAAATTTAGCTCTTCAGTTAAATGTACATATATTCGATATATTGGGATTTGAAGATTCTCTATAATTAAACGAAATTATTTCTAAATCTCTCTTTAAATATTTCTCATCGATATATTTGCCTTAAACAGAAAGGTTATATATAGGTTAACTATAAGGTTATCCATAAATATATTCTTAACTTAATCAATCCTGTAGCTTTTACAATATCCAGGAATATATTTATATAATTTTAGTTCTTCAGTTCAATGTATATCCAATTTTTGGTGATTCTATATAAATAAGAAAAAATCAACAACTATTTCCTAATCTCTCTTTAAATAATTCTCCACAATATATTTGCCTTAAAGTCCTGGTAATTTGCACCTCTCCGACTGTGAGACAATGCAGCTTTTAATGATGTAGTTAATTTGTTGTGCCTGTCTCTGACAGCAATCGTAGCGCCCAACTGGGCAGCATGACCACAACTTGGCAGTAGCTGGCCACCACTCCTGTGCAGCACCCAAGCACCCAAGCACCACCTGGGCAGAGCTTGGGCACCACTAACTAACTATTTAAGCACCGACTGTTGCCAGAAGTACATGCAAATTTTAAAAATGCATTACATTAGAGTGTTTGACGGCATACAAAGGATATCATATGCCAGGTAGGGGTCTAGGGTTCTTAAGAGACAACATACACACACACACACATACATATACATATGTATATTTGAAAGCGAAAGCATTTAGACATGGAAATGAAAGTGCTGGGCCACACGTTTTGGCTTTTATTGTTGCTGCCAGTGATTCAGTGAGGCTACTAAAGAGAAGGCCAGCAGAGCCTGCCAGTTGAATAATGCATGGATTAGTGACCCACCAACAGCTATGTACATATGTAAGTGTGTGTGAGTGTGTGTGTGTGTGTGTGGCTCTCTGTGTGTGTAACCAAATGCAATGAACTTTCAACCCACAAAAAAAAAAAAAGACTTCCATATCGAATAGAAACACATAAAACTTTACATATCTTATATAATTCATATATATTTCTCATTTTATTCAATTATGCTTTAAGACTGATCACAAAAATATATATAAATATAAATCTATATATATAAATCTATTGAAAATAATGAAGTTATAGGCTATGTATAAATCGAAAGCAAAATTCATCATCTTTATCTCCTTCGTCTTCATAATGCTCACTTTCCTCTGAAGATGAGGATTATGAAGATTTTGCTTTCGAAATATTCATTTCCCACTTTTTACATATTTTTCATTTTTTTTTTTTTTTTCAATTTTTTTTTCAAATTTTTTATCAATTTTTTTTTCATTTTTTTTTTTTTAATTTTTTTAAAAATTTAAAAAAAATTTTTGTTTGAAATTTTTTTTTAATTTAAAAAAAAATTTTTTTTTTTTTATTTTCTTTACATTCTTCAACTTCTTCATTTTCTTCATCCAGTTTATCTTTTTAATCCTCTAAATCTTCTTTAACTCCTTCATAATTATTTATCTTTAACATCTTCTTCATTTTCTTCATCTTCTTCATCTTTAATAAATGTATTAAGAATTATTGGATTATTATACATATATAAGCTATATATATAAATCAAAACCTTCCTCTGAAGATGAGGATTATGAAGATGAAGATGATGAGAATGAAGAATTTTGTTTTCGAAATATTCATCTCCAACTTTTTCAAATTTTTCATCAATCTCATTATCAGCGGCTTCATGAACTTCTTCATTTTCATTATCATCTTCAACTTCTTTATATTGTCATCTGCTTTATTTTCTTTATGCTATTACACGTCTTCAACACCTGCTTCATCCTTGATCTTCTTCATCATTAATTATCACCTTCAATAAGTTCTTCATCTCCTTCAACTTTGAGGTATCTTCTAGTCGAGCACTACCAAGCACGAGCAATATTTACTTGTTCAACATGCTGAAAACAAATGTTTGATATGCTGTTTACATTCCGTTTCAAAGGCCAAACAAATACTAAGCTGTTTCATTCTCAAATGTTTCAACTTTTCAAATAGATAAGGACAAAGATTTGACCAAAAGAAGTCAACAAAGCAACGCAAAGTGCAAACTCGCTCTGATGTCCAACAAAACGAGTCGAATGATGGCAGTTGGTAAATAGAAATCAAATTCACTGAATTATTAATATCATTATCATTATTATTATTAGATGCCTAATGCTATTTACACGACGAAAGCTGAAAGTTGGGCAAAGTTTTAATTAAGATTTTTGGTCTTCGAGTGCTTCAATTGATGAATTTTGAAAATTCAAACGAAAACGAAATCAATTGAAGCCTCTTGAGCCATGGCCAAAAAGGACAGGGCCAATTAGGTTGAACACAAAGGGAATGCAGGCAGCGATAACAACAGAACGTAATGTCCAAAAAGGGTTATTCAAGGAGCCATAAAATGGGGTCTCAAAACGGTGAGGCGTGCAAAATGTGCATTAGATTTTCAAAACTGACGAGCTGAGGGCGAAAAAACGAAGGACGATTGGGCGGTTTATGAACGGGTTAGGTTAGGTTAGGCAATGCTGCTAGAGAAATTGCATTGCGCTTTGGCATTGTCTTATTTTGTGCACTGCATTGATTTGGTTTATCGGTGAAAATGAATTGAAAAAGTGAGCGAGCCCAAATGCCTTCAAGTCGAACACACAACTGAGAGGGAGAGACAAGAGACAGACAGAGAGAATAGAGAGAGAGAGAGAGAGAGAGAGAGAGAGAGAGAGAGAGAGAGAGAGAGACAGAGAGAGAGAGAGAGAGATATAGAGACAGCTAACCAAACAAAAGTCCAAGCAAAATGAATCCAATTTTTGGACATTTTTTTCATTCGTTTCTTACATCTCTCGCTCTCCCTCTCTCTGTCTCTCTCTCTCTCCCTCCCCCACTGCTGATGCTGACTTATTGATTATAAGACAACAGATATCCTCCCATACACACACATACACACCCACACTCAGGCAGTTTTATGTTGTTAACCCTTTTGTTGCATTGCTGCCGTTGTCTCTCTCAACTGAGGCTTACCATTCACAATCAGAAGCATGCAAAAAAGCGGTAATTGAAATGTCTTGTGGCATGCGGCATGTGGCATGTGGTATGCGGCATGTCGCCTTTAAGTACCCGCAACAAGGTATTTGTCAATAGAAGTTAACAACAAACAAATGCAATGCAGCCATAAAATGCTAATCAAAACTTAAATGGACAAAAGTCAATGATGGGAGTGAGTGAGAAAGAGACAGAGAGAGAGAGAGAGAGAGGGAGAGTGAGAGTCAGAGGCGATAAATATAATATTAAATATTCTATTAATAGATCACAGTCGAAATTAAATTGGAAAATTTCTAATTATGTTGTAAGGCTTAAAAGTATGAGCATATAAGCTCCCTAAGAAAGCTCTTAATTATTTTCGTTAAGTAGAAAGTCAAGCAATTAGAGTTATCTATAATATATGATTTGCAAATTGTTTAAGCTAAACATTAAGTAGAGCCAAAGAATTTGATTTGGTCAACCCAAAACTTAACAATTAATATATTACAATTGCAATTGTTCCTTTGCTATTTCATAAGCTCTGTCCTTGTAGGTCCGAAATATTCGAATATTATATAATATGTTTACTTCCAGCAATTAAAGACCTTCATTTCAGAACTTAAGTAGTTCAACTTTAAACACTTTGTGTACATTTGTTTGCTCACAGCGTAAGCAATTTTACAGGGCATTAAGATAAACGTCAACAAAACGAAGGCACACCAAATGCAAAACGTGACTTCAGCAACAATCGTCGACTGAGCTGGACTTTAAAGCTGTTTGACCCACAGATTGACTGTTTGACTGACTGACTGACTGATTGAAAGACTGTCTGATTGAGTGCTTGACATTTGGTAAATTTGTAAATTTGTTTATACCGGCGCGCGACAAAAGTCAACAAGACAAAGTTCCTTAAACATCAATAAGCGTCGTGCTGTCAGGAAGGGCCGAGGACGAGGAGCTGCAAATATTTTTGATTTCATCAATATATATATATATATATATATACATGTTGATACAGCTCCATGGCCTGAGACCCTGTCAGCACCTTATTTGCATATTTGGTTAATTGAAATTGATTTTGGTGGCGTCAACAGAAAAAAAAAAAAAAAAAAACGGAAATCCTCTGGTCATGCGGAAGTGCAGTACAGTGGAATGAAACAGATAATGAAAAGTAGAATTACCTGGCTCATATATTCATATGATGCAAGCGAAACAGTGGAATGAAACCTAACAATAGATAAAATGCTAACCGTGCAATTGCTATTCCCACGCACACCCTTACATATCCACATCGGAACAGTGGAATGAAACAGACAACTGATTTACGAATAGCACAGAGTACAATCACCTGGCGTATGACAGTGACTCTTAGTAGCTCTAGGCCCATATTTGCATGTCTGGCTGTACAAACAAAAGAAAAAATAAAATGTCACATACTCTGCAGCAGTACGGAACAGTAGAATGAAACAGACAGCTCAAAGGACAGTCAACTTGCGGTTGCTGACCTACTCCGGTTGGCATGTATTTGCATATTTGGCTAAATGGAAGCGAAAAGCGAAAGACGATGGAAGCATGTGACCGGAACAACGGAATGAAACGGGCAGCTGATTGTGACAGCAGAAAGTACAGTCATCTACCTTGCGGTTGCACTCATAAAAATCAATTTCAATTTCGAATATAACGAACATTATTGTGCACCTCATGGAATGAAGGGGCGCGGCGAGGCAGCGCACGGACCGGGCAGCAGAGGTGTGGATGGGTCATGGAAGCGAGCGGGTGTGGATGCCGAGCGGAATGGGCCTCCTGGCCTTTGAGGTTAAAACTTGGTACGAAGCGAAAAGAGACTGGCAGAACAACTTGCAACATTACCACAAAAGCCGACCCCAAATGATGTTGCTGCTGTTGTTGCTACTTGTTGTGCATAGTGAATCGAGTCGCCAGGGCACAGCAGGGCCGAGGGTTAGGGGCGTGGCTAGGGTGCTGGAGCAAAAGCCACCACAAGAACCGCTCGCCAAGCGCACTCAGCGAACTGCGGCCTGACCTGCTTACTACTTGGGAGAGCTCCACCATTCTACAAGTGCTAGATGAAGCAGGTCCCATTCGGCAGAGAAGAGGGGCGCCGGTAGAGGCAGTTGGGGAGATGTGGAAATGGGGTGCTGGTGCTAAAGTTAGAGGCAGTTGCACAGGACAATGTGGCAAAGAGTTAGTGTTTGAGTATTTTGTGTTTGCGTGCAACATGCACACACTCCGACTGGCAGTTGCAATGGGGAGGAGGGGGATTGGGTGCTGTTTGAGATTCGGTTGGAGTCGCATTGCTTGTGACGTCAATGCACACACGCAGGCACGCAGGCACGCACGCACCACATGGTTGACAACAATGCAGCAAACAGACAGACCGACTGACACACGGCATTAGGGGCTCAAGGGGCGTGGCCAACCAACTATGGCACAACTTTAGCGCAATGCAATGACAAATGATTAATCGCAAACACAGAACAAAAAAAAAAAAAACAAAAAAAACGAAAAAAGAAAATAAAAACAAACAAAAAATCAGCAAGCTAGCCTCAGTAGGCGATAATCAACTAGAAAATACCCTTACTATTTTATATCACAATGCATATATCTAGTTCTTATAATATTTAAAAAAAAAAAAAATAAACCAAAGCTTATAGCCTTCAAGCTATGATCATATAAATCAAAGATACATTATATTAAGTAAAATCATACAAAAATGTTCTGTAAGGAAAACAAAGTTTTTATTTGTTCACTTTAAATTTAACAAAAGATGATAATCTCAATATATTTTCAAATAGCTTCCAAATGTTGGCATCAAAAATACATCCCAACAGAAAATGATAATCGTCCGGCAAGTCAAAGAACAGAAAAGTGTCTTAGGTATCTAGGGTATCAAATGTGAACACAAAAGTTGAACGTTAAAACAAACGCAACCAGTGGGAAAATAACATGGCGACCAAACAAAAATACTTGAACAATGCTTTAAAAAAGAAAAACTATATAGCTTTATAATAATATTTCAGGACTTTATTTATACATAAAACACAAGGTATAAATTCCAATCACTCTCAATGAATGTGATGAGCTCGACGAAGCAGATGAGTCTGAGGAGTCCAGAGGAGTTCCCGAGGAGTTCCCGAGGAATTCCAGACGAGTCCAGATAAAGACTGATATTAGATGCTGATGTTATGGATGCTAATACTAATAATAATACTAATGATAATGATTCCAACAATGTTAACGTCGAAGGGAGTCTCAATTATTAGGAATATAAAAAATACGTCTGTTGTTGGTGAAGGATGATGACGATGATGATGATAATGATGAATTTACGAAGAATAAAAAAATACGTCAAGCAATAATTTCTGATCATAATAAACCGTCCAACAATACACGTCTAAAAATGTACTTCACATGATAAATCTTCCAAAAGTATACTTCCAAATATTCACGTTTCACCGTATTTCCAAATACATTTCTTCCATTAAACCACATTTCAAAAGTTTCATACATTGCATTCTCCACGACCCTGCTAAGAAGGTTATTTACATCATTCAATGTCTAGGACATACTTGTAGATCGTCTGCTCACCAACTATATGGATGTCTTTAAAATTTCACTCCTTTGCAGTCATCAATCATATCACTGATGATTCCGATGATACTGAAGACATAATTATTTTGATTGCACTGTTGATGATGATGTTGGTGTTGGTGATGATGAATCTACTGATAATGATGCTGATGATAACAATGGGGATACTGATGATTCTGAACATGCTAATGAAAGCCAATCAATTTTCCAGACCAAAGGAGTGTCAGAATACGAAGAATAAAAAAATACGTCAAGCAATAATTTCTGATCATAATAAACCGTCCAACAATACACGTCTAAAAATGTACTTCACATGATAAATCTTCCAAAAGTATACTTCCAAATATTCACGTTTCACCGTATTTCCAAATACATTTCTTCCATTAAACCACATTTCAAAAGTTTCATACATTGCATTCTCCACGACCCTGCTAAGAAGGTTATTTACATCATTCAATGTCTAGGACATACTTGTAGATCGTGTGCTCCTCAACTATATGGATGTCTTTAAAATTTCACTCCTTTGCAGTCATCAATCATATCACTGATGATTCCGATGATACTGAAGACATAAATTATTTTGATTGCACTGATGATGCACCAGCTGATTATGATGCATCAGCTGATGATGATGTTGGTGTTGATGCTGATAATGAATACGATGAATATAAAAATACGTCAAGCAATAATTTCTGATCATATTAAACCGTCCAACAATACTATATAAATACATTTCTCTTGTGATGATTAAGCCACATTTCAAAAACGCAAATATGCTTAAAAAATATTAAACTTTGAATTCTCCACGACCCTCTTTAGAAGTCAAACAATTATGTCAGATGACCCCAAAACAAAACATTCGTCAATATCGAAAAATGACTGAAAATTGATCACTCCAAAAGATCACTCCATTACTGCCGATGAATTAAATGCCAAATCGGTGAAAATGCAACGGAGATTTTTTTATTTGAATCTCCGCTCTCAAAATTGAGTATCTCCAAGCAATTATCGAATCAGTTAATTTTCTCCAAATTCACATCTTCCGTTTCAAATATATGTATTAAAAATACAAGTTTAAATTTTTATAAAAATATGTAGTCCATCCAAAAAAAAAAAAAAATCATTTTGGATTCGTATAAAACCATCCTCAAACATATCTAAATGTTTATAATGGTTATCAAATTCTTTAAAAGAGAGTCTCTTAAGTCGCCGCTGCATTAAATGGCAAATCGGTAAAGATGCAATAAAGTTTTTTTTTTAAATTTGAATCTCCGCTCTCAAAACAGTTTAACAAACATTTCCGGTTATCATTTGAATCTCAGCTCTGTTAGCATTCTTTTGTCGCAGTTCTCATTCTCATCGTTCACTATCCATTCGTAAAAACATTTGCAGCCCTTGTAGATGAATATATATATATGTAGTAAAAACGGTAAACTCCAATCTCTCTGACCAATTATCTCCAAATTATACTCGTCAGCCCGTCAACTCGTTATATATGTATTAAGATCAAATTCTTTATATTTTCAATTTGATATTAAAAATAATTATTTCATCAAAAAAAAAAAAAAAATCTTTTTGGATTCGTATAAAACCATCCTCAAACATATCTAAATGTTTATAATGGTTATCAAATTCTTTAAAAGAGAGTCTCTTAAGTCGCCGCTGCATTAAATGGCAAATCGGTAAAGATGCAATAAAGTTTTTTTTTTTTAAATTTGAATCTCCGCTCTCAAAACAGTTTAACAAACATTTCCGGTTATCATTTGAATCTCAGCTCCGTTAGCATTCTTTGGTCGCAATTCGACAGAACATTTGCAGCCCTTGTAAATGAATATATATATATGTAGTAAAAACGGTAAACTCCAATCTCTCAGACCAATTATCTCAAAATTATACTCGTCAGCCCGTCAACTCGTTATATATGTATTAAGATCAAATTCTTTATATTTTCAATTTGATATTAAAAATAATTATTTCATCCAAAAAAAAAAAAATCTTTTTGGATTCGTATAAAACCATCCTCAAACATATCTAAATGTTTATAATGGTTATCAAATTCTTTAAAAGAGAGTCTCTTAAGTCGCCGCTGCATTAAATGGCAAATCGGTAAAGATGCAATAAAGTTTTTTTTTTAAATTTGAATCTCCGCTCTCAAAACAGTTTAACAAACATTTCCGGTTATCATTTGAATCTCAGCTCTGTTAGCATTCTTTTGTCGCAGTTCTCATTCTCATCGTTCACTATCCATTCGTAAAAACATTTGCAGCCCTTGTAGATGAATATATATATATGTAGTAAAAACGGTAAACTCCAATCTCTCTGACCAATTATCTCCAAATTATACTCGTCAGCCCGTCAACTCGTTATATATGTATTAAGATCAAATTCTTTATATTTTCAATTTGATATTAAAAATAATTGTTTCATCCAAAAAAAAAAAAAAAAAATCTTTTCGGATTCGTATAAAAACATCTACAAACGCGTCCAAGAGGTTTTCAAATTCTGTACACGAATGAAACCAATTTCAATCAAATTAAATCATATAAAATTCTATCCAAAAAAATATATTTAATACTTCATTAGATTCACATAAAACTTTCATAAACATGTATAAACACAAATAAAACCAACAAATTGATTTATTTTTTAAGTTTTGGTATTAGACGTCATTTATACTCTACCACGTCATATCTTATCTGATGTAGTTTCTGTTGTTGATCAAGCAATGAAAATTAGCCTTGAAAAGTGAAAACCAATTCTGTTCAACTCAACAGACTCGCAACCGAATGTTCAAATATAAAGAAAGAAATTAATAATTAAGGTTTAAGTAATACGAATGCTCGTAATTAATTAAATTCATTTGGGGCTTAAAGGAGAAACGCAATACTGTTATCTCCATTCTCACTGACATCTGGGCCGGGGCTTTGGTCGACTTATGCGCCTTTATACACCCATTGATCAATGTGTTATCAATGGTGCCTTAACTGTTTTGAATACAGACCCACGAATGGCCTCCGTCACTATATATACGTGCGTACATAACAGACTAAAGCTGACAGTGAAAGATGAGACGCCCCAATGAATAAAAAATAAATAATAATGAATATTTCGAGCATATTCAATTCATCACAAGAAATGGATAATACTTTAAGTGTGCTTGAAAAACGCAATTTCCAACAATCTTGACCGAGCACAGTCACAAAATAAATCTATAAATATCAAATAAATCGAGCTGCAGGAAAAAGTCAAAGATATGAAAAAGTATTACGATATGTTTATGATATATATGAGTATGTATCTCCACTCTACTCAAAAACTGTTTAGAAAATTTTCAGATATGAACTCCACCAACTTTTTTTTAATTCACACATAAAATGTATGAAAATACTACGTTAAATCTCAAACTTCGTATAAAATTCAGATAAATGCAATCAACGCATTACAATTTTCAAAGTTCGTACATATAAAGTATATAAAACCATCATATAACACTGCATCCGTATAAATTCCTTATACTCTGACGTTAAATTGTCGAGTATAGGAATATAAAAAACACATTTTTGCTCAACGCTCATACGAGCCTCTCTAAGTATCCCCATACTCAGAGAGAATGCAACATATTCTGTAGCATCTCACACATCTTCTCGTGTGGACTCCTGAGTATCCCCGTACTCAGAGAGAATGCAACATATATTGTAGCATCTCACACATTGGCTCAAACGAGCCTCTGAGTATTCCATACCAATAATAATATACTCAGAAAAGAGTGCAGAAATATACGCTGCATATCATTTTAAAAAAAAATTGTTCCGTCTTGATAGAACTTAATTTGCAAAAAAAAAAAAATTATTCTGCATACACCGTCTAATTTTCATAGAAAACCAACAGATTAAATTTGCAGAATGAAAAAAAAAATATTCGTAGCCTCTCACACATCTTCTCGTGTGGGCTCCTGAGTTTCCCCATACTCAGGGAGAATGCAACATATTCTGTAGCATCTCACACATCTTCTCGTGTGGACTCCTGAGTATCCCCGTACTCAGAGAGAATGCAACATACGTCGTAGCATCTCACACATTGGCTCAGGCCAGTCTCTGAGTATTCCATACCAATAATAATATACTCAGAAGAATGCAGAAAAATAATGCAGATCATAAAAAAATGGTTCCGTTTCGATAGAACTTAATTTGCAAAAAAAAAAAAAAAAAAAAAAAATGATTCTGCAGACACCGTCTAATTTTCATAGAAAACCAACAGATTAAATTTGCAGAATGAAAAAAAATATATATATATATAAATATATTTAGTAGCATCTCACACATCTTCTTGTGTGGACTCCTGAGTATCCCCGTACTCAGAGAGAATGCAACATACGTCGTAGCATCTCACACATTGGCTCAGGCCAGTCTCTGAGTATTCCATACCAATAATAATATACTCAGAAGAATGCAGAAAAATAATGCAGATCATAAAAAAAATGGTTCCGTTTCGATAGAACTTAATTTGCAAAAAAAAAAAAAAAAAAAAATGATTCTGCAGACACCGTGTAATATTCATAGAAAACCAACAGATTAAATTTGCAGAACGAAAAAAAAAATATTCGTAGCCTCTCACACATCTTCTCGTGTGGGCTCCTGAGTTTCCCCGTACTCAGGGAGAATGCAACATATTTTGTAGCATCTCATGCGAACCTGCAAGTATCCAAAACCCGTGGTAAGATACTCAGGAAAAAATTCAGTTTTTATAGAAAACCAACTAAAACTTAACACAAAAAAAAAAAAAAAATATTCCGCAGACAACGTTTAATTTTCATAGAAAACCAACGAAATTTGCAGAATACAAAAAAAAAAAAAAAAAAAAAAAAACATATATTCTGCAAAAACCATTTTCATTTTTCATAGAAAACCAAATGATTTCGCAAAAAAAAAAAAAAAAAAAAAAAGCGAAAATTTCGCTTTGAAGGAAACTGGATTCCTTTCGCGAAAAAAAAATTCGCCAAAAAAAACAATTTAAATTGTTTTCAGTAGAAGAGTTGACTTTAAATAAGGTTTAAACTCAGCGAGCTCCCGAAGGAAACTAAATGCTTCTGGCTTGCTTGATTTACCTCAATGATTCGAGAACATGGTTACAAGGACGATAAACACTTTCAGAGATGCTTCATAATTTATCGAGATGTTAGTTAACAGAATGCTTAGCAGCTGTACAGCTCTGCCTGTTGCAACTAAATGCTTGAAAGTCAAATCGCACTGTTGATAGAATACAATGTTGATGTTGCTGAGATGAATTCAATGATATTAATAATTAAACAACATACTAATAAAGAATAGAGATAAGAGAATTGATAAGTTTCACAGTAAACTAATTGACTAGAATTACAGATAATGGGCAAAGCCTTGCCGATTTGCATATCTTTGCAGAAAGACTTTTACAAGCTGCAATTCTAAAAATAGTTGATATACATTTTTTGGACAATTTGATAATTCTGTGGAACTACATCGAATTATTTAGATACAACTTACCTTTCATCCAATACAAAATCTCAATTGTTGTTCCAGCTCATGTTGCAAACTGCAATAAAAATAAAGAAAACACCTTGTTAAAGCACATTTGTTAATCAATTTGTAGAAATGCATATCGTGAGGCTCTGCTCAGCAAGAAGAAATTACATCTATTTGCTTAAACAAACTGTTAACAACTCTATTATTGCGCCCTAATTGCGACCAATAGATTTTTTTTCACCTGTAACAAAGATAATTGCATGGATAAATATATACATATGTATATCTAACTATCTATCTATATATGTATGTATATATGTATGTATTATATTTGTTGGCTTTCAAAATATAGAACAACATTTCAATGCTGGTCTCCACACTGAAAGATAAAAAAAAAAACACAAAAAAAAAGCGAAACATACAAAAGCAATCGAGCTTATTTGACTACTCAATACTCGTTCTACATGCAAAACTTTCAATTTCTCCAACACAAAAGCGTATATACTCTCTTGAAGCGCATGCCGCACGAGTATGAAAAACGTAAAGCCGGCGGCGTAATTAAAAATTGTTATCAATTTCAATGGCTAATTGTTGTGCATTTGTAACGGTGTGTGGGTGTGTGTGTGTGTATGTGTGTGTGTTTGTGTGTGTTTGAATAAAGTTTGTGAGTTCAGCGACTGGTCAACTCTATGTGTACCGATGCATAGATTACAAAGCGAGCTGCCCGTCGACAAAAGCCCAAATGCTAATACAGACAACAGACAGCAGGAGCTGGCACAGGTACAGCTACACTATATACTGTTGAAAAACATAAATAGCTGTGCAATAATAGTTATTGAGAAAGAAATTTCAATTAAAAAAATAAATGAAACTTAACAGCAAATTACATGCAGTTGCACTGTTAAATTTACATTCTAGCACATTCTAAGAAATTTGATCGAATTGTGATACTTCATATGATGCTCTAGCGGCAAAGTCGTTACGTTTTAGCTACTGCTTGTAACAGAGCACAATGGCGCAGTGGGTAGAGGCGCTGCACCATATACAGAGTAGCACGGGTTCAAATCCTGCAGAACTTGAATGTTTCTTTTTTTATTTATCTTTTATTTTTGACAGACTTGCTGTTTTTATTTTAATAAAATTTTCTAATAATTTTAAATTTCTTATACACGTTTCCTATCGTCTTATGCCTATTAGGTTTCTATATATATATATGTGACATATGTACATGCATTTTAAAGTTGGTTGCCATTTGATCATGCCCCGACGTAGACCCATAATTTTTGGCTAGTTTTTAACTCTAATTTATAATTAATCAATTTTTAATTTATAACTAATTTGTATACATATGCCTAAAAAAATATCAATCTTAGGCATATACCTATAATTTTTCGCTGTTTTTTTAAGGAGCCTAGAGCCTCTCTCTCTATCTCATTATCTCTATATAGATTACATTCATACGGACAGACGGATGTACATTACCCAAATCCAATAAACTCATTTCACTTCGAGAATAAAATCTAAAAAAAAAATATTGTACACTTTTAGCTAACATGCAATACCTAACGAAAATTTTGGTAAATATTATCAAAATTTGGTTACGCTTAAGCCATGTGAACACATGTTTGACTAACAATAAAGCGCACAGCTAGTAGACGCTTAAGTGAGTGTGTGTATGTGTGTGTGTGTGTCTGGGATTGCATATTAAATTTTTGTTGACTGTTAAACTGTGAGCAAAGTGTGTCAGTGAGTGAAAGCAGCTGAAGCAAGGACCAAAATAATTATCTCTGCTTTATTAAAAATATATTTAAAAAAAAAACAGCAAATATGTACACGGAGACAGAAAGTACACACACACACACACAGACATAGAGAATGTATATAGATATATACTATATAAAATGTTGTTCTTCAACTCAAGCTGAATCTGATCAAACTGATCAAGAATATATATACTGGATGGTATCTGCTCCGCCAACTTTTGCCTGTTACATAGATTTAACAAAACCATATATCCTGATTTCCCATTTTCAATGGGTTCAGGGTATAACAAAAAAAATTAATCTGATTTACAAAGAGACTAAATAGTGTCAGAAAATGAAAGTCTGAAAATCCTATAACTTTTTCAATTTTAAAGAAAAAAGCGCATCTATAACTATAAATCAATTTAGCAGAGCATTTTTCGTTTTTATACCCTGAGCCCATTGAAAGTATGTAACAGGCAGAAGAAGGCGTGACAGACCCCACAAAGTATATATATTCTTGATCAGGGTGAAGTGAAAAGTCCGTCTGTCCGTCCATCCGTCCGTCCGTATGTATGAACGCGTCGATCTCAGCAACTATAAGAGCTAGAGACTTCATTCTTGTTTTTGTTAGCTCCGTCTATTGCACGCGGTATATGTGTTTATTTCAGAAAATCGATAACTTTTTTCGTTTCAGAGTTATCGATTTAAATATTTAGCGAGAATCAGTTATAAAATCATATCTCCTTCATCTTTAGAGTTAGAGTCTCCAAGTCTTCTGCGTATATATAGATATTAATTTAATACAATTTCAGTTTTTGTTAGATTTTGGATACCGGCCCCAAATTCTTACTTGTTTTTATAGCCTTTAACTGAAACTGCATTAAAATTTATATTTTAATATTAGAAAAGTCGACTTAATAATGTTATGTAATAGTTGTGTAAATGTATTTAGAAGTTGTTAAGTTTGTTATGCATTTTACACCAACTAACTTTCATAATTAATTTATCGGACAAATTAAGTTGTCGCTTGTCCCAGCAGCTGACACACATGCGCCTATTATGGAACAGCTTCAGCAACACACATGAAACTCTATTAATAAATACATAAGTCTATTAAGTGAGGGCGAAAGAAGTTAGACAAAACTCCATTAGCTAAAGTCACTTGGCTCTGCTTGGGCTTTAGACAGAAAAATTTATATTTAAACGTCATTCAGTTTCACATAGGATATATGCCTGATATTTAGGTGCATAATAAGAATCAATTTAGAAATTATATTGCTCAAACAATGTTTGTAAAATATTTGAAATTCCTTGACTTGAACTTGAGTTTTCGGCATATGCCCTAAAATTTATTTGTTTGCGAATGCGAATAATGCCAAGGCAAAGAGAGCTGCTCTACAAAATGGATTGATTGCAAACCCAGTTGAAATTTCAATTTAAGTTTCAGTTTCTTTTAAGCCCAAAATCGAATTGAATCGAATCAAATTTCAAAACTTTAAAACCAAAAAAACACCAAATCTCAATCTCATTCATTGGCAATTCATGGCGCGTCTTAGCATTTTTTTTTTTTTTTTTTTTGCTCGCTTGTCTTTGGCATTTTTGATTTGATCCAAAATTGTTCGATGTTAAAAGTGTTAAATGTCGAACACAGTAAAATCACAATTGAATAATATATAATTTTTAGTTCAGGTTTACGTTTACACAATCTGTAGGCCAAATATTATAATAGAGCTAGACAAACCACATCTGGATTCGTTGTCATCCCGTGAAATATTCAATTTGAATATAAATATTATTAAAAATAATATTAGAAGTTAAAGAAATAAAAATTAATGCACATTTAAAACGGCACGCAATTTATTTATATATTTATTTTTATTTAATTTTTAAGTAATTAATTTATTATTTTTTTTTTTTTGTAGTTTACATTACTATATTCACCGCTCTGCACACAGACACGCCCATTAATAGACACACACACACACACATTGCCAGACACTTACGTTAAGCTTTACCAGTTTTGCAGTTGGAGTTGTACTTTGGACTTTTGTCTGGAATTTCCAATTCTTAGTTAGCAAAGCCAGTTGCCTGATGTCTCTTTCGTGTTGCCTTCGAACCCTTCTTAGTAAACTCTCTCTAGCACCTCTTTCTTCTTTCCTTTCCCTCCTCACCACCCATTTGTCTTCTAACTGCCCTCTCTCCATGTGTCCTTTATGCTTTTCGACCTTTACTCTCCCTTCACTTTTGCTTCTTCCAGTCACTCTCTCATCTGCTTCCTCTCACTCCTCTTTCCTCTACTCCTCTCTCTCTCTCTCTCTCTCTTGTCCCTCTGCCAGTTCTTACTTCTTTCTTTCTTTCTTTCTTTCTCTCTCTTTCTCTCTCTCTCTCTCTCTCTCTCTCTCTCTCTCTCTCTCTCTCTATTTTCCCTCTCTTCCTCTCTTTCACCTGTATCTCTTTCCCTTTCATCTTTTGTTCTTACAGGTTTCTAGCTTTTTCACTTCACTTTCCTCTTCTACCCTTCGTGTTTCTCTCTTCTCATAGTTATTCCATTTTTCCCTCTATCAATTACTCAACTCAACTTAAATTTTCTTTATCCCCAGCAGCATTTCCTAATAATTTTCAATAATAATTCTTTAGAATTATTTTACCCTTTTCTCTGATTCAACGCATGAATCGTCCGTCGTCTCTCCTAGTTACTCAATATATTCCCATATATGTAGGTATTACAAACATTCGACATTTCTCTCTTGCACTTTCTACACATACCAGCCCAGAGACGACCCTCGCGCTCTCTTTCTCTCTCGAGCTCTTATCAATCGCTGATGTTATTGCTGCTTGCATTACGTAGCATTGATAGGGCGCATATGCCCTATAAAATTAGCCAGCGATTCGGCCGTAATCAAAAGTCAAAGTCACAAAGCCATAAGGCAAATTCTACCATCCCCACCAGCCTCTGCCACGCCCACGAACTTAAACTAACCTAGGGCCCACTGCGCCTGACTGACTTTAGCTAATTCCACAGTTCCGAATCTATGGAACGCTGCGGTAACTGAACTTTTCAATAGGGTTTACCATCAATGTATATATATGAATATGATATATATATATTATATAGGTATGGGGGGTATGCTCGTACTTTCGTTAATTACGTTGCCCAAGCACTTGACCATATAATCGACGTATAATGAAAATGCGTTGCTTGCATCTTATCATTTCTTTTGCGTTTTATTATTATTTTTCCTTTTTGTTGTTGATTTTTTGTAAATTTTTTGTTGGGGACACAAAAATAGCAACTCACCAGAGAGAGAGAGAGAGAGAGAATGAGAGAGAAATAGAGATAGAGAGAGTGAGAGAGAGAGAGAACCGGTTGTAAAAACTTGGCTGTGGGCAAGGCAGGGAAAATATACATATATATCTCCATCTATATATACATATATATATATATATAGTATGAACTATGCGGCAACAGGTCCAACATTGTTGCGATCTTAACAACAAAAAGTGGTTTGCTCCAGTCCCCAACTTTGGCGATGTCCGCTCTTTGCCCCGCTTAAGGTCGTCTGTAGAACGGAACCCGGAGCCAACGAATGAGATGCGCAAGAATAATAATAAAACCAGCCGAACAACGTTCTCAATATATCCTAAATGATCATTGGGCAGTAGCATGATCATCATCATCATCATCATCATCACCATCATCATCATGATGATGATTGCCGGCAAACATCGATGACGCCGGCCCAGGAATGTGCCAAGCCACCCACCTTCTCCCTCTCATCCACTCCCGCTCTCACCCTCTTTCTCTCTCGCTCTCTCTCTCTCTCTCTCACACACACAGCGCATGTGGCCAAACAAGTTTCGTTCAGTTAGCTGCGATCTACGAGCCGCATCGCATATACTGTCAAGATCGTTCATAAACAGACCAAAGATCGAATCGGATGGTATGGTCTGGTCTGGTATTATAAACGGGGATGACGGGAAGGGGCAGCCAACAGGCGGAAGACAGGTGCAACACATTGCACATGCAACCAACAACTGCCAACTGGCAACAACTGGCAACGACTGCCAACTGGCTTACAGGTTGTTCGCTTGCTTAGTACATGCTGTGCCAAAAGGTATCGAAGATCAGGTTTCTGTCTGTTTAGGGATTATCATGGAATATCACGTGCAGAGTGTAACCAACTATTTAACAAATCGTACAATCGTACATTCAAAGAGAAATCAAGAACTATGCGTAGAATCAGATATATAGATATGCAGTACTTGAAAGATAAGTTAAGATCAGAGACAAGCTAAAAAGTATTTATATTATCAAATCATACTTGAAGTTCACACTTAGATCTTAAGCTGATTCGATCAAATATAATACAGAACAAGCTTTCAAGATCAGTTCCGATCAACAGCTGATTCCAGAACAAGTTTAAAACACTGACACGCTAAAAAGTAAAATATGAGATTTACTTTTTAAAAACTGGCAAATATATTAAATAAAATATGTTGAAATGATTCCAAAAATAAAAAATAAAAGTTCAAAAATCAATTAAAATCTCTTAAGATGATAGCCAAATAGAAGCTGATACAAATAAAATTTCGAACTTGAACGCCAGCTATATTATAGATTTATTTATATATTTATATTGATGAAATTAGCTGATTCTGATTATATCAGAGCTATTCGATCCCGAGTCCATATAAATCAAGGAGTCCATATAAAATAAAGACTAAGTCTTTAGCTTTTGTGGTTTGACACATCTGACTGATTAGACGTACGGACGGACAAATAGACGGATGGACGGATGGGCGAACAAACGAAAGGATGGACGGAACATGGTTATATCGACTCAGCATGACGCCCTGCTCAAAAATATATATACTTTATGAGATCTATCACTTCTGCCTATTACATAAATCATTATAAACAAATGATTTCACATTTTAAATGGATTGAGGGTATACAAATATAGTTGTATAAAGAACTAGTTCAAATTATGATTACCATAGATAAACCTATTTATACAACACTAAAACTATATGAATACAGATAACGTATATCAGATTTAACAGAAGAAGAACCCACTGATGCCACTCCAATACAATTTTCCATGCCAATCTGATCCGTAGATATATATATATACATATACGTAGTGTGGCTATCGATGTGCGTAAATGAAAATTGAAATTAAAAATCTTTCTCGATTCGATTTGGTGTTGCTAAGCACAGAGAGCGCTCGCACAATGCGCTTTCAGTGCTTAAGTGTTATTTTGTTTAAACAATTTTTGTAGTTAACAAAACATTAACCAACAACAACAAGAACAATGAGAACTAAATACCAGGCCATCAATAATTTCAATATTAAAAAAAAGAATAGAAAAAAATCAACAACAGCAAAATTCAATACAAACTAAAAACAGAAAAAAGCTAAAGTTGATGAAGAATGAGAAGAAGACGAAGCAGCCGCCGTATACTGTATACATAAACAATTTATCGTTCTTATTAGTATTGCTAAGTAAAATATCGACAATTTTCATGTTTGCTTAGCTACCCATTGAAACTGAACGTAAGTGAGGGTATATTGATGGTGTTAGATAGTATGCGAGTGGCAAATGAATCTATATTAAGAAACTAATTAGGAATTTTGATCTGAATAAAGATCTCTCATAGACCACTTTCTATTGCAAAAAAACAAAAAATATTATTTTATTATATTATATATTTTATTTTATTTATTTTTTCAATATAAACTCAGTTACTAACTTTTTCTCCATTTACATCTCTCTCTCTCTCTCTCTCTCTCTCTCTCTCTCTCTCTCTCTCTCTCTCTCTCTCTCTCTCTCTATCTTTTGTTGCCTTTCTCTCTATGTTCCTCACTCGTTCTCTCCCTTTTTGCTCTCCTCTTACTTTCTATATATCTCCTTTATATGACTTTATCGAAATACTCCCAAATCAGCTATATCATATTTGTTTGCCTCATTCTCAGATCAATTTTAGTTTTTTCATAGACTGTTTGCTATTCACTCTCTACCTTTCTCTCTGCTGTGCTTTATTTCTCAATCTGTCTCTTCTGCTCCTAATCTATATCAATCTATTTCTTCTTCTGTCTTTAAGTTGAGTTTCTTTTAGATCAATGATATCATCTTACAATATATAGCCCATCCGTAACATTCTTAATCTCTCTCTCCCAATTTCACTCTATCAAACTTCTCTCTAGCTCTTTGCACCTCTCACTCTATCGCTCTGTCTCTCTTACAGATCCCTATATGATATCCTTTTACAGGGTATACCCTAGCTATCCACTCACCCACTCCCAGTCTCCCTCCCGCTCTCTGTCTTGCTGATGGCGCAACACAAATATGAAATTTGTATTTACTATTTCGTATAGCAATCGGCAAACCAATTCTAATGCCAATTTCGACTGCACATTGCCCACATTATTTGCGCTGATTCAGAGATTGAGAATTGTGTAACCATGTGCGTGCTACCACAACTATGTTAGACCCTTATTAAATTTGACTTGTGCTATGCATGCTACGTACATGAGTCAATTTCTCAATTACCTTATCGCTAATAGTACTTCTTATATCGCCGGCTTATATATGAGTACTACAATACCAATTATCATTTGATAAGCGAGCAACTTTTGTTAGTCTCGCCTTTACCAGTTCGATGACAGCAACATTTTTGTTTATATATATAATTATATACTCCTCTGTTATAGAATCAAATGAAATTCGATTTGGATTTTATAAATCTTTGTTTTATCTATATTCGTTTCTATTCAAGAAAACCTTTTCGCAAAGCCTGTCCTATAAAGTATTTTTTCTGTAAAAATAAAGTCTAGAGATTAGTCGTGTCAATGGAACTGAGCTCTATTTTCTGTATAGACTTTGAAAATGAAATAGAAAATGTAATTAAAGCATATCTACAGAGTTTTGCAAAACTAGAGTCATTAAGCTTTTAATATAGATCTTTTAAAGTATACGGAATGTGATTCGTATATCTTTTCATATTTTTACAGTTATTATAAACTGAAGAAGTTCGGATACTGAAGAAGTTGCAATATTAAAAATACCAACTTGTGCAATATGTAGAAAGGGTAGAAAGATAGAGCTTAAAACCAGGAACCGCAAATAAGAGTTATAAATTTTCAAAAATTGAGGCGCAAAAAAAAACCCTAGGAAGAGTGTCTACACTTTACTCGCTGAATAGAAGGCCTGGGCCAACTGCCTGAGCAGATAATTAAATAAACATACACAAGCACATAATTACAAAAATATTATATCATCTAAGATATATTTATGCGTAGATCATAAATATAGGTTAATATATGATCTAGCTCCTTTATATCAAAAGATATTTCAATTCGATTTGTATTTCAATTTTTTAAATAAAAATCAATTCATAATGCTTATTTTTGATTTTTATAATCAAAATTTAAAATAAAAGTTATGATTCCATTTTTATATAAAAACTAAAGTGTTATAATTAATTTTGATTTTTATCATATAAATCAATTTTATTCATTAGAAATCACTTTTTTCCTAATAACTCAAAAAAAATTATTTCTTATTTTTTTATATAAAAATTATAATCGTTACGTTCTCTGCTTAAAACATTTCTAATAGCATGGAAAACTCAAGCAGCTCGGATATCTTCCAGTCATGCATACATTTTTCCCTCTTATATACAAACTTGCGCTTAAGAACATTATGCAATATGTATAAATAAAAGTGAAAATACATCCAATAATCCAGTAAACTCAATAAGCTCGAGTATTTTATAGTCTTGCATACCTTTTCTTATCTCAGAATCAATTATACAATATGCCTAGATGAAATTGGAATACTTCCAAGACTCAAGAAGTTCGGATATGTTCTGCCGATTTTCCTCTCTTTCCCTCTCTTTCTCCCTGTCTATCTTATTATGGTCTGCACAGCTTACTCTATGTTTATTTTCCGTCATAAAAATAATTCCATTTCCTATGCTAGAACATAACTTATTCAATATATGACAATTGCAACTCTCAATTATTTGCTGCTAGTTAATTTAGCTTAATGTCTGGTGTGAATTGTTACAGCCGTTATTTCGCACTATAATTGTTTTTAATATCTCAGCTTAATGTCTAGTTAGCAATTTTCCGCTGAAGAAGGAAGGAAGAGAAGAAACTTGGCCGTTGCTCGAGCCACTGTAATTTATGATTGGAAAAACTATCCGGCATTTCCTTCGATGCATTCGTTGGCTATATATTATTTTTTTTCCTTCTTCTTCTTCTTCTTCTACTTTTTGCATATTCATGAGCCACGGCGATAGATTCCAAGCTTGTAAGACACACACACACACACATACATTGACTGTTGTTTGTAATTTTAATAACACTTAACAAACGCCTTGGACTTGGCATGAAAATTGTTGATAAATTATGTATTTAATAGTTGTTGCTCCGCCTTCTTCTCATCCTCCTTCTGCTTTAACATCTATTCTTCATTGCTGTTGTTGTTGTTCGACTGGCGCCAAAGACATAATTTTTAATTACTTTTGATCGTCGAGTTCTCAGCATAACTAGAAAAACTCGAATTTCCCAAGCAACGAGAAAACTTGCAATGGAAAGTTTTTGTATTGATATTAACCCAAAAGGAATTCGCATGAAAATGCTTTGGAAAATATCGAAATTCAAATGGAAAAATATGAGAAAAATACGAAATATGTGATAAACTAAAAACTACCCTGTGAGCAATCAGAAAGTCATACAAATTATATAAAATTTGTGAAAATGAAAATTGTTTAAGAAAACATAGGTGGAAAGAATAGGTTTAAAAAGGATGTGATGAATGAAGAATTATTTTGTACAATAGGATAATTATTAACATTGAAAGCAATTAAGGAAAACAATGAAATTCTAAAAAAAAAAATTAAATAAAACAAAAAATAAAATTTAAAAATATTAAAAAAAAAATCAGATGAACTGATAGACTAAGGAACTGCCCAGTTAAACAGCAAGAAGAATACACAAACTATAAATATTTATAAGAGAACAACAGATAGACTAAAAAGCATCCCAAGTTCCTAAGTAAACAAAAACAAATAAATTTAAGAAATAGTATAACTTAAAAAAAAATTAATTCCCAAATTAAAAAAAAATATATATATATTTATATATAACTAATTAAGTCATTCAACGTTTGCTCTACATTTTTAATGTGTTCAGTTCTCAGTCGTAATCTTAAAAATCCTTATTCTATATTATATTCTGTTCTATTATTATATATTATTATTATTATATATTATTATTATATATTATTATTATTATATATTATTCTATATGAATGTATACCAAGCTGAGAATACAGAAAATTAATCATCAGTTCCGTAAATTAGATAAGAGTTAAAGAGAAGAGCAAGCAAAGACCGTTTGCTAAGCTACCCAGCTAAGCAATTGCTAGACATGAGGGGTATGAATATTCAAATTCTTAGTAATAAAAGTAATTTTTTTTTTTTTCGCACAAGTAAAAAGTCAGCCGATGTCTTATAATTTTAATCATGATTCAAGGATTTGATTCAATTGCGTGCACAATCAAAATATGGATAAACGACGACCCGAGTCGAGTCGAGTCGCATCAAATCGCGTCAAGTCGAGTCAAGTCAAGTCGAGCTGAGCCCTTAGCCAGTTGGGAGCGGTATGCGTATACGTTATTTTTCTCTTAGTGCTGTATGTGTGTGTGTGTGTGTGTGTGCGTGTGTGTGTGTGTGTGGGAGTGTGAGGTGTGTGGCCAGGCGGGGGTATACTCTATTACTCTATCATTATCTAATAGCTGCGCAAAACGAATTCAACTACGAGTTGTTGAACTGTGCCTTCAACTACAAGCGAAGGCCTCCCGGCTCGACACTTTATCGCGCGTATCGTGCATAAACTCGTCAAGTCGTCGATTTGTACATATATCTACATGTATACATATATATATATATATATATATATATCAAGTCAAGAGAGCTACAGCTATACATAAATATATTTATTTATGTGTGTTTGTGTGTGCTTAAATCAAGTAAACGTGTCAATCACAAAACGTCTTAGAAGTGTCAACAGCGCAAGCAGCGAGAGAATCACACAAGAAACAATAAAACGATAATAATATGTTAGCTTGTAATAATAATAATAATAATACGAATCAGCAACAACAACAACAACAACAACAACAGCAGCTGCAGCAATAACAACAACAACAACAACGACGATAATCAGTTAGATAAACATCTTGGATAGATAACCACGAAGCGGGAATGCCCTTAGAATCATAATGATATCAAAAGCAAAGAAGACTTCGAGGGCTGCGGGAAGAGTGAGAAACAAAAAGAGAGAGAGAGGGAGGAGTAAACGGTGAGAAAGGCAAATCAATGATAAATTGAAGATAGAGAGAGAAAATATATATCAAGTAAGAACCAAAAAAAAGGGATTTGTGAGTGCGAGCGTGAGAGAGAGGGAGAGAATGAGAGCTGGAGAGAAAGAGAGAAGAAAGGACAGATAGAGGAAAATGGGATTAGTGAAGAGAAAATGAAAGAAGAGAGAAAGAGGGAGAGCAGCAGGAGGCGAGAGAGTTCATGAGAGAAATAAAGCGAGAGAGAATGAGAGAGAGAATAAGCTTTTAAGGTATAAGAAGAAAAATATAATAAAGTAGAGAAGCAAAGAGAGGTTTACATTCATATAATATAACTAAGAAACACAAAATAGATTTTACTCTATAAATTTTTGTAAATTTTACCTAAGATTAGTTTTTTTTTTTTTATATTCTTTATCAAAATAGAATCCATTAAATCTTCATTTATTATTATACGAATTTTTTAAAGTGTTTGAAATATTGAGAATCTGAAATTTTCCATAAATTTTTCCATTTCAGTTTGTTTGACAACTTTTGTGCCCAAACACAATTGAAGGGTATTGGCATTCAGTATACATTATATATATATATATTTGTTCAGTTATAAGTAAAATATAGTCAGTCTATAGCCAGGCACTAGGTTATGCTATTTACGCGCAAGCGAATCGTAATTGAGGAATTTAATCGTCATATTTGCCCAGTGACAGCTGCTGAGTTCATTTTAGATGGGACGCTACTCTATACACAGATATACATATACATATATATATATATATATATATATATATATATATATATGAATATAATACCCATTGAAAATGGTTACTCAAGAAGGTATAATGTACAAGAGATGACAGAAGTTAACTTAGTTTCCTGAATTATATGAATACTTTATATTCTTGTTATGAGTAACAATCGATATGGACGTAACTCTCAGTCCGTGAGTTCAACTGCCTATTTGGGAATTTTTCCATCACTCTATCTGACAGGCTAGTCGAGAGATTATTCCAATATAGTTTATATACCAGATGAGATGAATAAGCTGAATCGATCTAGCCAAGCCCATCCATTCGTAGGTTTGTTATCTAGTCTGATTGTTCAAGAACTGAATCGTTCTAGCTTCGACTTGTTTATCCATGGACTCTTATATTTCATTATTCCATAATTCTATCTGATATTCTATATATTCAACAATGTTTTCGTTCAATATATCATTACATTTCCCTGTAGTTTGTTATACAAACCTAAATGCTCCAACCTGAGTTCCTCTGAAGTCTAGGTCTTGCACTCGATATGCTGGTCTCAAAAATCATAAACATCAAATAGGCAAGTCTTGACCTTTAATTAGAAATATATATTTCAATTGAAAAGTGAATTTGAAGCGTGCAAGGCGAAACGAAGTTATGAATAGGAAACGTCGACGTAGCAGGAAAGAACACGAGCTGTATGTAATACAAATCTAGAATGCTTGAAGTTACAAAGGTCGGAATATCATCAAGTCGGATACATTCAGTCAGTTGTTGCAGGCTGGGTATTTGAAAGTCGTGCATAGCCGTCTAAAGGCATTCTTAATTGATTATTTTTGGGAAATATTTGTTGCTTTCGGGGGGGTGGCTGCTGCTGGCTGGAACAAGTAAGCACAACTATTTGGTGTCTGAGTATACTCATGAATACTTTTGAATACTTTTGGCGCTTGGCACGTGGGTGGCCGGCAAATGCGGAAGCGGCACTTGAGATGCTACATAAATGATGGACAGACAGAGGCAGGGTAAGCATGTGCAACAGAAAGAGATAGAGGCAGAGAGAGAGAGAGAGAGGGAGAGAGAGAGAGAGAGAGAGAGAGAGAGAGAGATACTGTATCTGTTAACTTATAGTTCTATATATCTTGTGTATCTCAAGCAGATTCGCAACGCTTTTAATGTTGATTATCATCATCAAGTGGGTGATTTTTTATTTTTTTCATTTTTTTTTTTTTTTTCAACATGAATGAAAATATTTAAATGGCAGCGCAAAAGGCGCACCAAATCTCAGCATTCGTATCTGTATCTATGTATCTGTATCTTTGTATATTTGTATCTTTGTAGCTTTGCATACGTCGCTGTGTGCGAGCAATCGAATCAAGAGACAAACTGGGTAATTGGTTCATTATATTGTAGAAGCCAACGACATCCGCTCGTTAATGTAAATTACACAATAATTTAATATTCTTATTTTTATTATTATTTTTCGTTTGTCGATTTTCTTGTTCTTTTGTTTCTTCGTTATTGTTTTTGTTTGGCTTCATTGCCAATTTATTGTCTTCCAGATTGATAACATCGCACATCATTTGTCTAGCTTTTTATAATGGAAAGAGCAGAAAAAAAAATGTTGTTTTTTTTTTTAAGAAAAACTTTAAAATTAACTAATTTAAAATTAACTAACTTACACTTGAATGTTTTTAGTGTTTCTATTGACGTATGTTAAGTAACTTAATGTCTAAATTTTAAATAAATTGTAGTCTTAGCTTAAGAAACAATTTAGATATTTTATTTTGTGTTGTTTTTTTTTTTTACGAGACTTGCTATCGCTATTAAAATTCCAAATTATAGCTTATTTTCAGATAAGATGAGATACAACTGGGGATATATAATTAAGTATATTAGCTATCAGATTTTTGTTTGCTTACGTACTTAAAAGCGTGTTTTTTTTTATTTTTATTTATTTATAACAAATTTTTATTTATTTATTTATAACAAATAAGCAGATTGCTTTGAATATATATACTTAACTACAGTCTATAGTAATTAAATATATACATAATATAAAATAATGGAAGTTACATAAAAAAAAAATATTTTAAGTATTTGAATGTTAAACTAATGTGAACTAGTTTTTTTATAACATTTTATAAAGTCACTATTATTTTTTAACAAAAAATGTTTAACTAATTTTAATGAAAATGTGTTATTAAGAAAAAAAAATTATCTCTTCAATATAATAAATGTATAAAAAAAATATATATAAACAAATATTTGAATAAGAAAATCCGAAAATAGTTAAGAGCATACAAATATTTAAAAATCAAAAATAATAAATAAAAAAAAACTTAAATTTATTATAAATTCACATAGTGCACATAGAAATTATCATTAGCTCTTAAATAATATTATGCTTAAGATATTTATGTTAATCGATTATTTAAAAATATTTTATAAGCTTTGTTAAGAATTTCTGCATTTATTTTGACTTGAGATTATGCATCTACATAATTCTGTTTAAGCACAACTGATAATTTTTGTTCAACTATTTCGATAACTAATTCAACAAAATAATCTACATTGCTCAATCAAGAATTGCATAAGATTCAATATGCTTCTCACTAGATAATTCAAATTAATCGAACTATGCGACTTTTCACTGTATTCTAAATTTAATAATAGCAATAAAAAAAACAAAAGAACAAAAACAACAACAACATTATTTGCTTCTATGCAAAGAAATTCCAATTTCGAGAAGAAACAAAAACAAAAAAAAAAATTAGAAAACAAAATGAAGAGAATAAATAAATTGAACGAATTCTTGTCGCATGCTCTTAAGACACAGCGAATAGATAAAGAGTGTGATGCAGAGCGAAAGAGAGAGAGCGAGAGTGAGAGGCGAGAGAGGGAGAGCGAGCGAGAGAGCTGCTGATAATGCGAGCAGCAGCAACAAAATGTAGAATACAATGGGAATTATCAGTGGACGGCGTGATATGATTATCAAAAGGTTTCTTCTCTTCTGATTATTGTTGTTGCTGTTGTTGCTGGTGCCGCTGGCAACGGCATTTCTCAATACACATGCTACATATGTAAAACAGTTTATTTGCCTCACACACACAGACATGCAAATACCTATACATATATAATTTATAATAAAAATATACTCTACACTTATATACATATATACATATATACCAATATATATATATACATATATAACATTTTTTCGACATGCTTTGCTAGTCCATCAGAATAAATAAATGCAAAAAAAATTTTTTGTATATATAAAAAAAAAAAAACGAAAACAAAAACAAAATAAATAAACATTGTTCTTAATGTTGCTAAGGAAAATGTCACGTTTTAATAGAGTTCACTCTATGAAAAACTTGAAGCCGCACAACGTGGGCGCTGGTTGAGGTATATGAACCACTAAATACCCTGTAAACTAGAATTTATACAAAACCTGTAGAAAATCAGCCTTTAGTAATAAATAACCAATTAGCAAATACTCTGTAACGAGGCTTAAAATGTGAGAAGAATACCCTGTAAAAATCAAAATTCTTATAGAATATGCCATAAAAAGGCAACTTCACTGCTGTATAACAGAGTGTCTAATTAGTAAATATATAAATAATAAATAAAAATTAGAGTTTACGACAAACAAAAAATATATTTTAAAAATAATAATTTTTACTTTTAAGTAACTAGATGATGAGCATCCAAAGTAAATTATTTTATTATTTGTGTAGAATTAAATTACGTTTATGTTTAACAAGTCATTGCTGCAGGGTATATGAGTAGATAATTATATGATCCAGATATTAACTTTGTTAATATTATTATAACAAATTTTCAAATATGCAACGAAATCTTAAATGTGACATATTTGTTGGTAGAATCAACGATAAACACACATTTGAAATAATTAAGCATAAGTTTACAAAAGTTTGTCAGCGCAAGCCAATCCAATGTTTATTAAACTATTCCTGAACTGTTAAAACTATTAAAATCGAACTGTAAATACCATTAGGTATATCTGAAGGTAGGTAAGGTAGCTTTATGTACATTAGCACACTTTTAATATTATTAGTTGGCTTAAAACAAAACCAAACGAAATGCTTAAAGAGCAACAAAAATAATTTTTGTCGGGGCAATTAAGCTGCACTTGCTGGCAAACTGCATTCACAGCATGCAGATGCAACAAGTTGGCAGCACTCAAACAAATCCGAACAAAACCCAACCATGATAGAAAGAAGGAAAACAAAACAAAAACAAAAACACTTTCATTGATAAAAAAAAAATAAGTAGCAGAGGCAGCGTATAAAGATCAACGGCTGCTGCTGCTATTGCACTTTGTCTTGCGGCTTTCGTTTTACACTCTCCCTCTCGCACACACACACACACACACACAGAGGCACGCACACTTGTGCATATATGTACTTACATTTGTTTGTCCAGAGTAGCTGGCAACAACAACAACTACTCTGGGATCAATCAGCCGCAAAGCCTCGTCGTCGACAATTGAGACTAACCAACATTAAACTGTAACTTCCTCACACGCACGTACACACACACACACACACTCGCACACACTCACACACATGCGAACACTTTTTTTATATACATAAATATACATATATATTTATTTTTACATGACATGTGTTGTAAATTTTTGCACTAATTTAGTTCGCTTCTGTTGAACAGGTTCACTCAACTACAACAACAACAAAAATAAAAAAAAAAAAAAACTTGAATTATTTAAGAAAAAAAGGATATTTGTAACTGTAAACACATTGCAATTCAGTTGCGCGCGCGCATTTTAAGTCGCTGCAACAACAACAGGCGGCAACATATATTGAATTAAACAAAAATATATATGTATGTATATATACATATAATTTTAAATAAATAAAGAGCGCACAAATTAAATTTAATAAAATACACGTACACACACATTCATGTATATGCATATGTACATAAAGCGCTGTCTCGTTGTTGTTGTTCTTATTATTATTATTACTATAGTTGTTGCTGTTGTTGCTGCGGCGACTACTTTGCCGATCACACACCGTCTGAGACGCACGAAGTGCACGACGAACGATCTGACACGCACGAAATGCAAAAACGCACTGAAAATGATATTTAAAAGAGAGTAGCGACATATTATTATTTACGAATGCTCCACGCATTTGCTCATCTATGCTAAGTCGACTGCACTATAAATGTTTAATGCGCTCATTGCTGCAGCAAAATTTTTGCATATTTTTCGTATTAAATTCAATTGTATGGATTGCAAATGCAAAAACAAAAACGTATGAAATCAATTCAAATTAAAATCAAAATAACGCAAATACTCTAAATGGCACTGTTATGCTCAATGGGGGCTGTTAAATCTGTATGCCAGCATGATACTTGACCGTTTCGCATGTCTTATCAGTGAAGCAATGTGCAGTAAGGGCTTTATAGCGGTATGACACTTTCTGTTTCAGCATAATTGAGACACCTGTTGCGCCACTGTTAATAACCGCATGCACTGTTAACGTAAGCATAACGTTAATCACTTTGTCGTTAATTTTAATTTCTTTAGAAATCATCTCTTAATTATGCATTGCAATACAGTTTCAGCATGCCAGAATAAAATAAAATAGAATAGAGGAAACCAAAAGTAATTGTTTGTCTCTCTTGTAACAGGAATATGAAAAGATGTTTTGCTAAGGCAGTTATTTTTAAACTTGCCGTGCTGTTAACTCGCTACAGATTAACTTTTACCACAGATTTAGTTCTTTCGGTCTATATTTGCTCTGGGCTGAATTCAATTTGCAACTATGTTTATCTTAACAGCTGCATATAACAGAACAATTCCATAATGTTCTTATTAACCCCTATAAACAGCACAGCTTTTAGCTGAAAAGCGAATTACTGTAGCCTACTTTTATTTATCTAAGTATAAATTAAAATAATACTCAAAAAAATAATTTCTAGTGTTTATTAGACAGTTTTATAAACTTTTTGTATATTTATATATTACAAAAAAAAAAAAAATGTTGCGCGCTTATGGGTTAACTGATTCCTCTTGGAAAATGAACTACAAAATCATTTGCCGTTAAGTTACGAAAAATTAAATCGAGGTTATGTTATTTATTTCGCAACCTTTCTAAAAACTAATGTTTAAAATGTTTGCTAACAACAGATACTAGGTTCATTTTATTTCCTTGCCAGACACAATAGAAAAATAAAAAAAAAAACAAAATAGAAAACAAATCCTGACTTAATCCTTGAACTTGCCCAGAATAATGTCCTTATAGAAAGGCACACAGTTCATGCGGACATTGAGACGAGCGCAGAGCAAAAAGATTCCCGACAGCTTGCGATGTATCGAGTAGATCTCCTCCGGTGGCGGGCAGAGGCGATGCGCCACCATTGTCGGCACCAGAGCGGCCAATCTCTCGGTTGTATTCTGTTTGCCAAAGTCGAAGTCGCCGTCGTAGCGAAAGATCTCACCAAGGATCATCACCGCATCGACATGCGCCTGCTCCATTTGCTTCGTCTCATAGCCGGTGAGGAAGCCCATCTTGCGCGACATTTCCAGGACGCCGTTGCGATTGTTCTGCGCCGCACTGATTATCACCTGGCGATAGTTCCGGATGAAGTCGTGCTTGTAGAAGCGCGTCGATCCAAAATCAATCAGCATCAATCGTCGACTGTTCGCATCGTACAGGAAATTCGACCAGTTCGGATCCGTTTGCATGCACTCGATTTCGAAGAGCTCGCGTAGGCAGAGCTTTAGTACCGAGGCGGCGATATGGGCACGATGATCGTAGCTGAAGAGAGGTTAAATAGGATTAATTGAGAAAAAAGTGAGGTTAAATAGGGTTAAGGAAGTAAAAAGTGAGGTTAAATAGGGTTAACAAAATGAAATCAAATATTGGTTAGGTTAGCTTAAAAAAAATAATTTTAAATGGTTGAAGAAAAAATAAATTTAAATTGAAAAGAAAACAAAACGTTAAATCAAAGATTGAAACAGACAAAAGTAAGATTAAACACATAAATATTGCGCTCTAAAAACCAATTGATTCTTTTAAACGGAGCTAGTACAAATGTATATATGTGAACTAGTTCAAAAACAAGTATCTATCAAGTCAACACAAGCAAATTCAGTTTAGAACTTTATATGCCATACGGAACCAGTGTGAAAAGCTGTAATCGAAAAATGAACCAGCTAGATGTAAGTCTGTCTTTGTCTAATCAATGACATCAATTTCAATGCCAATAAATCACAATAAAAAGCGAATAAAAATGAGATAGTTGGCTTGGTAGAGTCTTTGGCTCTGGAACCAGTAAAGCATAGAAACTACAAAAATGAATCAGTGTAACATTGATATAGAGCTCTTTCCATTTGGAACTAGTGAACAGTGAGCCAGTTAGTAACCGCTTAATATGTCCAATAAATGGTTTTAGCTTAGAGAACTGTAAATCAATTGTAAGCTAGCAAAAATTTATAACCAGCTGGTTCTTTTTCAATTGGAAGAACAATGAACCAGTGCTATGCCTGAACATTGCTTTATAGAAATGTAGTAAATATCTATGATACATTTTCGGAACTAGTAAGCTAGTGGCTCATTAGTGAACCAGTTGATCAGCACTCACCTAAGCTCAAAGCACTTGTCGAGTGGCACACCTGGAACCAGTTCCGTGGTGAGCACACTGCTGGTGGTCAGTTCACGCACCACCTTGGGCACATAATACTCCTTGTAGGGCGATATCATCTGGCGAAACTTCTCCGTATACTCAGCCTCACGGGCATAGTCCACCTCCCATTGGAGCTCGCGCTTGGCCACCCGCACCACATTGTCGATGAAGAAGCCCTGAGGGAATACATCCCACACCTTGAGCATGCCGACGAGATTGTCAATGTCGCTCTCGATGCTCTGGGCAACGCCGGGATATTGGATTTTGATGGCCACCTCCATGCCGTCCAGCAGCGTGGCCCGATGCACCTGGCCGATGGATGCTGCCGCAAATGGTTTCTCATCGAAGCTGCGCAAACGCTGCCGCCACTCGGGTCCCAGCTGGGTGGTCATCACGCGCTCCACCTGCCAGTCGGGCATGTAGTCGGCCGCCTGCCGGACACGTTCGAATGCCTTGGCCAGTTGAGGCGAGACCACGTTCGTGTCCTGTATGCTGAGGATTTGGCCAATCTTCAATGCTGCGCCACGCACCTTGCACAGCGTATCCACAATTCTCTCCGCATTCGCCGGACTGAGCAGGGCATCCCGCATATTCGTCGATCCGCCCAGGCCAAGGGCACCCTTGGTCAGCTCATTGATCGTGCCCAGCCCCAGACCGGCGAATAGGCCGCCAAACGAGGCCATCCGTCCCAAACGCGACGCTGGTACCCTCCGTTGTTTGGCCACCTTGCTCAGCTCCGGCAGTGTCGATTCTGTCGTCTTGGCCGGCGGAGCAGTTGAAGCAGCTAGAAATGTGCAACATGTCAGATGTAAAGCATGTCTCGAAATAAATGGCAATTTTGCTCGTATCGATTTCATTTTGAGTGGAAAAACAAATGGAAATGAAATTCGAAACTGATCGAAAAATGAAATCTAGCAAGAAAGCTAGGAGAAGGGGGCGTGGCAGAGGTAAAGAGGGATTACGATGATATAACTTTCATATCGAGTGAATAGCATATGGAATGAAAATGTGAGCAATGGAAATTTAGGTAAACTAATGAAAGTGGAACGATTGGAATGTGAAACATGTGAAATTTAACGCAGAATTGTAATTTAGTGGAACATATATCGAGGTGAAGTAAGAGCAAAGCAAATGTAGCTAAAGTTAACACTGAAACGATTGGAATGTGGAACACACAATGTTAGTAAATAAATGCATTTTAAGTGGAATACATTTGGAGATTGAGATAGGAAATACAAATTTAGTCAAAGAAAATGCTCTAAATAAAAGTGAAACGATGGGAATATGAAACATGGTGAATTAAATGCGCATTAATTTAATTTTGAGTTGAGAAATAATAAATTCATTGAAATTTGAAATGATTTTATAAGGGAAATCTAAACAATTTGAATTCCAATTGACTGGAAATGAAATGGAATTGGAATATCTATAGTTTCCTACATAAATATTACCATTTTGTCTAAACAAAATAAAAATTTTTACATACATCTACTTTTGAGAGTACGTTTTGAAGGAAACGTATAGAATTGGAACACAAATACTGTATATGGAACAAATGGAATTGGAACACAGTCAAAGATTCACTCAAAATGGAATTGAAACAAGATTGAAAAAACTCTCTGTGTGCTTACCATTCTTTCCAGCTGCTTCGGCCGTCGAAACCGTTGAGCTGCCAGCTACAAATCTCATCAGATTGTCCACATATTCTGTGTCCTTGGCCAGGATGCCGTCGCCGCTAACAGGCTCAGATGGTATGGGAGTTGCCTTATCCTTGGCTGTACTCGGTTCGGTGGGGGGCAGCTGCTTGGTCTGCGTGTTGGGCGTTCGCAGGCTGACGTTGCGATTCATGTTGCGCTTGGAGAGGATCTCCTCGAATTCGAGCAGCGTTATAGACGATATATCCACAGTGGCCGCGTCGGCACCATCCAGATGGCTGCGACTCGAGCGCTGACTCTGGCCAGCCGCTGTGCTGGCACCAGCTGTCGCTTCACCAGCTGCTGCTCCACCTGCTCCACTCGGCTGCCAGTTGAGGCGCTGCAATGCGCTAAGGTCGCAGGGCAATTTCGTCTCCAACAGCTGGCACAGGCCGTGGGCGACAACGTAGCCACGTTCGCCAGTTTCCTGAAGCAGTTCCTGGGCCTTTCGCAATCGCTCTGTTGGATTTTCGCTGGCCTCACGCAACGCGTCCGCCGTCTGAGTCACATTCACTGAGATCAGTTCGCGCACGCTCGAATTGCTCCACAGATGCTTAGTCAGAGACAGATGCTCGCGGCCGCACGCCTCCGCAACTATTTGCAGGCCGCGCAGCACGCCCAGCACGTCTTGCGCTGACCGTGTCATCTCGTTTGACCACCTCGCGAACGAGTGGGCGATCAATTGTTGTTGTTGTTGCTTTGTTGTCGCTCTCTTATCTCTGTTTTGTTTGTGATTGTGCTTGTTGCCGGTCGTTGATGGCGTCGCTGGCTACAACTAGTGCTGCACTATAGCATCTAAGTGCGTTGTGTCTAAATTGTTAAGTCGTTTGTATTTCAGTTACGTAAACATAAATAAATAAACTTGCACGATTGTTGCGAAATTCAAAATCAGCTGTTGGCCAAATAAGTTTAACTCGTTCAATTGCACATGGATCATGGCAGTGTTGGCAAAAGCTCTAACAAAATTTAACAGTTATGTAAACGCAAACACAACTTAATTAGCAGAATTTTAATTATAATACATATTCATAATTTCCATTATAATTTAGAGCGAACAGAATCAAAAAACAATAAAATAAAACATATTTCTTTTTAGTTATGAAAATTTGTGTTAACTGAAGTTGCCAAATTTCAAATCAGCTGTGCCCTAACAAGTTCCAAAACGAAAATGAACATGAAAACAGTGCTGACAAGTGCTAACAGAACTTAGCCATTTAAATATTTTATTTCATTCAATTCATATGACTATGAAAGTATATTATTTTATTATTATCAGCATAAATTTATTAATATTTTAAGAAATTTAATTCAATCGAACATTGAATGAATTCAAATTGTTTGTACTCAAAATGGTGCTGTTAACCGAACCGCTCAATTGAACTGGCTCGCAAACATGCAAACACCCGCCAATGTAAACATATTTGAATATCAATGTGCGGCATTTTTGTGCAATGAGCCAAAATGGTGACATTGGCTGTTATTTGCATTATTATGAAATTATTAATTAGTTGCCAGAGAAAGCTTTTAATTTTGAATGGACCCAAACTGCTTTTACCACCAACACTAACTATACTCAAAATGGTGCTGTTAAGCTTGAATTGCTCAATTGAACTGACTCGCAAGCACAGGCACATGCCAATGTTTACAATTTGAATAGCAATGTGTGGCATTTTTTGTGCAATAAGCCAAATTGATGATGTTAGTTGTCATTTGCATAGCGCTTTGGAGCAGCTGCTGCATAATCGTGGACCGGACATTCAAGATAAGCTCATAATTGATAATATACTGCTCGCCGGCAACGTTCTGTGGCAACAAGGCGCCGCGCCGCAAAAGCAACCTCTAGCCGTAGACGATTTGGTGCTGCTCTTTAATGGGGATTTATACAATTTAGATGAAAAGAAACTGGAGAGCGAGGCGGACAGCGCCTGGTTGCTAAGAGAGCTAAGCAAATGCAATAACGACATGGAGCTATTGACGCTGCTGCGGCAGCTCGAGGGACCCTACTGCCTTATACTGTACAATAGGTGAGTATGACACTTGGAAATACCCTGTACAACTATAATAATAAATGTATCTTTGTAGACGTGAGAGGTTTTTTTACTTTTGCCGCGATGCTTTGGGCAGAAATTCGCTTATCATTGAGCGCCATGCGAACACTTGCCTCAAGCTGATGAGCACCTCGTGCCATGTGGGGGAGCACATGGCCACAGCAGCCCTGGAGCTGCCACCTCTCGGCCTGTACAAGCTGCACTTGTCGCAGCTAAATGAATGTTACCTCTATCCCTGGCAGCAACTGAACGAGCAGACCCAGCAGCAGCTCTCCAACTTAGAGACTGCCATGAAGTGGAGCACGCGCCTGGAGCAGCCCATTGACCCACCTTGGCTGCTGAAGCAGAAGCTGCAGGTGAGCAGCTATGATCTGTATGAGTTAGCAGCGGACGATGACCCATTGGAGTCGCTCCACGAGCGACTACTGCAACACGAAGCCGTACAGCAGGCGCTGAACAGACTGGACGAGCTGCTCCAGCGCTCGGTGGCGGCCCGTGTGCTACATACGGCGCCCGTTTGCCGCCTCTGCTCCGGCAATGGCAGTGGCTGCTGCACGCATGCCAAGATCTGCATACTCTTCTCGGGCGGCATCGACTGCAGCATTCTAGCCTTGCTAGCCGACAAATACGTGCCCAGAGCAGAGCCCATTGAGCTGATCAATGTGGCGTTTGAGCGCGTGGCAGCTGGCACGGATCAGGGCTGGAATGTGCCGGATCGCCAGACATCGCTGCAGTCACTGGCCGAGCTGCAGCGCCTCTGCCCGCAGCGCTGCTGGCAGCTGCTGCAGGTGAACGTCAGTCGCGAGCAACTGCAGCAACAGCTCGCGGCGCACATCCGCCAGCTCATCTATCCGCTTAGCACGGTGCTGGACGAATCTCTGGGCTGTGCCTTTTGGTTTGCCGCCGCCGCAGTCGAGTCCAAGGCGCGTGTAGCGCTGCTGGGCAGCGGCGCCGACGAGCTCTTTGGCGGCTACACAAGGCATCGCAACGCTTGGCGTCGCGCTGCGCCCAGTGCTGAGGCGCGCGAGCTGGCGCTGCGCCAAGAGCTGGAGTTGGACTGGCAGCGCATACCCGCACGCAATCTGGCACGTGACGATCGCATCATTGCCGACTGCGGCAAGACGGCGCGTGCGCCCTTCATCGAGGAGCACTTGGCGCAGTTCCTGCGCTCGCTGGCGCCGCAGCAGCGCTGCTGCTACGCCCTGCCCGAGGGCGTGGGCGACAAGTTGCTGCTGCGCCTCTACGGCCACCGCCTGGGACTGCGCGATGCGACGCTGCTCAAGAAGCGCGCCATTCAGTTCGGCTCGCGCATCGCCGACAAGAAGCAGCAGGCGACCCAGATCTCTGATTATCTGCGATTCGACTCCATTCAGCTCAATTGACTGTTGAGAGAACTGTATAACAGATTGAGTGTGCAGCTAGTTGTAGTTGAAATAGAATGAATTGTATAACAGATTAAGACTAGTAGTCTAAATTAGACTATAGCTGAACTATAAATGTATAACAGTTTGAGTATTATTCTTACTTTGACTGAAGTCCATATGAAAGTGTATAACAGATTGAGACTAACTTACTATAATCTTAGTTATAGTTAGTGTAAGAGTTTGTTTATAATGCATTGTATAACAAATAGTATAATAGTTTACAAATATTACAGGCATTGTACCACAGATTGAATATTCAATTCCATAAATAATCGTATAACAGTTTCCACACAACTCTGACTGAAGTCCATATTAAATTGTATAACAGACTAAGTAAAAAACTCTTCTCATTGAGTATAAAGTCGATAGCTTCTGTATGAAACTTGTATAACAGTCAGTAAAAACTGTTATATAAAATTGTTAACATTAAAAAAGAAACTTACATAAAATTTTATAACAGAAAGAAAAAGTTGTTAACAGTAAAAAAACGTATGTAAAATTATATAACAGAAAGAAAGCTGCTACTTAAATTTGTATAAAAGCAAGAAAAAACTGTTATATAAAATTGTACAATAGTAAAAAAAAACTTGTGTATAAAATTGTATAACAGTAAGAAAAAAATAGTCATTACCTTTTCTTTAACAGTTTGTGAGCTGACGCATTGTATAACAGATTGAGCTAAATTTAAGTTATAGAAAAATTGTATACAAGCTTTGGCATAGCTGTGACTAAAAAAATTGTATAACAACTTGAATATATCGAGCTATAACTGAAATCCATGAGATATCGTATAACAGATTAATCATCTTTTTCAGTGTTGTATCGTATAACAGTTTCTTGATAACTCTGACTATAGTAAAAGTATATTTGTAGACTTTGTATAACAGATGGAGGTGGAGATGAATATTATATTTTTATAGAATTTTAAAAATTACTAGAAATGATTTTTGCTTTTAAATTATGTTAAAAATAATACATTTTTTTTATTTCCATTTTTTTACCTTTTTTTTTTAATAAAAAACTTATAACTTAATTTGTTATTTACAAACATTAAGAGCACTTAGCATAAAGCTGTCTGTAAGCATTTCATGCCATGTTAAGCAGCTGTTAAGAGCGCACTGTAAATGCCAAAACTCCCAAAAGTCATCTACACTCACAGTTCAGCCAGAGCAGGCTTCAGTGAATTTATATATATATATGTATAATTATACACATATAAATATGTATATATATATATATATATTTATGTGTATATATATATACATATCTGATTTGTAGTTTTTAATTTCTAGCAACAAAAATCAACAGCTGCAAATACAAAAAAAAAAAATTCCACGAACTTCAATGCAAGCTAAAGCTGGTATAATACATATATATGTATATATACACATGTGATATATATCATACAAATGAGAACTCTATATATATATATATATATATATATGTATAAATTTATATTAAAGCACAGCTTTAATGTGTTGATCTGCTTTGTATACAAATTCTTGGAATAAAAAAAAATTTTAAATTATATATAAGTATATATATATATATATATATATATATATATAGCAGATATTTACAATACAATTGCACTATGATTATCTAATTAGTTTGCAACTATTTGGAACTGTGTCGTCCGGCACGTTCCATTGTGGGATCGGCCAGCTCCCAGGCGGGCCGATAGCAAGGTGTGGCAATGGAGTCGGGCGCAGTGGCCTCTATCGCTGCCGCCGCCGCACACTCGGTGCAAAGCAAATGCGGATTTGGGAAGGTGTTGGACTTGTAGCCAATCGATGTATAGCCACGCGCATAGAGGCTGCAGTAGGGCACCTTGTACATGTGTATGTAGTGCCAGATGTCGTGGTAGCTCCACTCCAGCAGCGGATTCAGTCGCATCATGTCCGGCCAATCGCTGTCCGTTTTCTGACGAATGGAATGGGAAGGAAGATTAGGATGGAATTGGGATTAAGCACTTGAGTGGCGACGTCATCACTTACCTGCATCGCTTTCAGCTTAGCGCAGTAGGGATCCGTGTTCCGGCTGCCCACAAAGACGGCCTTGATGAGTGGCATATCCTGGGTCATCTGGGTGAGCGCCACCTTTAGCGAATCCTTGTACTTGATGAGTTTCACCTTGTAGCGGTTCACACAGTGCCTGACAAAGTCATCGATCTCCTCAAACGAATCGTCCGATTCGATGTACAGCATCGGTATCTCGCCGCTGTTGATGTTCCGCTGCGCACAGTAGCCCATCAGCAGATCAAGCAGCACTGTGCAATCCTTGCCGCCATTGAAGCAGAATATCAACTGGGTAATCTCGTATTGCATCAGTGTCTGGTCAAAGAATTCATAGGCCGTGCGTACGCGTTGCCTGATGTGTTCCCGGGTGGTGTCTGTGATGGCTACGGGGCAGGTGGCATCCACGGCATTGTGATCGTCGTCATTGTCATTGTGGTGGCAATTGGACATAGTGATTCGCCCAGTACCGTTACAATTGCTATTAATCTTCTTCTTCTTGGTGTAAACTGTGGACTTTAGTAGTGTGGCCGATTGTGTCTGGATGCAGCATTCATGCATCTTGCCTTTAGCTTCTCAGAGTCATAAATTGCACCTGCATCTGCTTCCAGTCTCCCGCTATCCCACTGGCTACCTGAGTAGAATGCACCGTTACATTGACAATTTCATACAACAATTTACTTTCTCCCAAAAAAAACAATGTGTGTGCGTGCGTATGCGTGTGCGTCTGTATCTATGTGTGTGCACGTGCACAGCGTTGCTTTTATATAATAATTATCAACATTTCAACAATTGCTTTTTGTGGATTTTTCGTTATCTGCGGAGCAAATTACATCACATGTACACGTTACACAGTCACAAGCACGCACACACACGTGCGTTCACACTTAGAACTCTGCAGCGCTACCTACTGTTATTAAAATGAGGAATGTTACTGGTCTGCACGTTCAAAATTTGCAATTAATGTTAACATTGCGGTTTTTTTTTTGTTTTAATCTCAAATAATTGCTTAGATAGGGAGAGCTGCCACGGTGTCAGGAAAAAACAAAACAGCTGTTGCATGGAGCGGACAGTCTGGCAGCGCTTTTTTCGTGTAGTGGTGTAAAATCGATTTAAATTTAAATTTGAATTTGTAGTGTATTCGTTATTATGAATTGTATTGTAAATATTCTGTTTCTTAATTTTGCAATATATTTCACTAATGTGTGTATAATTTGAAATGAAAGCACATAAATTAGCTGGTGAAGTGGTTATTTTCCTTTCAGTTTTATTTTTGATTGCTGCTGCTGCACGTCTAGCGCATAGTCTTGCAATGCTCAATGCATAGGGCGAGTAAAATTTAAATGGGTGTTTGCTTGTTTTATTATTATTATTTTTTCTTTCGATTTGATTTATGCATTGCATGCAATTTTCTTACTGTTTTTTTCTTACTCTTTTTGTACATGATTGCTGCACTGTGTGGCAGCACTCACATGTGCAGTGCTGTAAAATGCGACTAAAATTTAAATTTAAATTTGATTTTTTTTGAAAAGCGTTTTATTTTGCATTGCATGACATTTTCTGCTTTTTTTTACTGTTATACATATAACAAATGTGTGTGTGTGTGTTTTTTGTGTATGTTTAATTTTAATATTAAAAAAAAAAAAAAACAAATACATTTAATTGCTATTACATTTAACAAATGGGCACTGTCGGTTGTTATATTTTTTCTTGTTTAATTTTATATATATATATTTTTTTTTTTTTATACTTTTGCTAAACATCCAAATTGTCGAGCACATTGTCAATGAGGCCTACGACCTTTTGCCTAAATCGACGATTCTGCTTGCCGCTCATTTCTTTCAGATATGGATGCAGGCTGATTAGAAACGAATAATCGGCGTCGGGCTGTGCGAGCGTTAGGCCAGCTGTTGACGCCGCTGCCGACGTCGCTGCTGCTGCTGCGGGTGCAGGTGTGCTTGCAGCTGGTGGCGTTGCGACCAAATTATTATTGCTGCTGCTGCTGTTGTTGTTGTTGTTGTTGTTGTTGTTGTTGTTGTTGTTGCTGTTGTAGTGCAACTGGTTGGCACTGCCTTTGAGCCATTCGGTCATCGTCCAGTCGATATTGCTGCGCAACGCCGCCGCCATCGAGACGGGCAACGTGACGAGCGAATGCTGTGCACCAGATGCAGCAGCAATTTTATCTGTGCTATGCTGCTGATGCTCCACTTTAATCGATTGCAGTCGCAGTGGCGAGAGAGCAGCTCCTGCCTCGTGCGTGTGCTCATCTTGGTCGTCGTGCGACTCTGCCGTCTCCTCCGCATCCTCGTGGCTGCCATTGCTGTCTTTGGTGTCCTCCTCCTGCTGCTGATGACGATGATGTTGCTGCTGCTGCTGCTGCTGCTGCTCCAGCTCTAGCTCCCTTTCCCGCTCCAGTTCCAGCTCCAGCTCCTGCTGATGCAGCTGTTGATGCTGCTGCTGCTGCTGCTGTTGCTGATGATGATGTTGCTCCAGGAGTCGCATGTGACCAATGCGCGTCAGATATGTAGCTGCCGCTGCCGCCGTTGTCGTTGGGGTGCTTGGTTTACGCAGCACCATGCCGCCGCTCGGACTCGAATTCGAGTTCGAATTTGCATTGAGATTCGAGCTGGCATTGGGATTGGAATTGGGATGGGCGGGCGGCTGGCCAAGTGGCAGCTGCTTGTGGCAGGCGCGCGACTTTGTGTAGGGTATCAGAAACTGCAGATACTTGGACAAATAGTATTTGCGCTTGCCGCGACCCGTCTGGGTGCGCGCCAGCTTCAGGGATCGCAGGAAGCTACTCCGAATGGTGCGCCAACGTTCGCGTGAGTTCCGAACTGCAATTGAGTTGATCCGAAGGGAGATATTAAATGAGAATATGCGAAATTCGGAATTGGAATTGAGTGGGGATTGACTTTCGGAATGAGTCGAAACTTAGGAGTAAAGTTCTTAGGTATTATTCGGAATTAGCCAAAGATAAACAATTGGAAAGAAGAAGATTCCGAGAATCCTTTAAGAATTAGTTTTCGAAAGGACGAAAGACATTTGAAATGAGAGGAAATCAAGTGAAAGAATTGCTTGCAAGAATTCGGAATAAAGTGAACTAAACAAGTGCGAAAGTATTCTGAATGATATGAAATCAATGTGTAGATGATATAGTATTCGGAATATTCCTTTCATTCATTCCGAATATGCCGAATACTATACTTGCTTTCATTGAAATGACTCCGAATAATAAAAATATTCCTCGCTTTCATTCCGAATATTTTAAATGCATTTTATAGTATTCCTTGATTTCATTCCGAATACTCCGAATACTATAGCATTCCTTGATTTCACTCCGAATACTATAGCATTCCTTGATTTCATTCCGAATACTCCGAATACCAGAGCATTCCTTGACTTCATTCCGAATACTCCGAATACCATAGCATTCCTTGATTGATACAGAGTGATTGGACAGTTAGGACAGCAAATAAAGGCAGGGCAGACACAATGTATGATATTGAAATGGAGATTCTAAATGAATCATATTTTAGGAATAATAAGTCCGAAAAAGTCAAAGATTCGTAAATAAAAGAATGTAATCGGAATGAGAGGAAGTTAAAAAGCAATTCAAAGTGTTTTACCGAAATACAAAATATCTGGCATACAACAGAAGGATTTCAAAGTGAGATGATTTAGGAATCCTGTACAGCATTTTGGAATGAAAGCAAGCCAATTAATCCTAAGACTCAGCTGATTTATATTTATATATATTTTGTAATGAAAGGAAGTCCAGATGTCTTAAAGTGAAATTATTCCGAATGAGCGAAAGACAGAGATTCGAAATATTTTCTATATGCACAAAGGGAACATCAAATTGAAATAGCCGAGTCTTACAAAGTTAAGATATATATGCAAAGTTCAATTCTCCCTCTCTTGCTCTCTTTCTCTTTCATTAACAATAAACAATTCACTAAATAATCGATTAGCAATTACTACAATTGTGGATGATAGACACTTGAAATAATTGTGCTCGTTTTAAATAGGCTTTCCATTCAAATTTTGCATTAAAATTCAAATTACGCTTCGACCCTAACCTCATTTGCCAACTAACATTTGCCCTAACCTAATTTCATTGTTAAATCCTGCAGCAAGAGACAATTAATGCCAGTGCTGCATAGCGCATGTATGCATGTGTGTGTGTGTGTGTGTGTGTGTGTGCAGCAAGCAACTGCTGAGCGGAACTGTTAAGTGGAACTAAATTCAACTTATGAAAATGAACATTTAATTGGGCCAATCAAAAAAGCTCCATAACCCAGTTCACTCAGTTCGGCTGCAGTGCTGCATAATGCAAAGCGTTTGGCGATCAATGCGGCAACAAGTGTTGACAAATGCCAACAAGTGAGAAGAGTCACACAGCCAGATGGACAGAGAGACATACATACATACATATATGTATGTAAATGCATGCAGGGTATTTGCACTGCGCTGCAGTTGCTGAACTTTTTTAATTGCATGCCAAAAGCGGCAGCAGCAGCAGCAAAAACAACAACAACAACAACAACTAATTGCATGCAAACGCCGCGCGCAGCTATTGCTGTGTGTGACACAGTGACACACCTACACACACACACACACGCACACACACACACACTAAGAGGCATTTAAAGCATTGAGTGCGAGCGAGTTGGCGCGACTACAAATTGCGATTGCATTGAAAACACACACACACACATACGCATGGCAAAAAGCTTGCATCATAGGCGCGCGCCAGCACACACACACACACATACGCACACACAACAAATGAGCACGCAATTGCAAAAAAAAAACGAATATGGAAATGGAAATCTACAAGTGCAGCAGAAATGAAGAAGAAGAAGCACACACAGACAGACAGAGAGAGAGAGAGAGGTGCGTGTGCATATAATTATATATATATATATATATATGTATATGTATATGCACCTGTGTCCTTTATTTCATTGGCCACATGTTGCCAGGCCTTTTGCACCTCCTCCTTTTTGCTATAGCCCGGATGTGTGTAGTTCCAGAGACAGGGCTGATTCTCGACCAGCTGCACGAATTTCACATTGAAAACGGGATCATCCTTGCGAGCCATGCTCCCTAGCGCTTTGCAACACTAGTCAAACACATTACATGCCAAAAGGAAATGGCGACAGCAAAGAAAGAAAAAAAAAAAAAACAAACACTCGAATTTGCGCGCGCTTAGCTAGCTAGCTCTATCTCACTCTCACTCTCACTCCTCACACTCTCTTTCTTCCACACGTTCGCTCGCTCGCTCGCTCGCTCGTTCTGGCAACACACGCGCTTAATAAGCAGCTGCGAATGCAACAAACGGCAACAAATAATTATTATAATTTGTGTGTGTGCGTAGAGCAAACAGTGAATTTATGTAGTTTTTGCTTTTTAGTTGCGTATTGTGGGGCAAACACAGCAACAACTTGTCGCAACGAAAGCGCCGAGAAAACTGAAAACTGAAACTGAGCGCAAAAAGCTAACAAAATAAAAGCTGCAACGTAAACAATGCCAAAACGGTTTTGCGGCAGCGACAGCGACGGTTGCTGCTGCTGCTGCTGCTGCTAGAATCAACATCAAATGCAGCAAAAACAAAAAACAAAAAAAAAAAAAAAACAGCAAAGCAGCTGCAGCGTTAATGATTAAAATAAGCTTGTGTTTGCCTACGTGCGTGTGTGTGTGTGTGTGTGTTTTTTTTTTTGCAAAAGCTTTAGCTCTAACGATGACGTCGCTGGCGGCATTTGTTGAACACAAACGCAAACACGCACACAAATACGCAAATAAATGCATAGCTCTAAATGCATTTACATATCTATAAGCTAACAAAAAGGCGCCAATAGCTAAAGTAGCGCTTTACAACACTAAATGTGCACTAGCCAGTGTGCCGGCTGCAGTTCAGTAACTAGTTCCAGGCGGAACATATTTAATAAATATATTTTTATTTATTTACACTTTTCATATTATTAAAATGTATTATGCATAGTAGATGAAAATAAGAGAAAAAAAGCGTAAAATTTGTTTACCGAACATTTTTTACTTAGATATTGATGCAAAGGCAAAGATAAAATAAAGCTGTTGCGAAGCAATTAATAAGTTGCATTATTACTTATTAATGAGTTGCATAAGTTACTTATTACTTTATTTACTATAAATACTTTTCATTTTTTATTATAATTTCTTCAAAAATATTGATATAATATTAATATGAGATTTATAAATATTGTGCATTGACAAAATTTAGGCGCCAATTGAAAGTGCTGCCACTTTACAGCACCCAATATGCAGAGTGGCAACGCTGCGACTCACTGGTTCCGCTGCTAGTTCCGCACATCGCATATGTAACACAATTTGTGGCTGTTTTCGTTTTTGTTTTTTGCCACTTGAATCAATTAGAATTAATCTGAAATGGCAGCCAGTGTCAAGCTAATGGTCAAGATGCCGCTGCTGCAGAGAATGAAACAGGTGAGTGCTTGACTTACTCATATTTAACCGTTACTCAAATGTTCCCTTGCAGGTGGTGCGCTCGCTGCACACGGACTGTGCCCGCCTGTCCAGTTTTCGTTCGTCCAGCGAGGTGCAGCCCCTCGAGCAGTATCCCGATGTGGAGGTGTTGCACAATCCGCCCGAATGGAAGTACGTGGAACGCCTGCTGCCGCCACGGACCGTACCCCAGCCAGTAGCGAAGCCTGCCTATCCGTCCGGCTGGCAGCCACAGACGGCGAATGGAGAGGAGAGCGGCTACTTTGTGGCGCGCACCAAGAACCATATGGTGCCCGTCTATCTAAATACACGTTTTCGCGGTCAGCGTCGGCTCACCACTGTGCGCCACATCCAGGGCGATATCTGGGCACTCGAGCGAGATCTGCGCCAGGTGGTGGAAAAGTCCCGGAATGGCAAACTCTGCGCCACGCGTGTCAACGAACTGAGCGGTCAGATTCACATCCATGGCGACTATGTGGATTTGATACGGGAGCATCTCAAGAGCAAGGGCTTCTAATTTCTGTTGCAATAAAATGTTAAATCTTTAGATTCTCCAAGTTTCATCTGAATGTTATCAACGTATGGTATAGATAATGCCCATCGCATCTAGTTTTCATAAGCCTAGCCTAACAAACCCAACTAGATTGACTAGAAATCAATTTTGACCAACTTTACGTGAGTTCTTTATGGATTCTTTGCATTATAAACTTATTTCTCAGAGTCTTAAAAAAACATTTTCCTTAAATTTTGCAATTTTATAAACTTAGACTCTAGTGGATTTCTTATGAATCTATATACATATATATAAAAATGGAAATTGTTGCTATGGATCTAAAGCAGTTTTTACGCCCATTTTCCTTACGCTAGATTTTCGCACTTTTCATCTTTTCTTTCTTCACAATTTGGCAAATTTTTTTTTTTTTTTCAGATTATATATATGATATATATCTATATGAAAAGTTTTCGACTTCCACGCATTCTTATTCTTATTATATTTAAATATTGAACTTTAGCAAAAAAAAATTTGCTTTTCTTTAAATACGAAAAAAAAAATTGACTTTATTTAGTGTACAGATCTATTGATATATATATAGATATATATATATCTATATATATGTGTGGAGCTGCGATCAGCTTCGATAACAAGACGAAGGTTTCTAGGGTAGCAGGAGGAGCAGGAGCGCAGGCAAATATATAGCTATATACAATGTTATATAATACATATAGATATAGATGTATCCATATCGTGTGTAATGCAAAATTTATACTACAATTCCGACTTATAATTATGATTTTTTTTTTTTTTTTTTGTATTTGTTTGAGAGTCGACATTTGTTGCTGTTTTTTCTTTTCTTTCTTTTTTGCATTGTTTTATAACAAAAAAAAAGAAAAAAAGAAGAGGATTGTTAAGCTTAGAGATTGATGATTTGAAACATAATCATAATCATCGTACAACAGAGTAACTAATGGGCGTTCCGGTTGGTAGCTGATGCTACCTTTCGCTGCCGTCAGGTGAGCTTTTTATTGCGCGTCTGGCCGTAGGCAGCCGAACGCCACCGTTATCCATTCGCACCGGCCATGGGTGTTGGGGTCAGCGGCATGCCGACCAGATTGGGTGTCGTCGGCGTCACATTGGGTGTGGCCGTGGATGAGCGTTTGAGCGCTTTACGTATTATCGTCCAATCCTCCATGATGTCCTCCTCGCGCAGCATATAGACCACATACGGACCGGTGACAGTGACGGCCTTTTTGCGTCCCGGGCCACGCACCTTGCTCTGGCGCTTGTCGTTGCCCCAGTCATCCCAGGAGATGTCCACATTGTGGCGATCCTCTTCGAGGCGGCGTATGCGCTCCATTAGATCCTCCCGAATATTATCCATGGCCATTTGTTTCTCACTCTGCGGGGGGCGTGCGACCGGGAGGGGGACATCTCTTTAGCAAAACAAATTCCGAACGAACAACTTCAGTTACTCACCTCGAAATGCTGGGTGGCTGCCTGCTCCTCGGACAAATACTTGTGCTCGATGTTCTGCAGGCGAAACTTGCGCAGCACGTCCGCCACCTCAATGCGCGTGCGACAGACTTTGTCCAGTTCCTTCTGGGGCTGCACAAATTCCTCGGATAGGCCCGATCGCACGTCTAACAGCTGGCGTTCGATGTGATTGATGCGTTCGCAGTAATACTGTTCGCGCAGCTGACTAAACTGACGGTCCAAGCTGGCTGTAATTCAATATTTATATTATCATATTCATTAATAAGAATTTTAGGAAATTGGCGCGAAATCGTACCTAGATCTTCGATGTGTTCGGCGCGTCGCAGCTCAATTTCGCTGGCATCCATTTCGGAGGAATCATCGGAATCACACTCATTGGCCTCCTCCTCCTCCTCGTCGGAGGTGTCGTGTGCCTGGCTGGAGTTCGAGCGTTCCGACTCCGCGCCAGAGACGTCGCCCTCCGCATCCGATTCGCCATTTTTCACAGGCATTTGGTACGCACTTTGTGAAGGGGGAGGGGCACAGCTAACTGCTGTCCGATCGCCCTATATATATATGTGTGTGTGTGTGTGTTGTGTGTTTTTTTAAGTGTGCAAGCACTGCACACGCTCGAGCAACTCAACAAAAAATGTTTGTATTCCTCTTTGATAAGGTTTTTTATTCAACGAATTTTGTAGAAATTTTGCTGGCTAGCGAATATTGTTTTGTACTGCAGCTGCAAAAAGTGTTGGCTGACGACGCAGTAGCTGACAGTGTTGCACAGTGCATGACAATCGATTATTGTTGGTATATCGATGTTGTTTTAAACCATTTAACTGCATTTTTTAAAACGAAAAATGAATAATCAAAGTGCCATTTGGAAAAACAAAACTAAAATAGTTAAATTGTTGTAAGCATAATATGTTATTTTAACTTAAGCTGTGCACTAGTGTAGCGAATTCGACGAAATATATACACATTTTGGTATTTTACCAAAACATTGACAAAATACGGTCACACGCAGGCGCCAAATCAACAGCTGACGTATGAGTGTGAGTCGAAAAAAAATAGGTGAAGATACGAGAACGAGAAAAACAAATATAGGCATTGGCGATAGATACGTGTAATTTAGATAACAAGCGTGATCAAATTATACTCAATATTATATTAGGGAACCATGGAAACGCCGACTGCCGATGATTTGCTACAGTTTCGCGACTATAGCGCAACTAACAGCGGCACACCAGCACAAATCAATGTCAATTCGCCAACGCATGCAGCTGGCGGTGGAGCTGGCGGCGTTGGTGGCGGCACTGCCAATCATAATGGCCAGCGTCAACGTGGTGATCCATTGTCCGAACTGATATACGATATGAGTAATTCGGCACAAAATATTATTGGCGGCGGCAGCGGCGCTGGCAACAATGGCAGCGGTGGCGGCGGCGGTGCCAACGCAGCGTTCAGCTCAGCCGATGGCAGCGCTGGAGGCGGCAGTGGCGCTCGCCTCTCCTTTCTGACCATCGAGTACTATCAGCAGTTCTTCAATGTCGATACGTATATGGTGCTGGAGCGCATTGTCAACTCCATGATACCCAAGCGTGCCGCAGCCAACTATTTGCGCATGAACATTGGCGAGAATCCAGATCTCTATGGTCCCTTCTGGATAACCATAACGCTGGTAAGACTCACTCTCCCTCTCTCTTCCTTTATGTATGCGAATAGCTAACCCTCTCTCCTCGCTCTTTTTTTAGATCTTTTCGATAGCCATCAGTGGTAATATCGCCAGCTATTTGCAGCAGGCCAACGATAGCTATCATTGGCATTATAATTTCCATTTGGTCTCCTATGCGGCCACCTGCATCTTTCTTTATGCCAACATCTTGCCGGCCATACTCTGGGCGCTCTTCAAGTACAGCCTGAAGCCTGTCGATGCTAGCGATGCTGTGGAAACGGATAGCGTTAGTCAAAATCTTGATCTAAGTATACCTTTCTCTTACTAACTTTCCCTCTCTCTCACTCTTTTTCAGGCCAGCTACACACCGAGTCTTTTGTCGCTGATGTGCATCTATGGCTATAGCCTGGCCATCTATATACCCGTTTCTATACTCTGGGTGATCAATGTGAGCACGACTAGAGCTTTTCATTTATATTCATTTATCATTTATGCAATTTCCTTTTACAGATTTCGCTGCTACAGTGGCTGCTCGTTATCACGGCCGCTTTGCTCTCTGGCACCGTGCTGATTGCTGTGCTTACACCAGCGCTGCGCAACTCACAATATTCTCTATTCCTTATCATTGGCATACTCGGCGCTCACATCATTTTGGCCGCTGGCTTTCTGCTCTACTTCTTTCACAGTCCGCCGGAGTCTGCGGCATTGGTGGCCAAGCCCACGCCCGCCGCGCTCATCAAGGCCGCTCTACCAAAGCTCTCCACACAGGCCGTTGCCGGTGACTTGCCGCAAGCCAATCTAACCGGCTAGAAGCCATCATTCCAAATAATAATCCAATAACTGTTTGTGTACATTATGTTCCCCGTTATGACTATTATGCGTTAGCGTCTCTCTTTCTTTCTCTCTCTTGTTCGCTCGCTCGCTTTGTTTTCGACTCGCGATTAAATTCTTGATAGTTGAGCCAAGATATGGAGAGACTAATCGGATAATAATATATATATATATATATATATATATATATATATATATATATATATATATATATATATATATTTATATAGAAGTACATTATATGCAATCACTTCTATAGAACTTAAATTGTTTAAAAATTATATATGTGCACTTTGTAATATTTAAATAGAAATTTGTTTAAATTACATTTTTTTTTATTTAAAACAAATTTTGTATACTTTGATTTTAAGCATATATGCATAATTCTGCATCTTTTATGTTAATATATAATATTTGTATCATATATATATATATATATATATATATATATATATATATATATATATATATATATATATATATATATATATATATATATATATATATATATATATATATATATATATATATATATATATATATGGCATACAGATAATATATATATATCTATGCTATTGGATAGGTCTATTAAAACCCTTTTTTTTTATATATGTCTGTGCGTGTTTATGTAATATTCTAAGAACTTATAGTTAATAATAATAATAAATTTAAATGAAAAATTTGTATATTTGGTTCTCAACTGTGCTCTTAGCGTGTGTTTACTGTATACGCAGTGTATTGAAGCTTTTAGCCACAAAAATTCGTGTATTGGAATTTGGCACAAAGCAAAAAAAATTTGTTGCTTGGAGCACCACTAATTTCCTAATGGCCGCACTACACACACACACACACACACACACACACATGCATATGCATACATACATGTATGTATATGTGTATAGATATGTGTATAGAGATCCATTCAGGGGGCATCCCTTGGGCTGTTTCTCTCTGTTGGGGGTTGAGTTGGTTATACGTTGTCAGCTTGAATACTCACATACACACACTATCACACACACATACAAGCACACAAATGCACACACACGTACAGGCATAGATACACACCTATATACATATATGTGCTTTGGAGCTACGTGAAGGATTTGTCTTCAACTCAATCTTCATCATCTTCATCTATCTTTATCTCTATCTCTATCTCTATCTCTATCTCTATCTCTATCTCTATCTCTATCTCTATCTCTATCTCTATCTCTATCTCTATCTCTATCTCTATCTCTATCTCTATCTCTATCTCTATCTCTATCTCTATCTCTATCTCTATCTCTATCTCTATCTCTATCTCTATCTCTATCTCTATCTCTATCTCTATCTCTATCTCTATCTCTATCTCTATCTCTATCTCTATCTCTATCTCTATCTCTATCTCTATCTCTATCTCTATCTCTATCTCTATCTCTATCTCTATCTCTATCTCTATCTCTATCTCTATCTCTATCTCTATCTCTATCTCTATCTCTATCTCTATCTCTATCTCTATCTCTATCTCTATCTCTATTTCTATCTCTATCTCTATCTCTATCTCTATCTCTATCTCTATAGAGTATCTGTTTGTCGTTTTCTTCTCTCTCACCTTCAGTATGTATCTCGAGTGCTATATATGCAATTTATGTATATCCTCATATCATCAAGCACATATGTGCGTATACACATAGTTCATCAACGAACCCACACTCACATCAACAGCCACACTCACACCCACACACACACACACACACTGAGAGAACATTTCTCAATTTCGAATGCAAATATTCCAGTATGAAACGCACCGTTGGTTTTGTCGCTTTCACATGCTGTGCAACTGAGAGTATTATTATTTTGGCATTGTATTTGTAGAACGTAAGAATAGATACTCTGTAGCTAATAATATTTTCCAGTTTGTTTATTAACTTTAGTTCATGTATGTAAAACTTTTCGATTCATTGAAATGTATTATTCACATTTAGCGCATTTGAATCTATTAATGCTTCTCACACAAATTTATAATCTTGTCAAAATTATACCGCTTTATCATATAGTTGCTATAGAGCTGATTGGCTCAAAATTTAGTTCTTGTATGAACAAATTGTATTTTTTGAATTTTTCGAAATAATTACATCAAAACTGGCACGATTTCATTTTAAAAGTCTTGTCATATATATTTAAAATAAAATATAAATTGGATATCATATAGCTAGGATTGGTTGATTGAAAATATAGTTCATTCATGAACAATATTTAGATTCTTTAAAGTATGTTCTTAAAACTTTGCATAATTGAATCTAATTAGACTATTATTATAAATCTTTAATTTCATTCAAATCGGACTTCGGATTGGAAATTTAGTTCTTGTATGAGCAACTTATGGATTCTTTCATAAATCTTTATAATACTTGACACACTCAGGTCTAATAAGCTGCTGCATATATGTTTTTAATATCTTACGAATTTGAATATAGTATCATATAGTTGCCATAGAACTATTCAATTGTTTTTTTATTTCTTGTATAAAAAGCAGTTTTTTACAATATTTATAAAATATTTTTTTGTTTTTAATTTGCATATAAATAAAGTCTTATGAAAAATCAGATTAGATTATATATAGTAAAAAAATATGGGTTTCAAAAACATTTTTTTGTATAGATCACTTTTTAGCTCAACTTATTTCACATAAGGGTATTCAATATTCGTTGTGCTCTGACTGAATTGAGGGTTTTTTGTTTCGATTTATATTTTGATTATTTATTTTCAGTTGCCTCAGCGTCGACAACCCTGGCAGAGTGTAAAGCGTGTGTGTATGTGTGTGAGAGAGAGATAGGGAGAGAGCGAAAGAGATGCAGCATCAATAGGTTTGTTCTTCGTTCCGCATTGCATTTGTCGCTCTCTCTCCCACGCTCCCCCGCATTCCATGTGTGAGTGAGTGAGTGAGAGTTGCAGTTGCTCGAATATATTCATGCATGAAAACGTTGCCCACTTTATGTGTGGGTTCGGCATATTGCAATGGATTATGTGGCGTATACATAATGTGAGCAAAGCTGCACTCGACGATTTGTTTGCCAGCAAAATTGCGAATTGCGCGCTGCGAGTTGCGAGTGGCGAATGCGTAATTGAAACAGCAAATTGCAAATCAAATTCATATTTATTCCTTTTTTTTTTCTCTCGTTTTTTATTGCATTTAAATTGAGATTAATTTGTCCATGAATTGCAAAATATAAATATTTGCCATTTAAGTCAGCTTTAAATTGCATTTCCATGGAATCTTTGGCAAACATTAATTTTTCTATAAGTGGGAAATTATACATATATACATATATATATTATATAAAAATATTTGACTATATATAATATATGTAGATAGACATAGGTATTTATCCAAGGTAGAAGGAATAGATAAAGATCTTTTAAGTAGGTTTAGGTTGATTGACAATCAGTCGATCAATCAAGAGCGACTTGTGGTCTACAAGCTAATTCGGTACAGTTCAGTCAAGTCAGATCTTAGGCAGTTCATAAGTCAGTTAAGCAATCTATCGTTGGCAGTCAGTCAATAAGAGAGACGAATGGCCAATCATTTAGTCTGTTAATCAATTGGCGTAGTCTGTTTAGGAGTCAATCAATCTGTTATTAAATCAGCTATTAGTCAGTCAGTAAGTCTTCAATCAATCAGTTAATCACTTACCCAATCAGTCAATCTGTCAATCTGCAAGTCAGTCATTAGTCAGTCAGTAAGTAAGTCTTCAATCAATCAGTTAATCAGTTAATCAATCAGCCAATCTGTCAATCTGCAAGTCAGTCTATCAAACAGTCAATCAATTAGTCAGTCAGATAGTTATTAATCAGCCAATCCGTCAAACAATTTATCAAGTATTAAGTATTAAGTGAGTATTCAATCCGTCAATCAATCTATCAGTCAATCACTCAAGCAATTAGTCAATATGTCAGTTAATCAGTAAGTCAGTCTATTAAGTAGTCAATCAATTAGTCTGTCGATGTTCACATCTGTATATGAGTAAATATCTCAATCATAAACTCAGTCAATAGCTTTCAATCTGTCAATTAGCCAGACAATCTATTAATGGGTCAATCAAGCAATCAGTCAAGCAATTTTCAATATTCAGTCACTCAAATTTTTTTTCAATTCTCCAATTTGTCAGACTGTCAATCACTTAATCATTAATCAGTAAATTGCTAGGCTTCTGAATCCGTTAGCGAGTCAATCACTTAATCAATCAATCAAGCACTGAATCAGTCAATCCATAAATCAATCAATCAATAAGCCTGTCTGTCGATCAACAAATCAGTCAGTCATTCAGTTTGTAATACACTCTGTCAATCATTCAGTCAGCTAATTAGTTACTCTATCGTTCATCAATCAGTCAGTCAGCTAATTGATTGAGCGATTGACGGACTGATTGACTGATAATCAGTTTGATTGACTGATTCATATGCCAGCACTTGACTTGTCAATCAGATTGTTCGTCACTCAATCATTTACTCAATCAATCAATAATCGAGCAGCTCATCAGTTAGTTTTATATATATATATTCAAGAAAGAAAACAATTTGTCCAGAGTTTATTTGATGTGACTGATTCGCATATGTTTTTTTTTTTTTTTTTTGGCATATGTACTTATGTTGGAGGGGTAGAGGGACTACCCCTGCAACGCTGAAGCGTCGTTCCCTTAATGGTACTCGGCTGCCGTCGTTGCGGAAACGGAAGTCACTCGACAATTTTTCTCTCTCTCTCTCTCTCTCTTTTCTTTTTTTTTTTGAAATTAGCTAATGTGCAGCCGCTTGAGAGACATTTTCTTCTCTTTCTTCTTTAGCTTTTTTTTTTGGTATTTTTATTTTATTAAAATTTGTTCTAGCAGCTATTAGCAATGTGTGTGCGAAAGTGTGTGTGTGTGCCTGTGTGTGTGTGTGTGTGTGTGTTTGTGTAGCCCACACACTTTGAGCCGCCCTCGTTATGCATGTGAAGCGTTAAAATGCCACTTCAACCAGGATATGCGCATGTGGTTGCGGTTGGGCTGGCAATGCCAAAGCCTCCTGCTTCTGCCTGCACCACATGCACCACCTGCTTCAACTGCTTCACCTGCTCAAACAGCACCTGCAACTGGCAGCCACAAAGACCGTGGGCGGGTCTTTAGCAAATGCAAATGCAAAATGCAAAATGCAAAATGCGTTTAACAATTTCCATTTGACCTGTTGAAAATGCGCCGCGAGCAGCAAAAGACTAATAAGAAAATCTTAGCATATATATACTATATATAATACTACATTTATATACTATATTCATGATTAGAATTCCATCTAGCATAAATCAATCAACATTTGAATGCAGCGTCAACACAGAGAAAACCAATTATAGCTGAGAAAATTGCTAAGCAAATATGAGCCAAAGCAAAAGTAATTTCAATAAAGAAAAAAAAAAACTCTTTGAGATTTTCATTTGTTTTTGATTACATTCTCAAATGGAAACTGTGAAGCCGTTCAAGCCATTATAAAATGACTTTTGCTAATTCTTAAATTTTGGTTAGCTTTTGACTATGTTCAACAACTTTACAATTTTAGAATATTTTCATCCGTTTAGTTCGAGATAAGTTTTCTCATAAAATGGCAAGTTTTGATGTAGATTTTTTCATCTTAATATTATTAATAACTCAAAAAGCTGTAGAATCACAGTTATCGGAAATAGTATTGCTCTTGCTTGGTCAGCTTAAATATCATGAAATTCCATTTAGTATTCACAGTTAAACTCAAAGTTCATTAAATAAATTTTGTATTATTTTAAGAAAGTAATTTTCAGATTTTTTTTTGAATTATCAAATTTGTATATACAATTTTTTCAAATTCTATTAAGTTTGTTGTTTTATTTTTTATTAAAAATTTTAATTAAACTTATTTTCGCTATTTCGTTTAATTAAAATTTGCATTATAATTATAATTTTTATTTAATTTCTACCTAAAATATTACTCAAATGAACTAAAAACATTTGTAAGTTAAGTTTTTAATAAACAAATAAATTAGTAATTTTTTTATTTTATAAATTTTTACATTTCTATTTTGCAAATTCTGTTTGAATAATTATTTATATTTTAAACAAGTTTACGTTAAAATTATAATAATAATTAATTATTTTTGTATTTTGAAAATATATAGTTATATTTAGCAAGTCTAAATTAAAATAATAATAATTAATATTTTTTTATTTATATTTTTGTTATGATTAATATTTATTTTTGTATTTTTAAATTTTTTATTTATATCTTGGAAAATCTGTTAGAATTTGTATTTATATTTTTAACAAACAAATTCAAATTCAATTTTGATTGGAATATTTTTTTTTCTTTTCAAAATTGGATTCTAATTTTTTTCAAATTAAAATTAAAAAATTATTTATTTATAATAATATAAAAATTAATAATATATAATAATATATACAAATTTATTTATTTAAAAATTAGTCTAATCTAAAATGTATTAAAAACTGAATAAGGAATTATAAATTTAAAAAAAAAATTAATATTTTTTTTCTATGCATCATCAATTTTGAGAATTAAGAAAAATTATTTAAGTCTAGCAAATCATTTCTATCAAGTCAGAATAGTTTCAATTTAGGGAGTTTTGGGAGCATGTTTTATATAACCTCTCAATCTCGATTCTGTCTTGATTGCCTCTGATTAGAATCAAAGGGAAGACGAATCAAAAGGACCTGCGTAGGATTCGCCCCAGCTCAATTGAGCCTGATGTGAAGTGGAAACAGGAACTGGAAATTGGATGGTTGCTAGGGCTACCAATTGTCAAATGGATTTCCTTTTCTTGGCTAGTTGCAAATGTGATTTGCCTTTTACTTTTCTACGTTAACTTGGCACAGTCCTGGGCGTGGGGCGGCTACATAATGCGCTTTAAGGTAGCCAAGTTATAGTGAAAGGTAAACAGCTGGGATGAGAATGGTGTAGAGTGGATGCGGATGTTGGGGCCATCCTGTTGGGACGGGCGTGTGCGTGGACAACCGGCGGTGGTCTTTCGGGGCGGGTTCCTCGTTGCTTGACACAATTCCGAGTGCTCCAGCACATTCTCCTCGGCTGCTGTTTGTGTGTGTGTGTGAGTGTGTGTGTGTGTGTGTGTGTATCTTGATATGCGTACTGCAATCCCCAACTGTCACCTTATCCTCACACACTCTCTGCTAGGAGCTGCTCCAATTTCCAGCTGAACGAAAAAAGTCTCCACTGGCGCCTCGACTAAACTCTACACAGCACATCCCCTACATAGCGAGAGCTTTGAGCTTTTTGGCCAGTGTGGAGTTGCATTGATTTTGTTGCACCACCCGAGACCCACCCAACCACCGCCTTGCCTGCGGGCTGATTATGTATGCAGCTCAGCTTTTGGCTTAGATAAGACGCACAGCAACAAAAAAAAAAGGCTGACATGAAATGAACTCAGCTGACCCACCCAATCATCTAGGGTCCCACAGTTCCCCAAAGTGGTTGAGCGGCTGAGTGGTTCCGTGGTTGCGTGGCACGGCTTTCTGCGGCACACGAACCGCACATAATTTCATTATTTATTTTAATTAATTGAAATTGTTCAAAAAGCATTCGACAGCCCTTCGACCAGCCCCTTCAGCCCCTCCAGCTGTTTCGCTCGCTTGACCCGAATGTTAGCTTTCGCTCCCTAATTGCAATTGAAAACTCAACGAAAGCACTTTCCCTCCTTCTGATCCCTTTTGCAATGGCCGAAGCGATAACCGGCTTACAAATGAGTTTTTCTATCTAATTATAAAGTGAAAAGCTGGAAAATACCTTATAGTACTTGTATATAGACCATTATAAATATATGTATATATCTACAGCTGCATATGAATATTCATTGAGTGCGAACTGTGGCATGGCTCTTGATGGGGGAAATAGGAGAGTCGAGAAGATTTACTTGAAGCTTTACAAAGAAAATCTGAAGTATATAATCCATTATGAATGAATGAATGGCAGAATGAATGAATGTATGAATCTATGAATGAATGGCTGAATGAATGAATGATTGTCTGAATGTATGAATGTATGAATGTATGAATATATGAATGTATGAATGTATGAATGTATGAATGTATGAATGTATGAATGTACATTCATATATTCGTATGAATGAATGAATGTATGTGAATTCATTCGGATTTTTTAAATTCAACCCTTCTTTGCAATTCTCATATAAACATATTGTTCCATTTCCTGCTTTGCTTCAGAGTAATATATTGAAAAATATAAACTTTTTTGTTTCTCTGTATTTATTTGTTTTACTCTCTCTCTCTCTCTCTCTCTCTCTCTCTCTCTCTCTCTCTCTCTCTCTCTGCTATTTTCAGCATCTATTGCTGTCTTCTGTTCTCCTCTCATCTTTCCATCAATTTCCATCAATTCCTACTCTTTCATTAAAGACTTTCTCTCTCTCTCTCTCTCTTTCTCTCTCTATCGTCAGATTACCTTTATCTTTACCTATTATCTCTTTTTGTACTTGAATTGGTCTCTTATTAAATTGCAACTGGCAATCAGAATAAAATAGAAATTCCGTACACAAAATGAAATGGGGGAAAAAGAGAAAAACTTTCGCTTGTGTGATAAAGTGAGCTTTAACGATTCCACTGGGCTAACGCTAACGATCCCGTTATGCATGCAAATTGCACTGTTGCGGTTGCCACTTGCAGACTCCGCCGTATTATCTGCTCAGCCATTAATTAGTGCCAACTACATAGCACAGTCGAACAGTAGAACAGCTCAAGCGCGCTATGCGAGATGAGCTTTGTGTGTGTATTTTCAATTATATTCAAGCGCTGATGTGGTCACACTGCAATTGAGATGGCGTCATATTTGGAAAGTGTGTGCATGTGCATGTGTGTGTGTGTGCATGTGTGTGTGTGTGTGTGTGTGTGTGTGTGTGTGTGTATGTGTTAGCAATTACACAGATTATATATGCGTGGTCCAATGATAGCAGACTATCAGTTGATAAGAGTGAGAGAGAGAGAGAGAGAGAGAGAGAGAGAGATAGATCGCAAGCTTGTGTATATAAATATGCATATGAAATAACATACATGTATCCCTCTCTCACTTCCACACTCTCCCACTCTCTATCTCTCTCACTCCCGCTCTGTGTGTGTTTTGGTACATTGTAAATTATCTAAATGCATTTGCAAACACACAAATGAAATCGAGTTGTGCTTTGGAGACTTGGCCCAGTTGCAGTCAGCAGCATTGCGGCGCAGCTTTGCCTTTTTGTGCTCTGTGTAGAGTTGACGCAGCTGAAAGCTGTGCGCAGAGCTTGAAGCTTTAGGTGCTGCTGCTGCTGCTGCTGCTGCTGCTGTTGCTCGCAATGTTGTAGTTCTTTTACCGTTTGCTGTTGTTGTTGCTTTTTCCTTTTTTTTCTTTCATTTGGCTTGCGTTGAAGCGCAACTCTCAACACAGGATACGTTGCGGCCGCAGCTGTTGTTGCTGTTGCTGCTGCTGCTGCTGCTGCTGCTGCTGCTGGCGTCGCTGCTGCTGCCACTGCCGTTGTTTTGGTGGGCGCTCTGCGCTCTCTCTCTTAATCAGTACGAGTCAAGCAGTCTTCGGCGTATCCAGCAAACGCGGTTCTTTTTTAAGCGCGTTTTGTATTATTCTACTCATATAATTTATCATTTGCGTCGCTATATGATTTCTCCTTGTTTCCGTAGTACACAACAAACAAACTAAACCAAAAACAAAAACAAAAAAACTAAAAACAAACTAAAAAAAAAAGAGAGAAAAAAAAAACTGCAACATCTACAGAGCAAGTAAACAAACAATAACAGAACTATGCAATGAACCGTCGAGCAAAACAAAACAGATAACTGAAGTCAGCAAGAGGAAGCAACAACTTCTAACGGCAACTTCTCCAAATTCGAGCTCAAGAGACGCGCGCTCGCTGTGGCCGCCATTGTGTCGTTGCCAACGCCAGCGTAAACGCCAGCGTCGCAGTCGCTGTCGCAGTCGCTGTCGCAGTCGCAGTCGCCGTTCTTTTAGTACGTTTCAAGCAGTTCCTAAGACCGGAAACTTGACAGATCACAAAGCAACAAAAACATCAAATTTTTGCTATAAAAAATATGTGAAAAAGTCTATTTACAATTACATCTCTTTATCATTGTGTGTGTGTGTGTGTATGTATGTGTGTCAGTGTGTTCCTTAGTTTTTAAGCTTTAGGGATCTACGATCTCGAGTATTCTTAATATAAGAAATTTCAAAATATTAAACATTTAACTAGATTCCACTTTAGAATTAGCTTTGGTCTACCTAACAAGATATATATTAAAATATATAAAATTGATCGTATATTTGATCTAAATATATATATAATAGAGTTACTTAAGATTATATATATATATATATATATATATATATATATATATATATATATATATATAAATATTTTTCAGTTAGTTAGAATTATAGTAAGATCTTTAGGTTCAAACTCTAAAAAGGTATAGAGCTTTATTAGAAGAAGATAGTTCTTAGAAATTATATTAAGTTCATATATATGCATATATCTATTTATTTTAAAATAATTTTTGCTCTAATATCATTTCAGATAATTGAAAGTCTTTAACCGAAAGTCTGCATTCAGCAATCAACAAAAAAAAAAAAAATAAATAAAATAAATAAAAAAAAAAAAATAAATAAATAATAAAATAATATTTAAAATAATAATAATAATATTAAATAAAAATAAATGTAAACATATATGGAATATAAATATATATATATATGAAAATAATTTTATGAAATTTTGAACTTGAAAAAAAAAGAAAAAAAATTAAAGTGAAAAATAAACTTAATAAGAGAAGGTTCCAATACATTTCCCACGGATTCATTTGTGTTAAAATTTTTTTAATGTGAGCGAGAGTAAAAAAAAAAATAATAGGAAAAGTAGATAAAAGGAAAAGCAATTATAGAATCGAAATATATATAAAATAAAAGAAGAAAAAAAAATTGTGAAAATAAAAATAAAACTTTTTTTTAATGTACTTATTTTTTTTTAAGTGTGCATATAGCTAGGTGTTAACTATATAGATCGTATATAGATCGTATAATTGATTAAGAATTATACAAAAAGTGTTGTGGGTTGTTACACCTGTGCTCAAGCGAGAAAAAGACGTAAAACGGAGACGAAAAGGAGGCAACAAGAAGGGAAAGACGAAAGGAAGTCCAAAAAATAGGTGAGAAAGAGGCGAAAAGGAGGCTCAACGAAGAATACGAAAGGTCAAAGGGAAGAAGGGTACGAAAAGTAGAATAAATTAAACGAAAACGAAGAAAAAGAAAGTAAGAAATACTCGAACAGAAGACTAAAAGAGACGAAAAGTAGGCGTAAAGAAAATCTATCAGCTGAAAAGAAGGCTGAAAGTGGGAGAAAAAGATACGAAAAGAAGATAACGAGAGCCAGAGGGAGCCAAAAGGAAGAACAAAAGAGACTACGAAAAGTGAATAAAAAGTAGAGAGCTAGAAGTTGAAAGGAAGGCGCAAGAAAAACAGTGGAGAAAGAAAGCGAAGAGAAGGCGACAAAGAGGAGGGAAAGAACCTGGAAAGAAAGAGCATTGGGAAAGAGAAGAATACAAAGCAAAAGGATAAAGAAAAAAAGTAGGAAGCAAATAAAAATAAGGCAAACACTGAGAGATTTCTGGGCGATTTGGAGACGATTTACCACATGGTTTTTTTGAACAGAATTTACAGGACGCGCACTACGCAGACATAAGTCTAGATAAAGATAAAGATAAATTTATTAATATTATATATAAATATAATTGAATGCAAACAAAAACACCAAAAATAATAAAAAATCTATAATACGAGTAAAATATATTTACATTTCAAATAAAAGAAAATAAAAAAACAAGACTTGAAATTCTGAAAGAAATTAATATTTATACAAAAGATTAACAAAAATAATAATAATAATAATAATAAAAAAATAAGAGAAAAAGGGACATAAAAAACGGACTTCCAACGATTTCAAAATACGACGAATTATTTTTAGAGCCCAATTAAAAATAGTAAAAATTTTCGGTTAACAGCAACAAAAACACCAACAACAATAGCAGCAACAAAAAACTTGCCAAAACTAATAAAATAGAAAAAAACAATTTAAAGAAAGTTTTTAACAATTTTTTTTTTAATTAAAAAAAAAAAAATAAAAAATAAAAACTTTTCATCCAACAAAGGCAACAGCGAGCTACAAGAATTTACACAGAAAGCAGAGAGATTGACTAAGGAGCGAAAGCTAGAGCTAACTAGAAAGAGACAACTAGCGAGGAAGCAGAGTGAGAGAGCTAAACAGAAAAGAAAAAGAGAAATAGAGAGAGAGAGAGAGAGAGAGAGAGAAAAAAAGAGAGCAAAGAAGCTAGCGATCTGCTGCTAAGTGATATTTTAAACCACAAAATATCAGTTAAGGACAACAATTTATAAGGTAAGTGAAACCTGAACAATAAAATTATAATGTTAAATTATTCAATCATATAAATTGAGTTATGTATATAACTATATTTTAAAGATACACTAAACTCTGTTATATAATATTTCTTTAATATATATAGCTTGTATAAGAGTGACTTATATTACTCTTATAATAAAGAATTTAAGTCATATAAAATATAATAGAGCTGGATAGACGTGTAGAAGAATAGAGGGATGGACAGACTGACGAACGGAAAGACAGCGGGACAAACGGCTGGGCGGACGTATTAACGGACGGATGGAAGGACAGAGGGACGGACAGAGGGATGGACAAATCGATGGGCAAATGGATGGGCGGACGGATGGAAAGACGGAGGGACAAATGGATGGGTGGACGGATGGATGAACGGTGGGATGGACAGACAGATGGATGGGCGGTTGGAAGGACGTACACATGGATAAACAGAAGAAACAGAAGGACGGACAGGAGGAAGAAAGATAGAGGGACGGATAGTTGGGTGGATGGACCAGTGGGCGAACGAGCGACTCTGCTTCCTTTTGATCAAGAATATATATGCGTTAAGGGCTCTGCCACGCATTCTTCTAGCAATCAATGATATCAATGATAGATTTAGTTTGGTTATAATAGATTTAATTCTTATACGATTTGCCACGCCCACTAGTAGCGCATATAGATAATTTTAGAGTGAGTTCCAGACTAGACTGGATATTTTAACTAATTTATATTAAGATTGACGCATATTGATATTGACAAACGAAAGAGCCAATAGGCTTTCGTCTCACTGACTGAGCGAACATAATTAGAGTTAGATTAAATATTTGGCACTCAGTTTGCATTCAAAGCTTTCCGATGGTCTAACAGCACAAAGGGTTCAATTGCATTTTCCCCTCTGTCAATCACTCTCTCTCTGTCTCTCTGCATATCTCTCACTCTCCGTCATGTTAGGCATGTTTCGTCTCTTTCATTGAGCTCCATCTAGCTATCCCTGTCGCACGCAGAGCTTGCAGCATTTGGCTATTGTTGGCATATTTACACTTCAACTTATTCAGGAAAGCAATTTATGCATTAATTGTAATCGTCGCTTGCATTGTTCATCATCACAATGATGATGATGATGATGATGACGATGTTGATGATGAAGCTGTTGGAGCCAGGATTGCCCTTGGAATGGTTCCTGTGCGGCCCATTGGGCCCAAACCCAAATAGTAAATCAAATATTCCCTCAATACTGTTCAAGACAATGCAATTTGATCGATTTTCAAATTGCTGGCAAATAATTGAGTGGCATTTGCTAAAAATAATGCAATTATCTGCAATTTGTAATTTTGCTGCGGTACTTAATGGACGTATTACCCGTTTACTAAATCAATTATTCACGCAATTGCCGAGCTTCAATTCGATTTAATTGCAAACGAACTGTCTACTGGCTGTCTACTTAATAATGAAAGTCCCTAATTGGGCAATAATTAATTTCCAAAACTCTAATGAACCAGTTCAATTGAACTTTGCTTCAATTTGAGAAGATGAATCTGTTGAGATTTTGAATATCTGAATTTTTTCTTTAAAAATAAAATTCTTCAAGTTAGGTAACTCTGCTGAACCGGTTCAATTGAGTAATTAAGCAATGAACCAGTTTAGTGCTGATATATTTTGAGACATTTATAAGAAACTGATTCGATGAGTATTTGCTTAGCGGGTCTTATAAAAACATATCTCATTTCTTGTTTAAGGCATAAATTAAGAAATTGATAAGTTTTATAACTATGTATACTGAATAGGTTCAATTGGCTAAAGAACCGGTTCGAGCAGGATTTCTTTTGTGTCTATCTAATTTGATTTTTAAAGAAGCTTAATCATACGAGACTTTAGAGAGTATAGAGATATTGGGATATGTTAAAACTGTTGACGCGTCTCTTGCAATTGATACGATAGTTCTCGGACTGAACCGGTTCAATTGAGTGTAGTTTGGCTCGGATTGTTGGGAGTATGTGAGATTGTGTTATAGCTACGCTCTAATGACATTATTTAAGTTAGTTGAACTGGATCATTGTGATTTGATTAGTCTTATATTTTAATCTAGAAACAATTCTACTTATTTTTTAACTCAATTACTATGGTTCCGTTCGTCTTTAATTGGTTCTGTTCTCAAGACTTTTAATAATTATAGTTAAAGTAGCTTCAATTTTTATTGCTAGCTCTACTAAACTGGTTCGGTTCGATACGGTTCGTTTCATATTCGGTTCAGCTCAGATGATTGTTGAGTGCAACAGAAAAGTGTTTTCTTTTCGGCCACAGAACGATTTAACAGCCAACGCCTAAAAGCAGGCAGCATACATATTTTATCAAAAGAAACAAACCGAACCAAAAAGGCAGATAAAGAGAGAGAGAGATAGAGAGGTAGAGAGGTAGAGAGGTAGAGAGACTGAGAGACTGAGAGTACAACACATATAGAGAGAAAGAGAGACAGAGAGAGAGAGAGAGGAAGAGACTGCAAGCCAAATAAAATCAATTATTTAAATGTAGCTTGGGTAAAGTTCAGAGTTCGATGCAATGCATTGCTGCCATTTCGACTTTGGTCAAGTTAAGCAACAGACGAACAGCCCAACCTAGCCACGCCCCCCCCAACACACTGAAGTGCCCGCCTGCCCACCAAGCGCCCGCAGCATTTGGGCGCGTGCTGGCATAAAATTAAAAATGAAATGAAATGCGATTTCTCAGTTCGTCAGGAAGAGCAACAGCAATATAATATATAAATATAAATATATATACACTAGATATATATATATATCTATATATTTGTATGATATATGCAGCTGCCCCTATTTGTGGCACGCTATATACTTGCAGCTGCTTCGCTGCAGCATCCCAAAAATTGCACAAAACGAAGTTGCCAGAGCAACGGCGCCTGCTCTTTTGTTACAAACTTTATATAAATCTTGTCTTTGTGTGAACGTGTATGTATATACTATATATATATACACAGATACACAGCGTAAGTGGCTGAAAGCTCTTGCAGTTTTCTTGCAGCTCTACCGTCCGCCCTTCCCCAAATTGGACATAGTGTTAACTGCCTACAATAGACAGCAGCAATCAAGACAGTCATCCTCATCATCATCATCATCATCATCATCAGCAACAGCAACAGCAACAGCAACAGCAGCAGCAACAATGTGCACCACCTTGCACCACCCTGCACCACCACACTCAACACTCACTCACTTAGTATCTCTTAAGAACTTTGTTTAGCTGCTGCTGCTTAGCTTGAACGTGTTGGAAGTGAAATTTGAAAGGAAATCTAAATGTATCTCAAATGTTTTTCACAAAACTTTCTTCAAGATACAAATTGAATATTATTCAAAGACCTGATTAACTAATTTCTAGCGAGCAGCTGATTAAAGCAAATGCCAAGAGTAAAGTTAGAATTTCAGCTTAAAAGTATTTATAGACTCCGATGTTTTAATCCATTTATAATTAAGCAAACTTTAAGTAGCTTTCCAATAGAAATTACCTGAAGTAAAAGCGGATTATAGAAAAGCATCTTAAAGATACAAAGCACTCACGTGCCTCGCAGAGTTGCACAAAGTTTCTTAATGCATTTGTCCAGCTCTAGCTGGGCGAGCTTAAAGCATACAGCATAAGCAGCTTTGCCAGCAAAATATACAAACTATCTTTGAGCTACTATTTGAATTACAAATAAGATACGCATCCTTGGCATGCTAAGAGCGTAGCAAAAGTTTCTTCCGCTCTCTCTCTCTCTCTCTCTCTCTCTCTCTCTCTCTGTGTGTGTGTGTGTGTTGAATGAATTCTAAGTACTTGCTTGGTCAACTTTAACTTTATGAACGTTGCTGAGATACTTTGTATCTAAATGTATCTCAAAGTATGCAATTATTAAGAATTACGCGTAGCTCAAAGATATTTATCAAGCTATATATATATGGGAATGCATATGACTATGTATCCAGCTGCAAAAGTAGTTTATCTTAAAGATACACACTTCCCTAAAGTGAATTTTATTATAAATCTAGTTGAGAGCTCGATTGAGCCAGTAAAATATGGTTAAATGGATTTATAGATGAAATATAGTTGAATGGATTTATAATATTCTCATAGATATTGAATATATGCAGTTTATCGATATGCAATTATAGGACTTTTTAAATCTATCGAATATATGCAGAATATCGATAACTAGTCGAATTTGTAATTGCCTTGAGTGCAAACTTAATCGATAATACATTGATAGCTTAATGGTTCTATAACTCTCTCAGATTTATCGAATATCAACTTATTGTATTACTCTTTTACATATTATAGAATAGGTATCGATATGATATTTATATGATTGTACTAGTTGTATCAATAGCCTATCTATCTATAGCTATGTTTCATTAAAAGTTTGTCGTAACGCTAACTATGCTATAGCTATCGATTATGTAATGTCTATTGATACACTATCGATAGCTAATTGAATCGACAAGTCATATAGATATATCGATAGGTTTATCGCTAATTCGCTATTCTATCATTAATCGATGCCATGTCTGTAGTTTGATCTATCCATCTGGTTCCATGAAATAACTGCAGCTCATCAATGGCTTTACATTTCTAATTATATATCGAATAGGCATAATCTTTCGATAGTTATAGCTATCTAAACTCTATAGTATATTTACTCTTACTCTTGCTCTTTTGCATCCCACTACTCAATTAGCATCGCCTAGCTCTATTGTCTATCGCAGCTCTAAGTAGCTTAAGTGCCATATAACCTAGATACTTACAGCTCATCAATAGTTAATCTTATCGATTACATTGCTATAGCAGAGATATATTCCATTCAGATTAATACTTAGACAATCGTTCCAACATGCCCTCATCGCCATTAGATCCATTAGCGTCTAAGTGATGTGCTTAACCCAATAAATATGTCAACTAAGTACTACTTTATAGAGTTTCTTTCTTTTTTTTTTTTCTTCCTGTCGCAATAAATGGTCTTAAATTATTATGTGGGTAAAAACGTTCGCATAAATGGAAAATCGCATCTAGATTTGCGTCTTGGAAAGCATTTGCTTTACAGCTGAGTGTTTGCTCGCTCTCTAAATGGCTGTGTGTGTGTGTGTGTGTGTGTGTGTGTGTGTGTGTGTGTTCATGTGTGCGTGTGTTTTCCAGCAGCTTTTCATTCAGCGTTTGTGCAAAGTTGGAAAATGCTTTAGATGAAGAAAGACAGAAATTGTTGCCTGCATCGTTTTCCGGGTGGTTGGGCGGTGGTTTGGCTGGCTTGGGTGCCTTGAGTGGTGGCTGCCACGTGGGGTGGTTGTGCTGTAAATGTTATTATGAACTTTTCTTTTTCTTCTACTGCTGCTGCTGCTGTTTCTTCTCAGTACTTTCTTGACAAGCGCCGAGCAAACAGAATTAAGCTCGTGCATAAGAAATTGAATTTGAAAAAGAGTTATTTAATTTTTTCCTTTTTTTCTTTCTCTCTTTTTTTTTTTTGTTTTCGGTTTTGTTCCTTTGTTTTCTCTCATTATTTGTCTCTGTTTCTGGGAGATTATTTATATTTCCATTCTCTCGACCCTCTCATCGAAATAATTGCCATTGAAATTTAATGAGTTTCTGTGGGCTCTTGCCCAAATTGCATTTCCTCAAATGAAAATGCCTCATTTAAGTGGAGGCAAATTCATTTTCAAGTTTATTATTTTCATTTTCCTTTTGCTTTTTTGATTTTTATTTCACATTCCCTGGCAAAAAAATAAAAAAAAAACTTTTCTTGCCAATTCCGGCGCTTTAACAACTTGAGAATTCCAAATTAAATGTAAAAACTTGGCGAACTCGGAAAACTTGGTGCGATTGTTTGTCTTTCAATAATATTGAATGTTTATATGATAGACTCTGACTTGATATATATATATATATATATATATATATATATATATATATATATATATATATATATATATATATATATATATATATATATATATATATATATATATATATATATATATATATATATATATATATATATATATATATATATATATATATTGATATGGGCAGAGCGCTGCTAACTTTCTTGTTTGTATTTAACTCTGTTTGACTATTCAATAATTGCAATTTCAATTGAGTTCTGAACAAAGTTATTTGTGTACTTAGAACTTTGTATGCTTGCTCAGAAAGATGCTCGAAAAGCTGCCTTGGAAGTTACTTATTGAGTTCATCTTAGATATTCGAATCTGCTCTCTGATGGCCTATCATGAGCCTTTGGCTCAGCAATCGACTTTCAGTTAGGCACAACAAAAGATAATTCATTTAAATCTAGAAGATGTATATTGAGATGTATATATATTGAAAATATATTGATCTATCTCTAACATGAATATATGTAAACATGTATTGGGAATGATCGAATGAATTCGCATATTCATAACCATTTTCCCGTTCATCGGTTGAGCCATTCAGAAGTTTCAGCTGGAGTAATCGAGGCATCCTTGGGCTTTACTGAGATCAAAAATAATGATTGATCGTGAGATCATATAGAGATCTGAGTAACATATTTTCCATTGTATAAGCTAGACTCTAGAAATTTGATCAGAGAGTTTAACTTCGCTAGACTTTGACTGCATGGTAAGTTGAGGTAATAACAATGTGTAAAGCTAAATGTAGCTGACGATATATCTTCCTATAAAAAGAGTAGCATAAGCAACGCTTAGATCTATGCTCAGAGCCCCTTTTGGGGCTAGATGATACAGATACCACTTTTGATTAGTATATTTCAACAGCCATTTAAGCTATCGATAATACGCAGAAATTCAAATAGTCAATTAAATTTGCTCAAATCAAATCAGCTTAGGAAATACTTATAAAATTGATATGTAATTTAGACTAAAAAGTAATTACTTCTAATCACACATAGAGACGAACATACACACACACTCACACACACACACACACACACACACACACACACACACACACACACACACATTCACATTGAATAGCTGTAATTGCGAATTTTTATTGGTTTTGCGATTGGAATTGAATTTCATTTTGATTATTTGCATTTGATTGCGTTTGGGATTTGGCAATTTCACTAATACTCGGAGAGACGCGGGGCACATGTGGCCGGGGCATCCATCAAATGTACTCAAATCGAGCAACATCGAACGGGGCCACCACGCCCACTTCCGACCGCCTCGCCGGCTTCTAGCCGCAAACAAAACTTTCTCACTCTCTCTCGCTCTTTTTCTTTCTTTCTTTTTTTTTGTGATTTCACAGACAAAAATAATATTGGAAATTGGAAATTGGATATTGGGATATTGCATTTCACATTCCGAACGTTATTTGATAAATATATATATATATATATACCTATATATAGTTATATATATACAAATTTGTTGGGAAATTGGGCTTTCCTTTTTGAAGTTTTCTGTTCATTTTGGCCGGCAAATGAAAATCAATATGACGCATGCGCTCGCAATGCTCCAACATTTTCCCAATCCTCAATCAGATGGGTGTGCGAGTGTGTGTGTGTGTGTGTCTGTGTGGGTGTGTTCCGGAGACACACAATTATATGATAGTACGGATATGATAGGAATGCCATTGCAGACTTTTACACAAACTGCAATCACAATTGTTCGACTCGATTTCAACATATGTTCAATTAACAGAGAATATGTTAAAGTGATACTGTTAAGTTTTCAATCGGAATAGAGTGTGGCTGTGTGTGTGGCGTAAGTAGTTAAGATATCAATATAGGTAACTTACCTCACAGGAAGTTCAATATGAGAGGATACTCTACCCAAGTCAGCTTTGTACTCCTAATACTTTTAATAACTTTAACATATGTTTAATGTTAGTTTAAATGTTAGTTTAGGGTTTAGCAAATACTGTAACTGTTTATCTAGTAGAACTGTTCATATAATTCTGTAAATATGATTATTTTCACATGACTGTGTTAAGCATATTCTGTTAAGCAGCTTCTGTTAATTTAATCACTCTATCTCAAGTAATATTTAAAATTACTCTGCTTAATTGAGTATGCAAATTGAAGTATGTTAGTTGGAAGATGTTAAGGAAATGCTACTATGTTGTTCATGCTAAGTTAAAGATGTTGGGATTAGTTTAAATTATGCTGTCAAGAATGTTAAGTGGAAGATTTTAAGCAGAGACTGTTAACATATTGTCATTTAAGTAGACTGGATATTTTGTCAGAGATTTTATCCTGCGGCTGCAAAGCGAGTCTGATTCTGATAATGCATAATTAGCATGCCCGAGATGTATTAAGATATAAAATAGATCCACTTTGTAGCTCCATTCACGTTCTCTCTCTCTCTCTCTCTCTTTCTCGTCTTCTGTTATACATGCCTTATTTAAATAATTGCAGTCACATCTTAAGTCCAATAAACACCCAAAGGAGTAGAGTGGAATACATTTGTAAAGATTTTCTCTATTGTTACTCGTTTATTTCGTTCTTTGCTTTTAATTGTCAGCTCTTTTGCTTGGCAACCCGATTGAATTGCCTTTCACGTCCACTCAAGGCGGCTAATGTCCGCAATGAGCCAAGCAAGGCGAAACAAAACAAATTGGAAAAGCAAAAGAAAAATAAACTTTTTTAATTAATTGTTTAGCACTTCATCTGTTCCGCGAACTTTTCAAAAAGTTACCAAAAAGAAAAATTTGAAACGATTCCCCGACTTTCACATTGTGCTAAAATTTGTAATGCTCGAAGTTCTTTAATTTAATGAAAGACTTACAATATGAATATTTAGAATTTAACAATGTAGAGCTGCAATAGGTATGATATTCTATCTAATGGAACATATATGTAGAATGAAATATAAATATAGAATATCTTAGAGAAATTCAAAAATCATTTTTTGTATGAAGACAAATTTAAAAGATATATGTATATGCTTAGAATAGGATAGGGTTAGTAAATTATCTATATACAAAATGTTACAGAGATATATAGAAGTAATATCTATATGCATATATAGAACAGTAGTAGAGACTTCTACTAGTATATACCGTTATGATTCTTATAATAGTATAGAAGATATGGGAATAGTGTATATTGTATTTAGAACTGTAGAGAATACAACTAGTATATATATAAGAATCATAGAAGAACTTTTGGAATAGTAGATATCTAGATGAAGCATATTAATAGGAATTGTAACACTTATTTAGAAACAATTTATAGAATGTCTCTCTATAATCATTACGTTTCAATGAAATGTCAAGATCGTATCAAGACTCTTACCAAACATCCCATCCTATCCCATCCTATCCTATTCTATCCAATCTATCCTATCCTTACCCTATCCTATTCTATCCTATCCTAGTCTATTCTATCCTATCCTATCCTATCCTAGTCTATACTATTCTATCCTATCCTTAACCTATTCTATGCTTACCTATTCTTATGCTATCATATCCCATTTTATCCTATTTTATCGTATTCTATCCTATCTTACCCAATCCTATCCTATTCTATCCCATCCCATCTAGTCCATCTATCAATCGATACCATATCAAATGGACCTACCATATACAGACTGATTTATTTATCTGTTATATACATATATACATATACAATGGGTATTTCGTATCTATACTTTCATTATTTTTTGCTTTTCCGTTAGAGTCTATGTATAAGAGTGAACGTACCTAGGTAAATTTTTTTTTTTGCTGGACAAGTACATGACGTTGCCGACAGTTGGAGTTACATGGCATACGATATTCTAAGCCGAATTTGTGAATTGTGTGTGCCGCCTGGTAGGCTGTCAGCGCTCAGTCTCTAGCCTTTTCCCACACACCTCTGGCACGTGCCCCACCCACTGTTTGTGTCCTTTTTGTTGGCCAAGGGGCTGTTGTGGCTGCAGTCCGGATGCTCTGTCCATTTCAATTAACGTGCGCTGCCCGCTCTCGAGAGCTGCTTGAATTTTGAATTTTTGCAGCCATTGTTGTTGGGCTCTCGTTGTTCACGATGTTGTTTGTCAGTTTATACATTTTTGATGTTTATAAAAAAAAGTGAGAGAGAGAGAGAGAGAGAGACAGATAGAGAGTGAAAAAAGCATCGGAATAAGCAGAGCTAAGCAAAGCCAACGCATTGACTCGGTCTCTCAACTGACTGAATGCGCTACACAATGTCGCCGCCGACGGCCTCAATCGAAGCGCGGTACAACAAAACCAAAACAACCCGGCGCCAAGGCATGGGAAAATATAGCAATGAGAGAGTCTAGATGACGTCGTAATACTCGTCCGAGTTTTAAATTTCTGGAAAAGACGAAATTTGCATATATTTAGAAAAACAAATTTCACAAAATAGGCTGACCAAACAAGAGCAATACTATTATCGATAACAAAATATCATTGTTTCTTAAATTTATCGATAGCATAAAGCATTTAAAATATTTTATAAGCTTTGCCATTCAAATGTAAATTTTTATTGAATTTATCGAACATGTAAAATAAGTTTTAAAATGCTTTGAACACATATCCAAATTAAAAATTAAAAAATAATTAAAATTAAAATTAAATTAAAAAATAATATTTTATAAATAATGACATACGTGTAGCTTTAAAATAATAATGAAATAATTATCATATCCTTAACAACACTGCTTTTAATAAAGTTTCTTTTGCAATTGCTCTTATTAGGTTAGCCCAAATATCTATATACATATCTATATATCAATCCAATTTGAAGACTTTTAAACTGACATTTATATGTCTACATATATTGATATACATATATTGCATATAACATGTCTTTCTCTTTTATCAATTTGCTAGCAACAATAGGCTAGTAGAGCATTGCAGCAAACCAATATGCTCTCAATTCTCATTTATGAACGTGCATAAAATAAAAAAAAAAAAAAAACAAGTCTTTGGCTAATGCCACTGGCAGCAGCTTTGGCAATGGATTTGCATGTTGCTGTTTGTACTCCTCCTCATTCATGTCCATGTCCACTTCCTACTCTTTCTCCTCCTCCTGCTGCTGCTGCTGCTGCTGCTGCTGCTGCCACTGCGGATGATGGTGGTTGTAAGGGCTGGTGGTTGGGCGGGTTTTTGGTGGTTATGTGGCTGCACTTTGGGTCCAGTGGTTGCTGTCGCGCAGGTAATGAAAGTTGCCAGTTTGGCTGGGCTTTTGGTGGTGCTGCTGGATGCTGTATGCTTGCTGGTTTTGGGTGGCTTAGATGGCTTGGGTGGTTTGGGTGCTTCGCTGTTTGTTCAAAAACTTGTTTTCATTGCATCAAAAGTGCACTTCAATTGCATTTAATTAAATAAAAGCAAAAGCTGAAAAAAAACCCCTTTCGCTACAACTCAAATTTAAACATATACATTTCTGCTTCTCCTTTCATTTTACTTTTTTGTTTCCTTATACAACACTGAAACTTTTAGCTAATCAAAGAATTTTATTGAAAAACTCGGGCAAACAAAAAAAAACAAAAAAATTATAAATATAGAAGTTTTAAATATTATACTTAGATATATCTGTATATATAGATATAAAAATAGATTTAAAGGTGAAAGAAAACAGATCGGATGCGCTGGACCAGAAATAATATTGGTAATATTTGTGTAAGTCCGTTTTCAGCATTTTCATAGAGTAAGTTCCATTGTTTATATATCCTATAAATCGTGTAAATATACTTTGTAATTTTTGATTTGGACATGCAGCTCTTACAATGTAGTTTTTTAGGGTATGCTTGTTAAGAAACATTTCCATAGAGTAAACTCCATTTGGGGTATGAACATTTCCATAGAGCAAACCCTATTTGACTATTGGACATTGACATACAAAATATATGCTGTAAATATGCTGGGCATACTTGATACGGAGATACCCTGTATTAAACTACATATGAAAGTGCCTTGAAATTGTTTTGAATAAATACAACCATTAGCTATATTCCTAGAGGATACCCTTTACCTTGTCTTATGTTTCCAATTGCTTTTCATACATTCATTCTAATTACGATTTATCTGTCGGCTGGAATTGAATTGGCAAAGTACAAAAATGCTATGAAAACATTTATCAATAATTCAAAACTTCAATTTAAATGTATCTCAAAGTAGCTAAATTCTTTGTAAATGTATCTCAAAGATATAAAATACCTTTTTGAATTTATCTAAAAAAAGGAAGAAAGAAAAAAAGAAATATTACAAAATGCCTCTGTGAATGCATTTGAAAGTAACAAAATGTTTTAAAATGTATCTTAAAGATACAAACATACATTTTGTCCATGTATCTCAAGGTAATGTTTTCGAAGGCATTTCAAAGATGCAAAATTGTATCTTAATATTGAAAAGAGACTGTGCTTAAAAACAGTTCAACATTCTCCGATGTTTCATGTAGAGTATTTTTCCCAAGTATATACTCCATGTTTATCAAATGTATCTCAAAGATACAAAAATTGCTATTCATGCAATCTCAACTTATAACTAATATGACAATATCTCTGACCAGACGAGGCAATTTAACCATGTTTTAGTTAACATAAGACTTTATGCTACATAAGAGAAAGAGAAGGATCTACAAAGTTCAAAATATTTATATTTATAGTATTACGCTTGGCTATATTCTCATGTATTGTTCTACAGCTGTTTTAAATGTCATTTCATATATATAGCTATTTTTTTTTAAATATTTTTTTTTTTATTCTCTTTAAAGTTCACTTTAAGGGTGCAACAACCCCTTGGTTTTTGGTTGCTTTCTTTCTTCCTTTACTTTGTCAAAATAACTTGCCGAAAACTTTGTTTGGATAAGCTAAACTGACTGACATACCACCCCATTCCCGGCCAGCAGAGTGTCACTAAAAATAACCTTCTTTAAATAGTCGAGCCAACACACTCCAAAATTCCCAACATTTTCTCGCCCAACCCTCGTGACGCTCAATAAATGTTAATGTGCAATTTTTGAACTTATTTCTGCTGATGGCAGGTACATTCTATAGATGTGTGTGTGTGTGTGTATATATATACACATATTACTATCACTAATGCCGCCTCGTTGTGCCATCTAACACACACGCACACACACACACACACACACGCACACACGTGCTGCAATTTATGAAAGCCGAAAAAAAAGCGCAAAAAAAAAACATGAAATAGCATTTTATGAGCTAACGAAATAACAAAAGCCGGTTCCAGGCATATGTGTGTGTGTGTGTGTGTGTGTATGTGTGTGTATGTTTTTTTGTGGAGCTTACACACACACACACGCACACACCGGCACACCCTGCCGGCTGCCACGTCGACAGCACATAAAAATGCAATGAAGCAACATTTTTTTTTTGTTGCTCCACGTTGTTGTTCGCTCATTGTTATTGTGGTTGCTGTTGTTGTTGTTGCTGTTGTTGTTGCTGTTGTTGTTGTTGCTCCTTTTTTGCTTTCTGCCGCAAATTCAATTTCCGCACATTGTGCGCAGCTCCCCAAAACGAAAAGCCAAGCAGAAAAACTTTCAACCCACCCGCAGCTTTAGCCCATTCAAGCCACCCAACCCCACATACGGTTGACTGCTCTCTCTCTCTCTCTCTCTCTCTCTCTCCTTGTGTGACAGACATGCGCAGCTTTCTCTCTCTCTCTCTCTCTCTCTCTGTGAGCTTTGCTTCCTGGCCAGGATGCGAGCGAATTTGTGTGCCGCTTGTGGATTGCGCAATCTATGGAAATCAAAACAACGCCCCACAAATACACACACACACACAGATGGAGAGAACATGAATGAAACGTGGAGAGCGAGCAGGCGTGGGCGTGAACAGTAGTGGGGCGGGTGTATATATGGAGAGGGGGGGGGGGGTGGGGGTAGGGCGGGCGAGGTAGGGGTCCCTGCTCGCATAGACAAGTTGGCCACCGGCCGGCAGACGCATTGCCCACAGCCAAAGCATAACAGCCCTCCATGCGCCACGCCTCCTTGCCACCCACATCCCTTTAGGCTGGGTGGCTGTGCGAGGCTTTTATGTTGTACATAGGATTGTGTCAGAGTTCAATATCCTGCATGGACACAGTGCCTGCAGGTGGTGCACAGTGCGCTTGGCCAGGTAACAGGAGAGCGACAAGGTGCGAGGGGCAGGGAATCTACATATATACAGCATATGTGGATGTGTGTGTGTGTGTGTGTGTGTGTGTGTGTGTGTGTGTGTGTATATGGGAGATGTATGTATATGTTATGTATTTATGATCTGCAATAAAACTAAAGATATAGGAAAAGAGAGAGAGAGAGAGAGAGTGAAAGTGAGAGAGAGAGAGAGAGAGAGAGAGTGAGAGTAAGCGAGTGAGAGAGAGAGGGAGTGATGGAGCTCAGAGAGTTCGAGAAAACATTATAAATTGTTAGGCAACTTCCAGCTTTAAGCTCTGTTGCTTCTTGCTCCAACCTTTCAATCCTTTCTCCTTACTTATTTCTCTTTCTCGTTAGGTGTAGATGGACAATAATCAAACAAAAATAGGGATAAGCGATAAACGATCGTTAAAGCTGCGCTAATTTTCTCAATCTACCTCATTCTTTCTCTTTTATTGCAATCTCACTCGCTAATTCTATTTCCATTTCCTCTCTCTCTCTTCCCAATTAGTTTACACTCTCTGTCTTCTTTTTTTTAAATATATTTCTCTCTTTCTGTAACTCTCTCTCTCTCGCTCTCTCTCTCTCTCTCTTTCTCTCTCTCTCTCTCTCTCTCTCTCTCTCTCTCTTCCTACTGTATTGGAATGTTATATTTATTTTCTCTCACTCTCTCTGTCTTCCAACTTTAATTCTCTCTCTCTCTCTTTCTCACGTCCTTCTCTATATCTCTTTCCTTCTCAGTCTTTATTTGTATATCTTTCTCTTTTTCTCCAGCTCTTTCCCTCTTCTCAAACCTCACTATCTCTCAGATCTCTTTCCTCTCCATCTCTCTCTATATGATTATAAACTTAAAGTTTAGCTTAAAGTTTTTAAGTTTGAAATATTTAAAGCTTTAATGGAGCTGCGCAGTCGAACTTTCAATGAGAGCTGACGATCGTATTAAAACTTTAACTTATTATCCCCTTTTTCCCCGTTTTCCCCTTTTACCCCTTTATTGACTTTCCTCAAAGCTAACCAAATGCTAGAAACAGTTTCTAACATATCATTATATTTCTCTGCTCGACTTTCATTTTGAATTTTTGAAATGGGTTACTAATTAGGCGCGTTCGATCGATCTAGTTAAGTGTGTGGTGTCTATAATTATACAACGGCCCAGGCGCTGGCTCACCTTTTGTAACGTCTCATTTAGCACACGGACAACCCTTATCCGGATCGAGGTAACGCAGATACAGATACAGGCAAGGCGAGGCGAGACGAGGCGAGACAAGGCTAGGCTAGGCTAGTCTAGTCTAGTCTAGGCAAGGCAAGGCGAGGCGAGGGTTGTTTCCTAGCCTCTCTATTGTTCAGCTGGCAGGCTTCACTGTACGTACACGTAACAGCTGAGCTGTTGCCTCTACCTCCTGGACTTTGGTGTTTTCGGACGTGGTCCATTGCTGATTGGCTGGATTGTTCATGTGGCTGGCATTTCGATTGATATCAATTCAATGCTCTGCTCTACCTGAACGCCCTATGCAATTTTTGAGTGCATTGAACTTCTCTCTAACGAGATGAAATGAGGGGGAGACATGCACGGCGTCTGTCTGTATAAGTCAGTGAGAGTGAGAGAGAGAGAGCGCGCGCGTGCTAGGAAGTGAGAGGGAGAGAGTGTAGCTAGGCAACATTCATAGCAAATTCGCGAAAAATGGGGCGCAAACTAATTTGCTATCAAAGGCAACTGCGAACAATTGCCAGGGGCGTCAAGCGCTGGCCCAGCACAAGGGAGGGCTTGCTTGTTAGCCAGGCAAAGACTTTAAATAACATCGAATGCCTGGCTGTTTATGCAGCATTACAATGCTGATTATGTGCTGTGCAAATTGATATAAAAGATATATTAAAGCAAAGTTTAGTTTATGCTAGATAAACATTTGTAATTTTGAAGCTTTTGCAAACTTTAGTGACCAAGCATAAGTGATGCTATTTGCAATAGCTATAACTCAGCTCTTATTGAAGTTATCGATAAAATTGAAATGCATGAATATTGCATATTATTTGCCATTTTAAAATAAGTTAAGTTAAGTTGGTCGAATAGCTTCGGAAATACTCAAAAATATCGTTGACTTCCGGTATTGCCAACTATGCTTCACCTCCTCGACTACGCCTCTGTTTTCACTAAACATTTCATTACATATAATATATTGGCAAACCCTAGTGCAAAATGTAAAATGCAATAAGTCGATGTTCAGCTAAAGATTTGACAGCTGTCATCCGGGTTAGCTACCGACTTGGTGGTGCTGGTGGTGCAACGGGCGGTGGTGGAAAGAATATACAAAAAAAGTGTTACATTTTCCTATTTTGTCTTCTTTCAAATGCAAATTGATTTGTTCTGGTCGATGTTTTTTCACGGCAACAAGAAACGAGTTATGCGCCAAACGGGTTTTGCAACACTGTTTTCCACTTACCATTTCGATACCCTGCAGTTGCAGAGAGTGCTTAAGTGGGCTAAATTGGACTGAATGATCCAACTTGGTAGGTTTGAGGCTACAGAGTTCGTATATGCTTTTTCGACCTATTTCTTTCACAGAACTAGTTTTTTCTTATGTGATCGATAGCCGAAATCGATTAATATCGATATCTTGCATCACTTAGTTAAATATATCTCTATATGATTTGTGAGCTAGGCTTATCTAATTTGGTATATATATACATAGATATTCAGATATCGCTGACTTTACTTTTTGGCTGTTATCCAACCTGCACTCTTATAAATAGTTAGCTAGGGTACTTCATAGTCAGGCATTCCCGATCAGCGCATTCCTACTTGTACGCTTTTGTTTTTGTCGCTGTCAAAACTTGAAAAACATTTTGGCATTTTTACACACACACACACACACACAAACATATTCATGTGTGAAAGTCGGAGAAAGGTTTTGGAAAATGAAGACATATGGTCATATTTGTGATATATGACCAGGAACCAAACAAAACAAAGCAGACAAAAACAAAAAAAAAAAAAAAAAAAGAAAGGCAAAAAGCTGAAGGGGTTGCGCTGCCTGCCTCAAGGCAAGTTCCTGAACCTGTTTTGCCTATTGTTATTCCCTGCTTCCATAAGGCTTTCGGTCGTGTAATATGGGAAATTCTAGCATGTAAATAGTGGCTTAGACAGCATCTTCAATAGGGGTATTCCAGCTCAGTCAAATATAGTTATTGTGTATATATAAAAATAATTTAAGATGCCAAGTTATTCTTAACAAGCTCAAAACTGAATTATAGAATAAGCTGAAATACTTTTCTGGACCCAAAGATTTGTTTGCTATAAATAGACCAAAAATAACAGGAGTATTTATAGTGGCGCTCTGTCAATGTTTTTCACAGCTCTCAAGTGCCCTTGATTGTGTCAACAAATGCTTAAGGCCATATACTCAGGTTGGACTTGTTAAGGATATGCCAGTATTTCAATATCTTTTATCTTTGGAGCTCACACTTTCTGAATGCTTATTTCGCACACGAGCCTTCAATGGCAAATGCGAACCCAACCCAAACACTTGACACTCCCATGCTCAAGGCCTCAGTCGGAACCACCCCAAAAAAAAAGAAAAAGAAGAAAAAAATATCACAAAAATTAAACGAATTGGGTCAAAAGATAAGCGGAATTATCTTGAAGAGCCTATGCGAAAAATGGGAAACACTCTCCAAATGCAAGCATGGGGCGGTGAGCGGTGGGCAGTGGGTGGCAGAGCAAGAAATGCTAAACAAGAGTAGAAAAAAAAAAAAAAAAAAAAACAAAATGCAAACGGTTGCCACTCCAGATGTTAAGCAACCACCCAAACCACCCGCCGTAGCTGAAACCACCAACTGATGTTTAGCTTGACTGCGTTCAGTTGGCTTTCCCCTTGTGTATGCTGCTCCTGCTGCTGCTGCTGCTTCTTACTGCTTTTTGCTCTCTTCTTCTACTTATTCTTCTTCTTCTATTGCTTCTACTACTCCCCCTCTGGCTGCTTTCTGCTTCAGCAACTTTTTTTTTCGCTGCTCATCTTCTCTGTTGTCAACCCAAAACGTTGAAATTTCATTATTTATCACAAGGAAGCTGTGTGTGTGTGTGTGTGTGTATGGGTGTATGGGTAGGTGTGCATGTGTGTGTGTATGTGTGTGTGTCTCAGATTAATAGACTGCTGCTGCAAGGTGCCTGCTCTCAGCGCTCAGCTCTCCGCTCTCAGTATAAAGCACAGACAACCGGCTGCCGGCATAACAGACGCGCGCGCTCTCGCTCTCGCTCTCGCTCTCATTGCTGCTCTCGCACACACACTTTGTCTCTCTCTCTCTCTCTCTCCGTCTCTTTCTATCTCACTCACAGTCTGTATACTGCTCGCTACGTCTACGTATCCTTATTGCGTGTTATGTCCATGCTTAGGCAGGGGTTGTGTTTTGCGGCTATGCCTAAATTCTCTCATTTTTCTTTGTCCAAAAGCTTTTATCCAGAAATCATTTGGGTTTTTCATATAAATCTATATAACATATATATTTGTATACACATTTATACATATCTATATATATATCTATTTATATATATATGAACTTGTCTGCGGAATTTCGTACTTAACTTGAGTGCTAGCAATTATCCTTCAGTTTCATTCTTGAAATTTTATTAAAAAATTTCAGTTGATTTTGCACTTAGACTCTATTCAGATCTTTCGAAATTATGTTTAATTCTATTTATAAAGTTCACTTATTTGATATATACACTAATGATTTCAGCTTTATCTAAAATCGTTTTCTCTGAACATATTCTTCTGCCCTATACTGGCATATATGTAACATATATATATATATATATATATATATATATATAAAATATGAAGTTACCTAGTCTAAATAGTCTATATATCTATTAGACATATAAGCCTATAATACTATAGATTTCTATATCATGATAGATATTGTTCATTATACTTATGACACACTGTATATATTTGTTTAAGACATTCCCGAAGACATACACTAACATAAACATAAACTGAAGCGTATATTAGCCTAGAGCATAGATGGGGTAAATAGAAAAATAAGAAAGGAATATAGGAAATTTGATGAGATCTATGTCTTTTTATCATTTTATTGTGGAATATATATATTGAATATATAATATATCATATCAAGAATATATATATGCAAATATATGGCTCTCAAGCACATTATTGGAATCAAGAGAAAATTTCAAGATTTATATCATTAAATACAAGTTCTTGACTCTTAGACAGCTTCACTGGAAGATCTTCTATCTAACTATATATCAAATATATGTGATCTCTTGGGTAAAGAGAGTATATGACTAGATCAATTAAACTGATAATATGCTAAATGCTGTTTACACGTTCAGGTGGAGTGTGGCATTTAGAGAGCTTCTTCTACATGATGAACGCCAGATGGTACTTAATCTGCTTTGCATATCAAAGCACACACACACACACACACACACACATAGACATACATGTAATATTGCATATATGTAAGCACATATATACACACATACATATATATGTAAAGTATTTACATATATAAACACTTGCATAGCTTGCATATGACAAAGTTGACACCACGTTCCACATCCACCCACTCTGACGAGCTCACTCTCTCTCTCTCTCTCTCTTTCTCGCCCTCTCACTCTTTCTCTTCCTCTATGTATCCCTGGAGAGCAGAAAAAAGTTCGATACTCTGATATGTGTGAGCGAGCGAGAGCGCATGCTTCTTGCTATAGCCTGCTTGCTTGCGCAAAAGGGTGTGTACCAGCCGGCCGGCGATTCATTGCGTGTGGGTGCAAGTGAGACGGCGCATGCAAAAGCAGCAACGCACCGGGTGGTTGCTAGCTCGCTCTCGCTCTCTCTCTCTCTCTCTTGGCTCTGGGCTCTGTGGGCTGTGGGCTGTGGGCTCTGTGCTGTGGACTCTGGCTCTCTTCAGGCTGTGTGCGAGCGTGGCTTGCTTGTGGTGTGGGGCGTCGTTAAAGGATACACTGGATACGGAGTCGCGACCGGCGGCGCCTGCTTTCTGTTCAGTCGTACGTGTTCGTTCGTTGCTTTCGTTCGGTTTTGATTCCATTCGGTTGTGTTTCTCATTCGAGAACATTCATTTATAATTTTTTGACTCCTCTGCACCAGTTTTTGTGTTGTATTCAGTTACAAATTTGTTGTGTTCTACGTTTTTTCCAACTAATAAAAAAAAAAGCAAAGCAAAAAAAAAAAAAAAAAAAAAAAAAAAAAGAAACACAACTGCAACTACAACAACAAAAACAACTGCAACAACAACAACAACTGTAACTGCAACTGCAACGGCAATAACTCTGTGCAAGACTCTCTGTGCAATATACCAGATGATATATATTTAGATATATACTATATGTATATATCTATATCTACTAACTATCGCAACTATCGTTTCGTTACGTTTCGCTTTTAACACTCGTGTCGGGCAAATATAAATTGCAATACGTTCAACTCGAACTTGAAAAGCCAAGCTAACTGTAAAGCAACAACAACAACAACAGCAGCAGCAGCAGCAGCAATAACAACAACAACAACAACAACGCATCGATTGTGTTCCTAGTCAAATTTGTTCCATTTTTTTTCGCTTTTTGTTACACTGTGCAAAAGCCAAAGCAACCAAAGCAAACGCAGCAACAATACCAACAACAACAACAACAACAACAACATCAACTACAGCTAAAACTCAAACAACAACAAGAACAGCAGCTAGAACGTCAAGCGTGCGACAGAGCGAGATAGCTGTTGCCGACGCAGCGTTTGAGTGAGCGAGCGCGAGCAAGCATTTTGCAATCAATAGAGCCAAAAAAAAAAAAAAAGTTCTTTTCTTGCTGCTTCTTCGTATATATATATAGAAATATATATATATATTTTTTTGCTATCTATTTTTTTTTTTGCGACGTGTCTGTGTCGACTTAATCGTATTGCAGAAATCTGTAAGTATATAACAGTTAACAGTTATAACAGTGCTTAATATCTTTTTTTTTTCTGTGTGCTTATGCTCTCTACTTTTTTTTTTCATGTGCTTCGTCTACTTTTTTTTCAAGTGTGAAAGTGAAATCACTTCATAATGCTGATTATGATCTATATGATCGTATGATATGTGTTAATTAATTTGTATCTGTGTATAACAGATATCTGTTCGACTACAGCGGTTTACTATGCTGAATATTATGAGAGTGATGCGAACAACGTCAAAGTGTGATAAAAAAAAAAAAAAAAACTAAAGTTAAAACAATTTGCGGAAGTAAAAGAGAAAGAGAGAGATAGAGTGAGAAAGTGAGAGAGAGGGAGAGATAGAGAGAGAGTGAGTGTGAGAGTGAGAGAGAGAGAGAGACAGACTGGAAGAGTGGGGAGAAAATAAGAAACAGGCTAATATAATTATTTTTCTCTTTCTCTCTCCCTCTTTCTCTCTCCCTCTCCTGGAAGAATTTTGGAAGAATTCCACGTCTTAAACTACCTTTGTATCTGGCCCTTTCTCTCTCTCTTCCTTTTCTTTATTTTTTGTCTAATGCATTCTTGAGCTGAAGAGTTGCAGCTTTCAATTGTCCTTTGCTTTTCGCTCGATCGCTCTATACTGACTAGCATACCAGTTTTGGTAATGTTTCTTCTAGCGCTTGATAGAATTGATAATACTTTCTGACTCTCTCTGACCCTGAATCTCTTTCTGGTTTTCTCACTCTCTTTCACTCTTCTCCCCTCTCGCACTCACTCTCTCTATTCATACTCTTCTCTCCTCTAATCTCTCACTCACTCTCACTCTCTTGTCTCTCTTACCTCTCACTCTCTGATTCTCTGATTCCTCTTGTCTCTCTCTCTCTCTCTCTCCCTCTGTCTCTACCACCCTCTTTATCTCTTTCTATCTTGCTCTCAAATTTCTAAGTATCTCTATCTTTCTGTCTACCTCTCTCTGTCTCTCTCTCTCTCTCTTTCTCTCTCAATCATTCTGTATTTGCCCCACTCTTCATCTGCTCGCTTAGCTTTCATAATCATCGCTCTTCCGCCCTGCTCTACCTCCCTGTCTACCTTCATACTCATCTTAATATACATACTCAGTCTCCTTCCTGCTTGGCACCCTTGCCCTTGCCTCGCTAAGACATGCCCTGACCCACCTCAAGGTGCTGAACGACACACATTTTAAATGAGGTCACAGATATCGGCGCAAAAGTGTCAATTACACATTTTTTTTTCTTTCTTCCTTCTTTCTTTTCATATTCACTGCTCATTCAAACACACACACAGTTAGTGAGAGAGAGAGAGAGAGACACGTACGCAGCGTCGTTGTCTTTGACAGGGTCGCTGGCCGTTGGGGGTTGTCAGCTGAAGGAGTTGGCGGTTGGGTCGTGTGGCTGCTGAGATGCAGCACGTTTAATGCAGCCATATTGCAGTGTGTGTGTGTGTGTGTGTGTGTGTGTGTGTGTGTGTGTGTGTGTGTGTGTGTATGTGCTTCCTCTTTATTCGTCTCTGTGGCCACTTTGCGTATTTCCTTTGTTTTGAGCTTGTCTCCTGTTTTCGTGGCTTTGACTTTGGTTTGGTTTATTTTTTTTTTTGTTTTCTTCTGCCAGCACTTCAAGCATGTGTGCGTGTGCGTGTGTGTGGGCCCTTTGCCTTAGCATTACCATGATGTTGTTGTTGTTGTTGTTGTTGTCGTCCTGCTGTAGGCCTAGTTGGGCCCTTACCTTTGAGTTCATTGAACGCAACAGCTGTTTCTAACGCGTGCCACATGCCACATGCAACAGCGAATAGCAACCACAAAACAGCAATTCAACGATCTGCTGCCAAACTAGACAAGCCCAACAACAACAACAACACGATTATGAGAAACAGCCCAAAAACACTGGCCGCAACGCGACGAGTTCATTGAACTCCAGGCGCAATGTACCCAAAGCCAAAAGCGAAAATCCCGCAACGAACTCTAAGCCGAGCACGGACTGTGTCCTTTTGCCTGTGTCCTATGTCCTGTGTCCTCTGCTGGCGTGTCCTGCGTCCTGTCGTCCGGGGTACGCGACGTGCCGCTTCGTTTGTTTGTTTGTTTTTCGCGTCAGGTTTTTACCCTATTTTCAATGCGGTCCCTTTCTATACACATTTCTAAGCCTCACACGCAACCCAACAAGGATCTACACAGCAAACGGGACTCATTTTTCCTGCCACTGCCCTGGCACGCTCTCTAATGCGCCTGCTCTCTCTCTCTCTCTCGCTCTCTCTCACTTCCTTGCTCCCTGTATGTCTTTTGCCCCGTGCCTGTGTCTAGGTTTCCACCCCTCAATGCTCTTCCAATTGGACCAGCAAGAGAGAGAGAGAGAGAGAGAGAGAGGGAGAGAGATAAAAAGAGCGAGAGAGGGGCACATCATTCCAATTGGACTCGAATGCAAACCTTTCAGAGCAATACTTTGTCTGTTTTCATGAGGGCAAAGTTGATTTGATTTATGATTTCGTTTGCAAAATATTTCCTACGCAACCTATTTTGCCAGGAAGTTTCAGACTGTTTCGACTACTGATATCCTTAATGTGTCTGGATTCCTGGCTAACTTTGTTAAAACTGCATCGAATTTTACAACTAAATTATTCAAAATTTCTTTAAGACAACATATAATGATAGGTTTAATGGAAAGTTTAACAAAAATCTTTATTAAAAGTTGTTGAAAAACAAAACAATTTTTGAAAATTTCTACTAATTCAGAAAATTTGTTAAATGCCCATTATAAAGAATAAAATATTTAGAATTTTCTTAAAATAAAAATGTTTGCTTATTACAATTCTATCATAAAGAAGAAAATATTTGTAAATTTTTAAAAAATAATTTTAGTCAAATAAAAAAAAGGGAACAAAAATTAAAATTAGATTTTTTTTTTTAAGAAAATTAAAAAATATTTTCCTATTCTAAAAAAAAAAGAATTAATTAAATTAACTAAAAAATTTTTTTTTATTTTTCTTTTAAAATTTGTTTTGTTTTAGGAAACCTATAAATATTTTGAAAATGTTTTTAAAAATGAAAATTTTTGAACAGTGTTTTTTTTTCTAAAATAAAAATTAATTAAGGCAGTTAAAGCTCACGTAGATTTTATGTGAAAAGTTTTGCTTTGCTTGATCTTCGCTTTATATGCACACTTTGTGCTTGAGCCTAACATTTGTAACAAAAATAAATTAAAATTTCAGATTCACTTTGTCGAAAGTTGTTTGAGTTTCGATAAAGTAAATCTGAAATTCAAATTTATTTTTGTTAAATGATGCTTTAGATGAATTCATATTTGAACATATTTTTTTAATGGTGATGCTATTGACAGCATAGTCTATAACTTTCAAGCTCTAGAGCTTTCCAGCTACTGACTGAACTCCGCTTGTGGTTCTAATCAGGCATACTTCAAGCTGCCTTTTGGTCCTTCAATTCAATTCACTGAGAGGAAAACAAAAGCTGGCGCTAAAGTGCACGTGTGCTCGACGGCTTGAGTGCTTGCATGCTGTGGTGCGAGTCACCATCTACCGCTGAGCCACTCATACGCAAAGAAAAAGAAAAAGAGAGGGAGAGAGAGACAGAGAGAGAGAGAGAGAGAGAGAAACACAATTTAATTAAATTCCAAGCCATTAAGCAAAGTTTTTTGCTGACAAAAAACAAAATGTGGGAACAAAAAATAAGAGCAGCAGAAAGAAACTTGATAAAGAGATTTGAGGCTTTTGGCAATTGCCAGAAGTTAGTGCAAAGGGTTGCTGTAGGCTCTATATATTAGAGAAAACGAAAAAAAAAATAAAAATAAATAATACATAACTCAATGAGCATTAGCTAAATGCTTTTGCTTTGTGCTTTTAGGGTGACTTCAATGGGCTGTGTAACGTGCTTAGCCAACGGCGACTAACGCTGAACTTATCCTTTTTTTATTATTTTTTGTGTTTGCATTTCTGTAATTCACAATTCTCTTCAATTGCAGATTGAGTACGAAACGAGCGAGCAATCGAACAGCTAATTATCATTTATCAGACACGCCCAGAACAGGAGCAAGAAGCGATTCGATAAGGAAAATTTTTTAAACTGCAACCGAAGCAAAGCGCAAAAACCAAACACCACCAAACAAAACCAACAAAACAAAAACTATTAACATAAAAAAAAAAACAAAAACAAAAAGAAGAAGAAAATATAACGAATAATCATATTTAATCGTATATACAACATTATAATAAATACATATACCATATTATATATGTATAAACACAACTAAGTTCCATACAAAAACAAAAATACCAAAAGGAAGAAGCGCAAATTAGTAAAAGTAAATTTAATAAAAAAAAAAAAACAAAAATTATTGCTATCTTTTTGCATTTTTGCAATTTTATATAAAAACACAAAAAAAAAAACTTAAATACTCAAGAGGCGAATAAAAAAAAAAAAAAATAAAACATTAGCAAAATTTACTCTTTTATCTAAAAATAAACTAAAGAAAAAAACAAAAAATTACTTCAAACTTAAATTAAATTTTAAACATTAAGCAAAGCCAAAGAACGGTTTAAGATAAAAACAAAAAAAAACTTAAGATAAAATACTATTTTTTTTTGCGATCGTAGTTGATCTAAAAACCCAAAAAAAAGAAGAGGAAACGGAAAGACACTTCATAAAGAGTCGAAGGAAAGAACTGTGCGATCAAACAAACAACTTCACGGGACTTGTGCAAAGCGCAGTCAGAGCTGTCTCTTTATATAAAATAATAATAATAAAAAAAAAATACTAAAAGAAAGAAAGAAAAAAATACCAAGAAATAAGTACATATATTCTATAAGTATAACCAAACAAGCAGTGAGATTAAATACTAAGCACAAACCAAACAAATACCGAGTGCAGCCAAAAAGGATAGCTTAACAGTCACTGTTAACAACTACAGCAACAGTTAACAGAGCAGAGTAACTGTAAGCATAAATACAAACTGTTAACAGATACGAGCAACTGTAGAAGCAACTGTTAATTAGTTAACAGACAACAACAACTATCAACAACAGTTCACAGAGCATTAGTAACTGTTAACAGGAATACCAACTGTTAACTGCAGAGGCTACTGTTAAAAGTTAACAGACAACAACTGTTACAACAGGTTAACAGTTCCGACAGTAGACGCGGCGTCATTAACATCAACATCAACATTAACACTAACGGCAACAGCAACAGCAACAGTAACGAAAACATGACCAACGCCATGGATATTGTTAAAAACGGCAGCACCAACGGCTCCGTTGACGGCAGCAATGATGAGTCGCGTACCAATTTGATTGTCAACTATCTACCACAAACCATGACGCAAGAGGAGATGCGTTCGCTCTTCTCGAGCATTGGTGAGTTGGAGAGTTGCAAACTGGTGCGTGATAAAGTCTCAGGTAATTTGGGTAAATATTAACCAAGTTTTTTTAACAATTCTACTGCACTAGCATTATAAGTCGTTCAGTTTGTAGTTTAGATTTTGCAATTTTCCTATCTTTTTACATGCATGTTAAATTTACCATTCAGCTGTTACCTATTTGTTTGCAATAATGTAATTGATTGTTCAATTGATTTCCAAGTGGAATGAATGCCTTTTCTCTCATGATAAATTTACAATGAGGATTGCGCAAGAGAAGCTCAGATGAAGGAAATCTCAAATTCCTCTTCTATTCCCCTTACATAGGGAATAGTCTGATCATGTTCAAAAATTTCTTGGAAATGCTTATCTTCACTGCTTGTTTAAGATCTTGAGATGGATAATACTATCGTAATGACAATTAGATATATATGTAAAAAGTTGAATTCTTTTAGGTCTCAAACTATTTTTATTTTGTCGTGTTTATAAGTTCATTTATTTATCAGCACTAAGAAACTGCTCGAAACTAGTGAATAATATTGTGAAAATAATTTCAATTCGTGTCTTTTACAGTCTTGCCAGCATCATTGACCGCACTCAATCCGGCTCTGCAGCAAGGTAAGCACAACCATTTCATCACTTCATATGCCAAATATGTATATCATATATTTATATATATTTTCCTGTATATATATATATATATATTATTAGGTCAGAGTTTGGGCTATGGATTTGTTAACTATGTGCGCGCCGAGGATGCTGAGAAGGCAGTGAACACCCTGAATGGGCTGCGATTGCAGAATAAGGTTATTAAAGTATCATACGCCCGTCCAAGTTCAGAATCAATAAAGGGTGCTAATTTATATGTATCGGGTCTTCCCAAAAATCTATCACAACCAGACTTGGAGGGGATGTTTGCGTCGTTTGGCAAAATAATTACATCTCGTATACTCTGTGATAATATTTCTGGTAATTTGGCAATGCTTATAATTGAATGATCGAAAAACGATAAATCGATAGACGATTGACTAATTGATATTTGTTCAACTTTAGGTCTATCGAAGGGTGTTGGCTTTATACGCTTCGATCAACGCAACGAAGCCGAACGCGCCATACAGGAGCTTAACGGTAAAACCCCGAAGGGCTATGCCGAACCGATCACCGTTAAGTTCGCCAACAATCCAAGCAATAGCGCTAAGGCCCAAATAGCCCCACCACTAACCGCCTACTTGACACCGCAAGCGGCAGCAGCAACACGACGCCTAGCCGGTGCCCTACCATCAGCCGGACGTATCAGGTGCGTAGCATCCATTAAGAACTTAATTAAATCAGATCAGGGTATATACTATGTGTATAGATATATATATACCAATAGAGAGATATATATCTATATATAGCTAGTTATAGTTAGCTAGTCCGAGTTATCCGTTTATCTCGCATCTCTCATATCAGGCTTTAGCGAAAAGCCAATTCTAGGTCTATATTATATTGATATATATATATTCGTATATATAGATATAATTATTTAATTTTTTTTTATTGATTGAGCAATATTTGTGCAATGGTTATATACATATATACAATTATTATTATTCTATTATTATTCGATCTATTTTCTTTTCTTATTATTATGGATTGAACATAACTTTTACATAATATTTCTGTTTCAAATTTTTACCTACCTCTTATGTCGCATATTTCGGTTTTCTTTTTTCTTTGATAAAAAAAAAAAAAAAATAAATACAAAAAAAAATGAAAAAAAAAAACAAATTTCTCATCATTTTTAGCATTGGAAAAAGTCCCATGTTAGCGATTAACAAGGGTTTGCAAAGGTGAATTTTTTCGATTTATTCATTTTTCACACACACACACACAAACACATACACACATAGAGAGACAAACACACACACACAGACACACACATACATATGTGTTGATTTTATGCTCGTTCACTAAGTGCTCAAAGAGCGTATATAGGTTTTGGTTGGTTTCTACTGAATTGATATAGTCATATAACTGATCTAGCATTATATAGAATCTTGCCTACTGAAGTAAAGTCATTTAGACATGGTTAAAGCTAAAAGGTATTGTTGTTAAACTTTAAGCTACCACTTACTTTCTGCTCCTATCTTATTTGGAATGTAATCATGTTAACTGCATGTTAACGATAGCTTAAACAGCTAGGGGAAAAAGAGATCGAAAAGCAAATTATTTTGCCTGAACAATAGAGGAAAATACATATGAGTGGGCTTTCAAATTCAAAAATTATTGCTCAGCATAGCTCGTTGTAGAGCTCCCATCGAAATTCAGCATAGCTCGCTGTACCCGATTATTCAGTTAAATCTTACAAAGAATTAATCTAACATTAGTGTAAATTTCAATTTGTTCTAAATCATTTTATTTCAAAGTCAATGCTATATTCTCAAGCTTTAGCTCTTCTAGTCTTAAATCCCTCAACGAGTTAATCATTCGAATCATGATTTGCCCGAGTTGCTCCTGTATTACGGCTAAATACCAAATATTTTCCACAGTTTTCGAGCTATAGGCAGCAGCTTGAGTTGTTCTACAAAGAGGGTCCAAAGGCCAATAAAATTAGTAATATTTTAATATATTTCAATATTTTCAAGCAAAAATATGCATTGTGAACGAGTATTATGAAGTCGGTTGCGCCCGACTGCAATATTTTTAATTATTTGATTTACTATAAATGCAAAAATGAAAAAAGAAAAACAAACAAAACAAAAAAAAAAACTCCTACAATTTCAATACTAAATGTTTAGCTTTAATGTTTGTGTGTAAATGTTCAACAAAATACCCCAAAAATACAATTTAATTTCCAAAAAAAAAAATAAATAAATTTAGATATATATATATGTTTATCGAAATTTCTGTTCTATCTTCTTTAAACCAGATTTGCATTTCAATGGAAGCTTTTTATGTTCTTTAAAAGTTCGATTCGAGTTTCTGTTCGAGCGCATGCGTCAAGTTTTTTTGATTTCCATTTGATTCCTTAAATAAGATCTTAATATATATATATATATATTCATATATGATTTTTACACTCTGTAACATATTCGTTTACTCCAACTTTTGAGCCAACATAAATATATATAATTATATATATTTATGTGTATATTTTATTGAATTCAAATCGCGACAATTACATTGTTGTGCTTTTAACCGAACAATCAATTGGGCTAGAGCATTGCGAGCAAATATGCTATTAAAATGAAAAACTTTGCAGCACAGTGTAATGGTGGCTTGCATATCTCATACTAAAAATAATAATAATAATACCACTATGAAAGCATGAAAACATGAAATTATTACCAAACGTAAAGTTGATCGATCCAAAAGTGTTCGGCTAGCCGATATTGAAATACTCTTGCAGATCGGATTGCCGGGGAAACTCTATAAAACTCTCTCTTGATAGACATGTAAATAGATTGACTGCATTCAAACGGGATTCCTATAAGTTTACATCTATAGTTTGTAATACGTTTTACTTTTGTAATTATTCAAAAATTCTAGTTTATTCTTAGAATGTCAATCATTGAATCAGTTCGTCAATCATTCAGTCAGTCAGTATGTTTATAAGGTTATCAATCAGTTAGGCTGTCAGTCAGTCTATCAATCAATTTGTCTGTAAGTTATTCAATAAACGATTCAAGCTCTCAATTTATCATTGTCAGTCAGTGTGTTAGTCAATCAGTCAGTCAATTTATCTGTTGATATATCAGTCAGTCAGACAGACAATATCCCAGATAACCATTCAATCAGACTTTGAGTCTCTTAATGAGTTAATCATTCAATCAGGTTTTGAGTCTCTCAATGAGTTCATCATTCAATCTGTTAGTCAATAAATCAGTCCGTTCAGTCCGTCATTCAATTCAATCAATCAATCAGTTAGAAATTTTATCCGTCAATCAAACACATAGTCCAGTCTGCCAGTCACGCACACATTCCATCATTATTTAACTTAGTCTCTTAATCAATTTATCAATCGGTCGAGTATATAAATGCATGGAATAAGATTCTTGGCTCAGAAAGTATTTCAACACATAAGATCTCTATATGCTCATAGTATATATAGTTATATATCGATGCAATTACTCACCAATCCACTGCAAGAGTGTTAAAAAAAAAAATCATTTAAATTGGAAATCTATAATATATACCCAGCATAGCGTTTAATATAGATTTCCTACGTGTTCTGCTCGAGGAGGGGGCGACACAATTTGTTACGACATATATATGTATCATAAACAATAAACTGAACAATCAAGTACCCATTACTTGTCTCGTATACCTTAGAAGAGCCATGAAATGCATGAGTGTAACTAATTGATAAATTTCTCTCTCTCTCTCTCTCTCTCTCTCTCTTTCTCTTGATATCAATGGATAGATACTCACCGCTAGCTGGGGATCTGTTGGCCAATTCGATATTGCCGGGCAATGCAATGACCGGATCTGGTTGGTGCATATTCGTCTATAATCTGGCACCCGAAACCGAGGAGAATGTCCTGTGGCAGCTATTTGGACCCTTCGGTGCCGTGCAATCGGTGAAGGTCATTCGCGACTTGCAGACCAGCAAATGCAAGGGATTCGGCTTCGTAACAATGACCAACTACGATGAGGCTGTGGTGGCCATACAATCGCTAAACGGCTATACACTGGGCAATCGGGTGCTGCAGGTTAGCTTTAAGACTAACAAAACCAAAACCACTTAAGGTCAACCAACATCTAAGCGAGAACAACAAACTGAATGTAACTTTTCAATATATTTTAACTATGATTTGAACTTCTTGCTATCTCTCGCTCTTTCTATCTTTCTATGAAGAATCTTTTTTTTGATGTATGAGCATATATAGTATTGTAAAATGTTTGGGAGTTATGTAACTATGGCGAGTTGTAGTCATAATTGAAATACACACAATTACATACACACACAAATACACCCACATACACACACGCACACACACACACACACATTGACTATATTATATATTTTGTATGCTAAAAGAAATTATTATGATTGATTGATTGATTGATGAAGATACCTATTGAAAACTTAGCGAAAATTTAGAAATTTATTTAGTTTTCTTTCGCACTACATAAATCAATTTTGTCATTAAATATAAAAATACAAACATGGAAATTAAAAAAAAAAAAAAAAAAAAAAAAAAACAAAGCTTAAAAGAGGCAAACAAGACATACAAACCAAGCAGACAAGAGTGTCTAAGCAAAATACATAAAAAAAATACAGACGAAAAATTACTACACTTAATTGAATATTTTTGTGGTTTAGTTTTTTTTTATTAAATTAAATTGAATTAAATAATTATATATATATATATATATATAAAATACTGAGAACAAATACTAAACTTAATTGAATTACAATTTTTTTGTATTTTTTTTTTAATTATTATATATTAAACTCAATTGAATATTAAAATTACGTAACTAAATTATTTAATGTTTATTAAATTACCAAAATAAAAATAAATATAATAAATAAAACAAAATACAAAAATAATTAAAGCAAAAACACTTAAATAAAATACGAAAAGTACTAATTTGTAAAAGAAACTTATTCTGAATACCAAAAATACAAAATATACTAGACGCATATGGTATATACCAAATGTGTGCTTGCTTTTAATTGCTATATATATTGTATTTGTATATTGTGTTCGTTATGCAACAACTTAATTAACTTAATTAACTTAATTAAACTTAATTAAACAATTAATTAATTAATTAATTATAATATTTAACATATGCTTCTATTCCATATAAATTTGTTTCAATTCGATTTTACATTGATTTGGAGCAATATATATATAATATATATAAATGAGCTCATCAACCCGATTCGCTGATCCGCTCACGGTCAGTATCAATCATAAAATACATCAAACGTACATCATACATACATACATACATCTTACATATTTTCATCACTTATTCTTCATTCATACATATAACTTATAGCCATTATTATTATATATATGTAATCGTTTTAATCTGATTTTTTCGTCGTCGTCTAACTAAAAAATGATAAAATACCAAAAAAATACAAAATACAAAATACCAAAGTATATTCAATATTGTATGTGCAAAATGAAAAGAAAGAAAACATTATTATATATTATATTACATTATATTATTATGCCTAATTATTATTCCATTTTTATATAATTATATCTTATGAATAAAACACAAAAAACAAACGCAAAAAACATCAACCAAACTAAACTAAAAAGCTAAAAAAAAAACCTAAAAAAGGGAATACAAAATAAAAACACATGAAACAATTTATGTGAACTACTCAGAAACTATGCAAAAAGAGAAAAGCAAAACAAAACAAAAAAAAAATACCAAATTTGTTTCCTTTTTTGTACTACACACAAACACACACACACACACACACATACACACGTACACAAGCAGAATAACAGACTAAAGTGCAATAGTGAAATTTGGCAACGCTGCATTAAAGTTTACACCAGTAATATAGCTTCTGTTGCTATGTTTGAAATTTGGATATTGATGCGCAATGCAGCATCCTCAACTGTCAGCTGAAAATTGACATTGACTTCAACAGTTTGTGAGCAGCACTTGTTGCAGCTGAAATTTGGCAACACTGCGGGCATTGCAACCATTATTTGACGGATTGATTCGCAATGGAACAGCGCACATTTGTTGCCATATTATTTTTGCACCGTTTCTAGCTTAATTTCAATTTCGCTCTTCATTCAAATTTTACCCAATTGTTTTTCAATTTGCTTTTGAATATTTTCTATGACTCTTTGAGCTGCTACAAATAGGTAACTGAAGTGCGGCAACAGCGCCAAACAATCAGTTCAATTTTACAGACAAAAACAACTTCAAAGATACAAAACAAACAACAACAACAGCACTCGCATATTTTGTTTTTCTATATTGAATGGAATGAAATGAAAGTAGATAAAAGTTGAATGCATAATACAAAAACAAAAGAAGAAGAAAAAAGATTAATAATATAAAGTACTAACCTACAAGATAGGTGCATATATATATATATACATATATACATACATATATATGTAAATGTGAGCCTACTGAAATAGATGTCCCGCCCCTTGAACAGCAATCGATTTAAAGGAATATTATAATAATACATTTTTTAAAGAAAGAGACTCGTTTCTTTTTTCTTCGATTTTGTGCTTAAAGTACGGCCACATCTACATGGCGAGCGGGCACACTGAGAAAAAAGAAGAAGACGAATAAGAAGAGCATACTTAAGTTAGTTAAACGAAGAACTTAAACACGGCGAACAAAAGTTGAAAACACCAAATTTTAAATATATATACATATGCATATATATATATAAATACATATATATGTATGAAGGATGTAAAATTTTTATAGTAAAATTTATAATTATATTGAATAATGAGTATATATACATATGTATCTTACTCTATCTAAGAAGAAGCAAAGAATGGAAGAAATTAAATGAAATGTGAAATACATTTAAAAAATACCATACGAAATTGGACAAACCTAAAAAGATAATTCAAAGAAAATGGTATTCGATAAACGATAAACGATAATCGATAACAGCTACTCACTTAAATGTATGTATGTGTGTGTGTCAAGAAGCCGACGAGAAAGTACTTACATTAAATAAAAACTTAACATAATCCACTCGATGTGCATAGAACTTAATGGATTTAATCACACATTTAATACCAAATAGATAATATATACACATATATATATATGTACACTATATATGTATATATATATATATATACATAATAATATTCAACACATTAGCCAGCTGCCAGATCGGCTCTGCGCCATTTTATTCAAGAAAGCAATATTAAAATGTGACTCGAGTTGGCTCAGGCTATGAAACTATGAAACAATGAAAGTGTAGAGAATGATGAAAGCCACTGTTAGCACTGCGAACTGAGCCAAGACATTTCAGAACTAAACCTGTATATCGGATATATTTCGATATGTTCAAGGTTATCTTGATATGGAGTTTTCTACACTCTACATATATAAGCATTTAGAATTAGCTTTCTACACTAGTTTCAAAAGATGATGGTTTTATTGTGAACATTTATCGATAAATTATCGATTATTTCGTAGTTTTATATATGTGGGTCTTCTTATTACTAAGCTATTCAATTGAATGCGTTTATTTAGTTTCTAAACGATTTTCAAAAATATTCTATTATGGTCACATATCGATTATCGATTGCCATGCAATATATTTTATTCGATGAATTTCTGCAATTTCTTCAACCATTCAATTAAAAAATTTTTAAATTAAAAAGTCGTTGGCTTGGAATGTGCGCAGCTGTACAAATTGAAAGCCAAGCAACTCAGTCACAGAAATCACAGTGTGCACACGTAAGTGTATGCTATACAATTACCTAAATATATAGCTAAAGGATAGTAGTACATTTTAAAAGAAGACGATGAGGCCAAGAAAAGAACAATGATTGGATGGCAGAGAATACAGACACACACACACACACACACACACGCACACGTAAAGCACAAATATATACACTGAGAGAAAAGAGCGAGGTTGAAGACAACTTGTGAATGAATAACAATGAAAATCATAAACTAAGCATGAAATGCATTTAAAACTAATTTCAACAAATATATACATACATTTATATATGTTTACTCAAAAGTTCGGGAAAAAAAACTCAACTCAAGAACTTCCAATATTTGATCATTTTGCCACACCGAAACGCACACACACACACACACACACATACAAAGCAAACTTAAAGGAAAACTCAACTATGATAGATCGAATATCGTTGTGCAATATGTTAACGATACAGAAAACGCTACAGATAACAGTCGATAGTCGATAGTCGCTTATCGATAGTTATGTATGATAACTGAATTTAGTTGATAAGCACTTAGGCAAAATACTAACAAGCCAAAAGCCAATGCCAAGGCATAGGAGGCATCTTAACACGGTTTAGGTTAAAAGGAGAAAGCTGTGCCATGCCATGAGAATCGCAGAGGCAGGCGCACTCTGGTGCCGCTAGCTAAAATGCTCGACTGTAAATTTACGCAGTGATTACTAACTATATATATATATATATATATATATATATATATATATATATATATATGTACTTAGAATCGACTAAAGAGCAACAAAATTTGTTTTTTTTTTTTTTTTTTTTTTTGAGAATAAAACTTTAGAAAGGGACAAAAATACAGAGAATATTCGATAAAATAAAACATGAGAGGATAAATCATATATACGTAGCCGCTTTGTCAACGGAACGCGCCCAAAAACCAAAGAAAAACTCCAAGAAAATCAGAATAAAAATATTTAAAAAAAAGGTATATTTATATTAAGAGAATATATTATATAAGATACAGATCCAGACACACACACACACACACACACACTAACTCACACAAACACTCCTATATATTTGATTATGTATGCTATTTATTGATTGTCTATGAAGATATGTATATGTATTACTTTGTACGCACTCAGACTTGTACTTAAATATTTATTGGATTGTATTAACACACTTAGTTTAAACACATCTTAATCCAAAAACAAAAACAAAACAAAAAGTACTTACCAAATATCTATATAAATTTATATTTATATTCTAGTTACATTTATATTCATATACCTCTCAAATATGTATTGAAGTGATTCTACAATTTGTTTCCCTGCTTTTCAAATCAAATGAAATCAAATCGAATCGAATCGAATATCAACCCAGTCAGAGATCTATAAAGATCTCTTGGCGAGTGTGTAGGGATAATATCTTAACTATTTTCTCTCTATTTTTTTTCAAAATATTTTTTTTTTTTGTGTATGAAGAAGCAGTGGATAAAAGTGTTGCAAATTTAGATGAAATTGGGTATATCGATAAGCAGTTATCGATATATCGAATTAGCATATAAGCTACCAGATTTACACACACATACACATTTAGATGCATATATGATTATTACATATAAAAAAAAAAAAACAACAACAAACAAACAAACTTATTAACAGAATTTAATCTATATATCATACATACTTATAATTGATATGGATGTATGTATAATATTATACTTAATTGTAATTATAATTATAATTATATAATTATAATTATTATTGTATTTGTATTTTATTGTATTGCCATGTATTAGTTTTGTTCTACACTCTTTTGCTCTTTCATAAATAAAAGAAAATTCAACAAAAAAAACTTAAAAAAAAATAAAATAAACGAACATCCAAATTTTTAACGAAATCAAATAACGAAATTAAGGAGAAAACCCAAAAATAAAATTAATACAAAAACAAAATCAAACACAAAAATAAAAACAACGTGAATTTAAATGCAAAAGATATTGGAATCTAGTTTTACTCGACTTGGAGCGATTTCCTAGAGAATATCCCTTAAGATTTTCCGATAACATTTCAATTTTACTCTTGATTATTATTTGACTATTTTTCTTTCTTAGTCTTGCCAGCCTAGTTTTATGTTTCTCTGTATTTTTTTATTCCTACGCATTGTGCATCTTTCTCATATCCATTTCCTTAATGCTAATCAAATTTCTATCTCTGTTTCTCTCTCTCTCTCTGTCTCTCTCTTTTGATTTCTCTCTCACTCTCCTTGCTCTTACCTTATTGGAGGTAATAAATTTGTATTTCTTTCATTATCTCTCTTTTTATCCGTTCTTTCTCTTTCCCTCTCTCTCTCTCTCTCTCTGTCACTCCCAATGTCTTTCTTACTTACTTACTTATTTCACGCTCTGTTTCTATCTCTCTCTCTCTCTCTCTCTCTCTCTCTCTCTCTCTCTCTCTATTTTTCTATCTTTGCCCCTCTTTCCTCTCTTTCTTAGATTCGGTTTCAGATAAAATGTTCTTTAATCAATATCTATTATGCTCGAATAAGAAAAAAAACTCTTTACATTTGCCAATAACATGATTTATTTCCACTAAATACTGTTAAAATTTGTTGCTTGATTGGATACATAAGTGAGTATTATAACATATAGATATATATCGATACATACATTCAAACATAGATATACATAAATATTTGCATATTCCAAATACTCTATTTCCAATTTTCTTTTACAATAGGATTACTTGGTTGATATTTCAACATTTCAGATATTACGCAATATTCTATAACATATTTATAGATATATGTATATATATAGTTATTTTATATGAATATATGTATGTCAATGTTTATATATAAATATATATTTAGTTTGCAATTTATGTTGGCACAAACATTTTTTTTTTTCATTTAGGTACATGGCGTACATATGTATTCCCCTCAGGTCTGGCTGAAGGCTTCTAAAAAAAAAAAAACAAAAAAATACCATCTACGACTAGGATTATAATAGATAAACATTGGGTATAGCTACATTTATATCGATAATAGACAATAGACATGTGATAGACAATGGGAATACACAGAATCTTTAATGTTTCTATATTGATATGCCTACAAATGCCAGAGTTGTACCAGCTCTATAAGGTAGCTGGGTATAGATCGATCTATACGGGAGGTGGTTGTGGTAATACTCTTCATATAAGGTAGCTAAGTATGCATAGATTTGCTGTAATTCCAGCTCTATAAGGTAGTTGTGTAAGCATCGATCGATCTACTTGAGTGCGGGATGCAATTCCAGTTGGGTATGCATCGATCTAATTGGATTCGTGTTGGACTTTGGTTAGAAACGCAGTTGGGCCACTTCGAGGGCCTGCAAGGTGTAGTGTTGTCTTTGATTAGACACCCAGTTCGCGACTGGGCGTGGTTGTAGCCAATTGTCCAGTATTACTCCCAGCCGGTGGCGGTGCAATCAAGCTGGGCATCCACTTGTTTAGCATTGTGCGTATGGCAAAGGTCACATCATGATTGGCGAAGCAGAATAGAAACGAGACGACAAAGCCCTGCAGGCTGACCAATACCACGGACAATAGCTGATAGAAGCGATCCAGCTGAGTGCCAGCTTCCGGTCTGTAGGGCAGCAAAAAGTGCTGCAGCCCAAAGAGTGGCACCAAAATAATCGTCGCTCGCACCGCCTTGCGTATGGCCAGCGGTGCTGGCTGTGCCGACTGTGGATGCAATTTGCGCACAATCACACGCAATACATTGATCAGAAAGACTACAAGAAATGATCAGTTATATATAATCAATATATCAATCATTATACTGTTAAATACTCACTAAAACTGGCCAGCAGCGAGAGGGTAATGGGCACCGAGAAGATCCACAAGTAGAGACTGTCATTAATCCAGCAACTGTGATAAGAATTTATTTGGTCAGTATACTGAAACTTTATTTATAATTAAATGGCAAATTATATGAAGTATTTTTACATTTCAATGTTATCGATAATTTAAGCAAATACGGAGATATTTTTGTGGAAAATAGTATTACTCTTACTGTGTCAGCCTGCATACTTACTAGCGTATGAATATCTATCTGATCAATATGATCTATCTTATGAAAGTCACTTATATAGATTCTCCTAAGGTATACACAAATATCGAGTACACTCGAAAGTATGGATATATAGAGATAAGTCTTTGCTACGGCATCTCGACCTCTACCGACACAGCACCGCCTACTCGTTACTCACTGTTCATTATCGTTGGCACTTAAATGTCTGGCAACGCCATAGGGTAGCACAAAGACCAACGGAGAGAGCCAGCTGAGCAGCTTGAACCAACGCATGACAATCGTGTCCTTGACAAAGACCTGGAAGATGATGAGAATTAATATGAGCAGTGATTGAAAGAAACCTAAATGCTCTTCCAAAATATTTGATGGCTGTATCGAAGCATCTTTAGCTAACAAATAAAAAATAAAATATTCTATAATGCATAGTCTATCATATATATATACTGTAATGTGTATACTCAATATACTCTATATAACGTATACTCTATAATGTATGGCTTATCACTCTACTCAACAATGTAGTCAATTTTCGTGTTACCTTACAATATATACCATCTTTTTCTACAATGAACACCCTTCATTGAATACCCTAACTACAATGTAAGCTCTACAATAGATACCCTGTAATGAATATCCTATCTATTATGTATATTCCTTTCAAAGTAAGCCTTTCAATGTGTACTCAATGATGTATGCCCTCCAAGATATACCCTGTAATATATCTTGTTTTGCATACCCCTTAATGTATATCCAACAATCTATACCCTGCAATTCATACACAATGCATTACACATACATATATGTATGTATATCTTATATGTATACTCTATAATGTGAACTTTACAATATATGTATATGTTATATCCTATGTATACCGACTATACATTCCGTACTGCATACACTAGTCTTTTAAAAAAAGAGGACTTCTTTGAACTGCTTCGACAGTTAGACCCCCTCCACAAGACAATTATAATGTCCTTCACTAGCACGGTATACTACGAATGCTCGATGGCCTTATGACATTTGGAATTTTCAACTTGATAAACACGTTGCAACAGTTGCAACAGCAACGACGACGTCGAAGAAGATGCAAAAATGCTTTCACATAAATTAAGGCAGCTGGAAATCTCATCAGGAATTCATGAAAACTATTCAAACTTGTACAGCAATTACAGCAATTTGCATATGAATGGACGCAAAGACGGCGAGGAAGCGTGGAGCTGACACACATACCACAACGAGTACCAAGTGCAGATGCAAACCCTCGCAGAACATCCAGAAGTAGTTGACCAGCATGAAGTAGTGCACCACCAAGTGCAGAGCGATGCACCAGGGCTGCAATAGACATCATAAATGATAGTCCAATAGATCTTAACCAATGTGGAGCTTACGGGATTCTCGGCTATTTGATCGGTCTGCTCGACGACCAGTCGATACCAGAGTATCCAGGCAATGCAAGTGCAGGCGAGGGAGCCAAAGAGATGTACATGTATCCTGATGCGGGTGCAGCGCAAGGATCTGTTGGATAGAGCATCAGCATCAGCATCGTACGCTAACCTGGCTAATTGCCCAGCTCGTACGTACTTGAAGCCGAGAAATATAATAATCGATATTATCAGAGCCAATAGCGATAGTGCATAGCCCTTCACATATAGCTCATTCACGAATTGTCGGAACTGCAAGTTCAAAGTTTGTTAAACTGTTAACTGTAAAGATCTCTCTCGAGGAAATTACCTGAAAATCATCGTAGTCCACACAGTTGGTATAGTTGGACCAAGTTTGATTGCTAACCGGATGCCGATACCAGGTGCCATTCTCCAAACAGCTGAATACATATTTATCAGATGAAGATATGTTTATATAGATATTATTATTTTCTATTGTTCAGAATATCGGTACAAATATAACAAATGATAGAACATCATATACAATGAGTTTAAGTATTTCAATGAATATGCTCGTGTAAGCTTTAGATCCTTATTTATTATGAACTGGCTCATTTTAAATAGTTCTTTAAATTTGTCAAAAACTAGTTTTTAATTTTATAGTAATTATAGTATCAACAAATTTTTATTTTGAGTAATTATAGAGAACATTTTTTATGAACTAGTTCATTTGAAATCGTTTTTCGAGTTGGAGTTATTATGGAAAAAAAATATTACTATTTTAAGCTAGCTCATTTGAACTGGTTCCTTTTAGCCAACACGAATTCTGTGCTTGTATATGTTTCAATGTGATCAATAATGACCCGAAGCTATTACAATTGTGAACTGTTTCATTTGAGTCAAGTTATGAAAGACTTAAAGCAAAAAAGTTAAATTTGGCAAACAAATATCTAAAAGTATAATTTCTACTCCTGTGAGCCAGTTCTCTATTTATCATGATAATATATTTCATAACAATTTTGGTTTATGATTTTAAAAAGGAAACCAAAAATCGGAATGGGTTAAAAGCCTTCTTTCATAAATTGAATTTCAAAGAATTCCAAGAAATTTGCAATATATTAGTATGAATGTAAACAACAAACATGAACTAATGGATATTCGTTGTTGCATTTGGAATCTATTATGATTCAAATTGAGAAGTTTACAAATAAAGCTCAATAGTATATATATGTATATATATATATATATATATATGGATGGATGTATGTATATAATATTAGGTTTGATTTGCTGGCGAGCTTAATATCGCATTGAACTCACGTTTTGTGTGCCAGAAACTTGCTGCTGAATCCCTCGACAAAGTCCGGACAGTATTGACTCAATACGGTGCCAGCTGGTGTGCGCGGCCAGCAGAGATAGCCATCAAAATTCACGGGACAATAGAGTGTCTCCGTTTCACTGGTTGCATTATGTGAATGTTGATTTGTTGCCATTGTCATGGAGCGTATCGTCGCATAGAGCTCGTTCTCGCTGGCCGCCTGCTCGTCCACATCCTGCATATCAATTGTGCCCTCGTTGAGCACCGCCTGCTCCAAGTAGCGCGGCATCATTGTGAACGGCTCCAGCATCAACTCCTCAGGGCCAGAGTCTATCAAAGCAATGGCAACGGGTGTGACACATGATGGGGATATGGATATGGTTATGGATACATATGTATGTATGTATGTTTGTGTGTTTATGCTGGAGTGGAATTGTCAAATGTGAATTTGGCGCGAGCAAAGAGAGTGTTAGAGAGTGTCCAAGTGTGATTATACCTAAGAGTGTCTGCTTGAGATAGATTGCATTAAAGTGTGAATAAATGTACTTGTGTGTGAGTGTACATAAGTGTGAATGTACTAAAAGTGGGTGATATTGTACCTAAGAGTACATTTTGGTGAGTATGTGCATGTGTCTAAATGTGAGTGAATGACTCTGAATGTACACTAATTTGAATGCACGAGATTGTACCAAAGTGAATCAAGTGAATGTACCAGAGTCTGAATGTACCTAAATTTTATTTGCACCTTGGCTAAGAGTTTATGGAACTGAAGTAGTATTTATATAAAGCAGTAAGTGTGTCTCAGCCAGAATGTACCAAAGTGTGACAGTATTGAGTGCGAATGTACCAAAGCACATAATGATACCTAAGAACTTATAATAGCTAAACATATATTGTACATAGAGACTGAGCATATCGAAATGCTTTCATGCTCAAGTATAATTGTAACTCAGAGAAACAATACTATTATGCGGCTGTACCTTTATAAAGGTCCATTGTACCTTAGAGAAACTAAAGTATATAAGTAAGCTATGGCTAAGAGAAACGTGTACCTTTGTGAATCATAAGTTAAACTGTACCTAAGTTCAGCTTAAAGGTATTCTCGCATTTTACTCACACCTCAGTGTGACCATATTTTATTGTAGTCTGTAAAGTGTGGCCATACCTTCAATAAACGTAATACTCCATTAACAGCTACTTCCGTGTGTATGTTCTTAACGGCCTAACATACTTTCGTATATGATTTTTTTAATTTGTGACAATTGTTTTTGGTGTGAATGTGTTTTGGGGTGGGACAATGAATGGAATGGAATGGAATGTGCGAAACCGTTGCAGCTACCACAGCAACTGGGAATTACCTGTTGTATCGCCCTTCGTTGTATCATTCTGATAGCGATAAACGCACTCGACATACAAATGTCGCAGGAATATGCGTAGATTATCCTGCGGCTGTGGCCGTGGTTGTGCCATCGTCAACGAGGCTGCCATCGCTGTCTCAATGTACGCAGCCGTTGTCATAGCCAGCGCTGTAATAGAGACAAATATTAGATGGGCTACGTAAATTGCCTCTTTGACAATTGTGTGTGCCTGGATGATTCTTATGCCTCGCATGTCAAAGGCTTATACAAAATATATGTTATATGTTTCATATATATATATATATATATACATATGTGTCTTATAAATATGTCTAAAATGAAAATCCGTATAAAATTTTAATCTGCTGATGGTAGACGTTGATAGAAATAAGAGATAGAGAGAGAGAGCGCCGTTAGTTACAGGTTCTATAAGGTAGTCTTGAATGGTTCCATGCATATATATGGTGTGACTCTGTGGCTCTTTAACAATTATTCCCCATGTTCTGAGAGGATCTTTCGAATCATGCTCGAATTTACACATTTAGGGAGGAATTTGTACATGCAGCAAGATCCATGTAGATTCTGCAGGCATTACAATCTACGAATAATATTAGTTAATAAATGTTTTAACATAGACATGTTTTTGGTTAGAAGTAAATGCATTAGCAAACAAAAGCAATAAAATGTTCGATAACTATATCTGAAGAGCCCTTAAACGTATCGATAACATGCTGATCTTGAAATATCTAGTAAAATATGCCATTTGATCATGAGTAGACTTATTGTAAACTTAAATTATATCATATATATTAAGCCAATGCATATGCCAGATTAACAATTGTCATATAAAGCCCATACATTCAAACTTAGATCTTAAGCTTGCTTCACTCGCATCAAAGTTGTATGTATTTTTATATTAAATATTAAATGGCATGGCTGTGGCTTTAAAAATTAATTAGAAATTATGTAATTTATCAAACACTTTTAATTTTCATACAATTTCTTTGCATATAGCTCTTATGCGGTCATCCTACATGTGTTAAGTAACATGAGTATAAGCTGCTTATGCGCTTTACCAACACTGTTTCATAACAAAATAAAACTCGAAAATGTTATGCAAAATGCTAATAGCATGTTAATCTATATGTAAATGCTGAAAAGCATAATAACAAAAGCTTCAACATGCATAAATATTCTCTCTCTCTCTCTCTCTCTCTCTCTCTGTGTGTGTGTGTGTGTGTGTATTTAACAGCTTGACGTTAGCCAACACTGTCAAAGCCAGTAGCTTGTTAGCTTACGTTAGTAGCTGCAATAAAATTAAAATGTCAACTCTTTTCAGGCGTAAAGAGCAACCCACACAGAGAGTGCAAGAGAGGGAGAGAGGAGGGAGAGAGATAGAGAGAGACTGAGGGAGCGAGACAGTTTCACTGTAACACAAAGCGCTTTGTTTGCAATATATGTGACACTGCTGATGACCTGTCGACATGTGAGTCCTGCTGCTGTTGCTGCTGCGTCCTGTCTGCCATGTCCTTTGCTCTGTGTGCTGTGTCTATGTCCTTGCCAGTTGCCTGTTGGCAGAGTCCTGCTCATCTGCATATGGTGCGACTGCTGTGAACGCGCTTCAATAAATCAGTTTATTGTCTAATTAATGAGCGCTTTGCCATTGGCGTATATGCAGCATGTAATTAAATTTCTGCTCAGCAAAACCGATCGATGCAGAGTGCAAGTGAGCGAGCGAGCGAGCGAGCGAGAGTGTGAGAGAGAGAGAGAGAGAGATAGTGTCTGAGCGAAGACTGTGACAGATGGCACACATGCTTGAGCTTGAGTGAGCTCACTATAAAGTTTCTTGAATAACTTTGTTATGTTTTTAATCAAAACTCATTCCACATGATTGAGTTTTAACACTAACAAATGCCTTCACACACAGAGAGTGAGTGACAAGAAAGACAGAGAGAGAGAGAGAGAGAGAGAGGGACACACATTTATTCACCCTTCAATTTGGTTAATGCATTGCAGCGGGGCAAAGCTTCAAAAACTAAAATCCGGCGAATGCTTCATATACATACATACATATTTCTGTCATTTGGCAAAGCACTTGGAATAATACCACAAAAATGAAACTTAAAAATAACAGCCAGAGATGCTGCTGCGCAGTGTGGGTAAACGACTGTCAAATACTCTATACAAAACGCAGTTAAGCGAGAGGTTAGAGAGTCGATTGAAGTCTATGTAGACTACAAGTATATAGTTTTAGTAGCTTCTAGCGAAAACGGTATATATTCAATATCTTTCTACATACTTAGCAGTCTGTATATACCCCATTTGCTGTCACTGTGTGAGTACAGGGTATTCATGTGTGCTTGTCAGTTGAGACTAGGTTATGCCAATAAACGCTTGTACAAATAGTTACTAAAAATAACTGCAAATTATCTAAGGGAATTACCTACACTTTAGGCACAAGCGAAATGGAGAAGTTTCTACCCAAGTGTAATACTAAAATACTAGTTGCATATGCATAAAGCTGCACTTCATGCATTCAAATTCATTCATCTAGAGATATGTAGAGCTCTACAAGCATTTAGCCACTCTTTTGATTTCTCCCTTTTCGTTTTTTCTTATATTTTCTTTTGTTTTCTTTGCTTTACTTTTCTTTTCTTTTCTTTTCTTTTTTCTTTATTGCTTTCCTTTCGTTTCCTTCTTTATTATTTCTTCAACTTGCTTCTCTCTTTGGTTTCTTCTTCATTTTCGCATTTTCGCATATATATATATTTTTTTTTAAAGAGAGAAATCTTTCTTTTTATTATTTCTTTATATTTATATTTTTAGTTTCTTCTTTTTAGTTTCTTCGCTTTGCTTCTGTCTTTTTGGTTTCTTCTCTTTTGTTTTCCATATCATCTCTTTTTTCTTCTTATAATTCCTCCTATTTTATTTCTCATATTTATCTCTTATTTTTATTTTATCTTCTTTTCCTCTTTTTCTCTGTCATCTTTTTTGTTGTTTTGCTTTTGAGCTCCTAAATTTTTTTAAAAATTATCTTCCCGTTTTTCTCAATTTTGCGACTTTTCCTACTCCAATTTTTCCTATACAGTTCTTTTCTTTTCAGTTCATCTCTTTCTTTTTTATGTTCTGTTTTATATCTTATTCTATTTACTCATTTTATATTTATTCTTCTTCTTTTTTGTTGCTTATTATTTTGTTGTTTTTTTTGTGCTCATTTTTTAAAAATTTTCTTCTCGTTTTTTTTCTCGTTTTTTTCGTACTCCAATTTTTCCTATACAGTTCTTTTTTCTACTTCGTTCTATTCTTTTCATTTCATCTTTTTAATTTTAATTTTTTTCTCTTTTATTTCTTCTCTTTATTTCCTTTTCCTTACCTCTTACCTCGAAGCTACTAATCTCTAAAAAACAAAAAAACTGAACTTTACTTCAGCCTCAACAATCTTTAAGATGTTCTTTAAGCCAAGTTAGAATACAACTTTGCAACGCACATCCGCTCTGGTCAGTTGTTGGCAACAATCAAGCGTGCATAGACCACATAGCACTCTGCTTTGACTTCAAAGTAACTCTTTAGGCAATCCCGCTGCATGGTCACGATGAACTGATAGAAGGCATAAAATGTCATCTGCATTGGTCCGGCCAGAGTCACTTTGCCTGAAAGCCAACTGGCTCAAGCCGTATAATTGAGTTATGAGACATTTTGTTGTTTTTGTTATTTCCTTTGTTGCAGACGATGTTGTTGTTGCTATAGCAATTAGCTGTGCCATCAGTTGGAATGCGAGTTTAGCTAGCTGTCAGGGCGCGGCTGGCTGCTTCGCTTCATCTTCTTTCATTATATCCTTGTGCAATTAAGGTTACATTGCGCATACGCCACGTGCAACAGGCAGTCAGACAGCCAATCTATACACACATAGAGACAGTTGGTGTGGGAGCCAGAGACCCAGTCACGTATAGAAACGTATAGAAATCTCGATTTATAATTACGTACTCTCGCATAAACAAAGTCTCCAGACGACACAAGTGAATGGATTAGTTGCGCAATAGATTTAATAAATGTTATCATTATGAAACGCATAAAATAATTACTGAGAGTGAACTGAATGTGGAAGTAAATTGTAGAGTTTGCTTGAAAAACAATTCTCATGTTGGCGGAAAAGGAAATTACTTTTATATATGCATAAAGTGACCATGGACATGGACCAGAACTTTGCTGGAAATGAATTTCTTGGCGTTGTCAGAGCCAGAGTCAGTATTATTTGTATGCCTAGAGGAATGCATGTTGGATGGGATATACAAGAGTATACTATCCAAATCTCACATAGACGAGCAGACAGACGGACGGATAGATGAACGTACGGATGAAGCGAGGCATGGATGGACAGATGGATATGGCTATATTGATTTGACTCTTCTTCCTGATGATGCTTATATATAGAATATATATAAATATATATATAAAATATACTCAATGGGTGGACGGATAGATCGAGTGATGGATCGAGGGATGGATGAACAGATGGACATGGCTATATTGATTTAACTCTTCTTCTTGTTCAACTCTATATATAGAATGTATATGGAATATAAATATAATATATATGGAATATAAATATAATATATATATTCTATATTGGTGTACGGATAGATGGACGTACGGATGGATCGAGCTGGGGATCAAGGGATGGATGGAAACGTGGACATGAGAAAATGAGAATATTGACTTGATTCTTCTTCCTGATCAAGTCAAATATAGGGAATTTATAAAGTATATATATAGTAATATAGTAAATATAGGGCATTTATAAAGTATATATATATATAGTAATATATTCTCAATGGAATCAGTCAAGCCTCTTCATACTACAAGGCTATAAATACTGAACATGAATATCATACTTTGTATCTAGTTAAAGAAAGGAATGAAAAGTAGACCAAAGCATACACAATACATCCCTTAGACAATACTGTTTCATTACTTAATCATAATTTGATAAATGCCAGACATCAGTTTGGCCTACTTATAGATTGCCAACAAAAAGCTAAGACAGAAAAGAAAATGAATGAAGTGAATGTAGGACAAAAGCTAATATATATATATATATATATATATTATAAGTAATATATAAATAAATATAATATATGTGAAAGGAAAAAAAAAAACTTTGTCGCAGCCAAAGCAGGAGAAATACAAGTCGAAAATTATGAAATCGAATTGAGAACGAAATCCATAAATTTTCATAAATATCGAAAATTAATGGAATAATTTCGAGTCGAAAAGGAAATTTTGTGACGCTGCATAAATTAAGCTGATATTGAAAATTATGTTTGCTAAACGAATAGATAGAGTGAGAGAGAGTGACAGAGAGAGAGAGAGAGAGAGAAGATAAATGACCTTTAGCTAGATATGCTTAGATAATGCTCCGCTTGCAAATAGACGCAATCAATATTTGGATGAAAATAATTATATGTGCATATGGATTTTGATACGGCAATGTTGCCACTTGATGAATTGCTGACTATAATATGGTGTTGCCGCTGTGATGAGGCGTTGCGGCTGCTGGTGGGCGTGGCAAGCGGCGTCAGCTGTATGTCGTCTAGTTAATGTTTATGTTTATGTGGTAAATGATGCCAGCGGCAGTCGCAGCACCGCAGCGGAAATTGAAACAAATACACACAAACACACACAAATCAACACACACACACACGCACACAGAGGCACACTCATTTATAGCCAACTCAATTCATGCAACAATTTTTGGCCATTTTGGAGCTTTTGTATTTATTTATTTTTTTTTTTTTGTTATTTTGCTTCTACTTTTTTTTGTTTTTTAAGCAATTATAATAATAAATGAGTTTAGCTTTGGCGAATGCTGTCCAGACGATTGCTCTATACATGAGTCTGTGTGTGTGTGTGTGTGTTGGTCATTTAATGCAATTATGCTACTGTGTGTGTGTGTGTGTGTGTGTGTGTGGGAGATTATTTTATTTGTGTGTGCTTGTGCACATTTTCTGGCTCATTGCCTGGCCAAAGTGCCATTTTCAGAGCCACACGATGGCATAGAATTGAAAAGCTTATCTTGATTTAAATCTATGTTTTTTCTTTTCTTTTTTGCTTGCTTTAACTGTGAGAGCATTAGAAAACTTGTAGGTTTTATTTATACAAGCATATATATAATATATACTTTTATGTTGTACATATGTGTTGGGAGTAAACGAGATAGAATATATACATATGTATATGTCGTGCTGTGATATTTGTTAGAGTACGTATCGAAGGTTTTTACCTAAGTTGTCAGGAATTGGTACTTCACGAGAGTGAGAGACAAATATAGCTGCATATTGTCCCTGGTGTTGCTGAGAGAGACAGAGTCTAGAGGTCTAGATGATGACTTTAAGATATTGAGAAACATCGAGAAATTCGACGTTAAGGGAACACGAAAGCAACAACGCAGAGAATTCGTGATATAGCTTGGCGATTTGTAATAAAATATATAGAAACTGATCAATCTACGACATATATACATATATATAAAAAAATTTATATATTTATTAAATTTTTTTTATTTTTTATTATTTTTTTTTTATTACACAAATTTTACTATTTTACAGATAAAAAATAAATAAAATTTATTTGCAAGAAAAATAGCTTGAACAGGTGAATGAAAAATGGTTATAAAAAGTGCTCAAGCTGTATATACTGATTCTAAATTATTGTTATTTTTGAAACATTTTTTTGAATTTTTTAATATTAAAAAAAAATTTGTAATTGATCAATTTAAAACTCGTTTATATATTGAAATCCCAAAGAAAATGTTTAAGCAAGGTATATATTATTTTAAAGCTGTATATATACACATACATATATAAATATTTTTGTTTATGTATTTATGCATATGCCTTAGCTATATATTCTGTAACAGCAGTACTTTCCCAGTCGATATGCTTCTCTGTATCTCTAACAGTTCTTAGTGCTGTAAATTTATTTAACTATCTCTCAGTGTTTCTGTGAGAGTGATAAGAGTAGGAGAGTGGGAATGAATTTGTACTGCACAGTAAAGCATGAATTCCATTCATTCAATTTAAATTGTCAGTTCGTTTCCTTTGTTACATAACTGCGTTCAAACGAACTGGTTCGGCTCACATTAGAAGAGAAATAAGCAAATGGAATTTGTTATCAAATATTGCAATACAATAGCAGATATTTAACATACTTCAATTAGACTTTTTTCGCCTCTCACTCTTCCTCCCTCTCTCTCTCATTCTTTCTCTCTCTCTACCTACAAAGAATTACAGAACGAGAAATTTATACAATCTCTTTCACTCTTTTGCGGCTACACATTGCTCGCTGAATATGAGTCTGGGGCAACTGCCTAAACAGATAATTAAATACACATACACAAGTACATAATTACATACATATTATATATCATCTGAAAGGTATTAATCATATATATAGGTAAATATATGATCTAGCTCCCTTGTAACAAAAGAGTTTTCAATTTGATTTCTATTTAAATTTTAAAAATAAAAATCAGAGCATAATTCTTATTTTTGATTTTTATAATAAAAATTGAAAATAATAGTTATGATTTGATTTTTATATAAAAATTGATTTGTATTAATTATTTTTGATTTTTATCATAACAATTAATTTTAATAATTAAACAATTTTTTTTTATTAAAAATTACTAATACAAGTTTATCCTCTTTTTTGAATTCGCCGTAAAAAAAATAACCTATCTCTTTTTATCCCACTCCTCCTGGTTATTTTTTGGTGCGTGATTTTTTTTTTAATTATAACTCTTATTTGCGGTACCTGATTTGTAGTTAATTACTTTATATTAAGTTAGAAAGTGTTTTGCATAGAATTTGTAAGAGATGAATCGTCGTCCTCGCTCTCTCGTTCTCTCGCTGAGCAATTAAGTCACAGAGAAATCGAGTGTCAAAGAAAGTGCTTCTGTCTGATACAACAGCAGAAGACGCCACAAGTCGTTTGACCTTGAACATATGATAGAGGCACATATTCGCCATTCCAAATGTTTCATCGCACTCTTTCACTCTTTGCCTCTCTATTTATCTCTCTGGCCCTATCGCTTACTAGTTCTTATGTGATGCTCTTTTTCGCAAGCTTATGTTTAGTTTAGCTTGCATCTCTCTCTCTCTCTCTCTCTCACTCAATATCTCTCAGCTAGAGCAAAAGAATTCATGTTTTGCTAAGCTAAAGCCCAGTGTAAAGCCAAGCAAAGCTTATCTACATTTTATATACACTTGCTCTGCGCATTTGCAAACGTCAAATGGGTATATTGGTTTTAGGCTAAGGCTTGCCGTACGTCTAATTGTCAGCTTGTCCATTTGATAACCCTAACTCTAAAAGAAGACAAATTGAATAAAACTCTATCTATCTCTATCTCTAAATTATTGCTGAGCTTCTCTATTACTATCTACTAGCTATAGCTTGCATTGCTTTAAAGTTTGCAGCCTGAATATGTATTTCACAGTCGTTTATACCCGTTCTGAGTTGTGTTTTTTTTTATGGCTAAAACTAAAATTATTTTAGCTGCACATAAATGTCTACCATGAATGCTTCACGTCCATATTAATTCTACGAAACAACAAATTCTGTCCTCCTGCGTTGCCTTTGTAGAAAATTTTTCCACTTAGCCAACGGATATTTCTGTTTATTTAGTTGATTAGCTGATGTAGCTGTTGCTGCTGTTGTTGCTGCTGCTGCTTTTATTATTGTACTTTGATTTAGCTGAAATTCTGGAATTTGCTCACAATTTGCAGTTAATCAAAAGTTAGTTAAGTATTCTGCTGCTGCTAATGCTGCTGCTGCTGTTTTTTCAGCCAAAAAAAAGAAAAATAATCATAAAACACAAGCAAATTGATTTCTACTATATACAAAAAAAAAAAATTCTCCTCTTCATTTAATATCTTTCTTTTTGTCTAATTATTATAAATTTACTGAGCTGGCGATTATTAAAAATAATTCCCATGCATATTTATATCATTTTTCACACATCTCAACATCATTTGACTTGAGGAAATCTTCACTTACATTTGCCCTGGAAAATCTTCACAATATTTGTTTGTTTGTTTTTTTTTTTTTTTTTTTTGTTGTTGCTGTTGGCGCTGTTGTTTAATTAACGCGCAGCGCCCGCTGTTTGGTTATTTATTTATACAAATGATTCGAAATTTATCTGGCGCCAAAAACATATCACAAAACCCGACAACAACAGCAAAAAGAAAGCAGGAAAGCAACAGAAACGCGACTGCTCCACATCAGCGCAGCCAGCCAAATGATACGAAACCGAATCGTTCTCCATTGACCCAACCCAGCCCAGCCCAGCCCGACACGGCCATCGTCTGCCCAGCTCGTAGCTGTCCATCATATTCATATGCAGATGAAAAACTCACCCCCATAACCCATGAACAACTCTCGTTGAACTGTGCGAAAGCCGCCAGGCAAAACTGCTTTGCCGACACACGAACAGCCGAGCAGCAGCAACAGCAGCTTGAGCAAGCAGTGCGCAGCGCTCAGAAGGGTGAGGGGAGGGCAAGAGCGCTGTGTAAAGTGTGCAAATGACAGCGAGCAACAAGTTGCAACTAAATTGTTTTACAGTCAACATATTGGTGTATGTGTGTGTGTGTGTGTATGCATATATATATACACATATACACATAAATATACGTGTCTGTATTCTCTTATGTGTGGCATACCCTGTGCCCTTGAAATATGTCTTAAGGTCTATGTAGCTGGCGAGCGAAACTATGCAAAAGTTCTATAACTAAAGGCGTTTTAGTTGAAAGTGCACGACTTGCACATGTCATAAACTTGGCTGCATTGGCAAATAGCTTAGCATACATCATTCATACACTGAGCGAATCTCATCAAAGAAGCCATTAAAAATGCTCTAAAGTGCGAGTGACCCAATAGGAGCAATATGAAAATAAATTGTAATGAAATTCAATTGGATTGCTATACAATATTGTTTTTAGCTTTATATTAAAGCTGCAGCTATGCCATTTATAAATAACAAATTAAATTTACAACTTAATATTGTTGACACTGCCAATGAGGTGTAGGTCTTTCTCAATCTGCCTCTGAATTATGCATTTGCTGCATATATACAAAATTTCAAAGGAACCGATAAAAAGTGTTATAAATTAAAAATAAAAAATTGAGGCAAAAAAAAAAAAAACAATGAAAACAGGAACAGTGAAAAGACATAGAACACTTTTTTAAACTTTTATTTGTTTTATTTTAATTAATTTTTTTTTGTTTTTTAATTATTAAAATTGATTTTTATGATAAAAATCAAAAATAAATACATACATTTTTCTATGTATAAAAATCAAAGCATAACTTTTATATTCAATTTTTATTTATTTTTAAAATTTTTATTTATTTTTTAAATTGGAATACAAAATTAATTGAAATCTCTTTTGATACAAAGAAGTTAGATTATAAATAGAGCTAAACATACATATATTCCTTCTCATTCTGCCTCTTTCTCTTTTTCGCGCCCCTTATTTTCTGTTTCTCTTTCTCTCTCTCTATCTGCCTCTCCTACCTTTTCCCATTCATTCTCTTTTCCTCTATCTCAACAATAAATGTACATATTTTCAGCGATATTTACAGGGTATCACTCACATCGTTCATTGCCTTTCACATCTGTTGTCAGCCACTGCACTTTGTATATGACAATAAGTAGAGGACAGACAGAGAGTTGAGAACTCTGACTGATTTGCTCGACCAGGCTGAGCATCTCGGATGTCGAGTCTCGAGCCAAATGAGTCTCGAGCCACAAATAAATGTTGAATATTTCTCTTCGGTTGTTTGCCAGAAGCTCAACGCTCACACGCCCTTCCAGCTGATGCAATGTGTGCAATGCCAAATGCTTGCAGCTGTTGCGGTTTACATATTCTTCAAACTTGACTAAGCATGCAAAGTAAGTGAGAGAGCAAGAACGATAGGCGGCTAGAGGGAGATGGGGAGATAGAGTGTGCATTTGAGCTTATTACACGACTGGCTGCTGTATAAAATGGAACAACTGATGTGAATATAATATAGACATTATATAACTTTATATATATATAAGAGAGAGAGAGAGAGAGAGAGAGAGAGAGAGAGAGAGAGAGAGAAAGAGAGAGTTATAGGGAGTTATAGAGAGAGAAAGAGAATATGTTCAATATATTCTAGCAAAAGTAACTCTAAGTGAAAGAAATATAGAAAGATTCTTATTTTTATACCCTGAACCCATTAAAAATGGGAAATCAGGGTATAATGCTTGCGTTATAACTACATCTTGGATATTTTCTATATAATAATATTATTTGATAATTCATGAAAGTCAACACAGTTAGTATAAGAGACAGAAGCTAGGTTTAAATGTTTACTTTAAGAGTTTTACCTTATGTGATTTTGATGGCAATTGAGGAATATTTGGATCAATAGGGATGTATCTATTCGTCGCAGCTGTGTATTATCTATATATATTTATATATCTATATATATTATATATTTATATTTATATATCTATATATATTTATATATCGATAGATATCTAAGAAAGTATCTATACATGTTTAGAAGTATCTATATAAGAGAGAAGTATCTGTACATCTCTAAAGAAGTTTCTATAGATGCCTAAGCATTAATACATCCATCCATGGATGCTTCTGGAAGTATCTATATATTAGACATCTATGTATATGAATGCATTCTTGCACATCTCTACTATATAACCATAGGTGTCTAGAGAAGTATCTTTACATCCATTGATGTTTACAGAAGTATCTATTAATTCATAGATATATCTATAGCTTATGATCTAACTCTTCTCATATTCATTTCCAGCATTAATCACAATATATATAGGTCAACATTTAGGGACTCTATCTCTGAGAAATTATGAACATGCTTAAAAAATAACGATTTTATGGGTATTGGAAAAAAAAAAAAAACATAAACTTAAGCTGAACGCATAAGCTAGAAATAAATACCTGAACAATTCCAAGAACTTACGGGCTTTGAGTTACACGCGCTCAGATTGAAACGGATAGATAAAAGGGCAGAGATGGCTTTGACTGGCATCTATTCAAGGAATTGGCCAGAATGTGGGCAAGGAGTTAAAGCTATGACAAGAAGCAGCCAAGCAAGAATGTATAGATAACACAGAGAGACAAGCACAGATAAGTTGCTCAAACAGCAAAGTTGATAATCCGTTTATATTCGACAACAATAATCGCATTAAAATCGAATGCCAAAGGTAAATACTCAAAAAGTGATATACATATATGTATATATATATTCTGTTCTGGACCTAAGTTAACTAGTTGTTTAGTCAATGGCACGCAAAAAAAAAAAAAAATGAAGTGAATGTGATTAACAAAGTTTTTATTGCGCAGCTCCAAAACTGATTAAAACTTGAGGGAGCTAGAAAAAATAGAGCGGGTGTGTGTGAGTGTGTGTGTGCGAGTGTGTGTGTGAGTGTGTTGCACTCCACAATTATGTTTTTTTTTTTTTTTTTGTTATGTCATAGTCAAAGCGCAAGCAGAATGCACGTAGAGCTGCGATAAGCTGCCATGCAGAGAGAGAGAAAAAAAAAAGCAGTTGATGATGAAAGTGGGTTAGTTAGCCGGGGGTCGAAAGCGCGAGCGAGTTGCCCGGTTAGTGGTAGACAATGAGTCACGTGCGCCGATAGAACGATTATGCGACTGCTAGTGCGACTGCCAATCCATGTGTGTGTCTTATGTGAATGCATATGGACAAAGGCGATTGAATAGTGTCATCCGCTCTCCATGCGCTGCAGACATTGCCACCTGCTAACATAAAAGGCAACGGTGCAGACCAACCAGACATCAGTCAAACACCACTCTAGCACCACTCTAGCACCACTCTAGCACCACTCTAGCACGCCAACATGTCTGCGCTCAGCTTCTGTCTGCTCATGAGCCTGGCCTTTGCCGCCGTTGCCCAATACTATGGCGACTCCTACGACGATGACTACACCTACGGCCAGTATGGCGCAGCCCCTGGAGGCGCTGCTCAACTGGACTATGTGTACAGCGAGGTGGTGCCGTCGTATGGCAATGCCCAGTACAGCGTGGCAAATGGAGCGGGCGGCCGATCGTATGCCTATGCAGCGGCCAGCGGACCCAATGGCGCTAGAGCCCTGGCCGAGGCACCTGGCTCCTATGGAAAACCCATGAGCGCTAACTATCCTATCTATCCGGCCGTCTATGTGACGGCAGCACCTCCGGCGGCGACTACACCTGCTCCTGTCACCGGACCCACTGCTGCGCCTACAGCTGCTCCTACATATGCCCCGCCATATGGATATCCTACAGCGGCGCCCACAGCAGCTCCTACGGCGGCACCAACTGCGGCGCCAACTGCTGCCCCAACTGCTGCCCCTACTGCTGCCCCTACTGCAGCGCCAACTGCTGCCCCAACTGCTGCCCCTACTGCAGCGCCAACTGCTGCCCCTACTGCAGCGCCAACTGCTGCTCCCACAGCGGCTCCCACAGCGGCTCCTACAGCTGCTCCTACTGCAGCCCCCACAGCAGCTCCTACAGCTGCTCCCACAGCTGCTCCCACAGCTGCTCCTACTGCTGCTCCCACAGCTGCTCCCACTGCAGCTCCTACAGCGGCTCCTACTGCAGCACCTACCACCGTTGCCCCTACCACAGTTGCTCCCACTACAGTGGCACCCGTAAGTAGTTTAGTCTCTCTCTCTCTCTCTCTCTCTCTATCTCTCTTTACTCCTTTATCTTTATCAGTCTACCGTACAGTTCAGTAAGGCCATAAAAGAGAGAAGTGAAAGGAGACCAGGGTGGATAGATCTCCCTTTCTCCTGCCCCCTTTCTCTCCACTCTTTTTTATAGCGTTACTCTTTCTTTAGTCCCTCTCTCTCCATCTCTTCCTATCACTATCTCACTTTCTCTCTTTCTTTCTCTTTATCTTTCTTTCTCTCTCTCTCTCTCTCACCCTCTCTCTCACTTTTTCTCTCTCTCTATCTCTCTCCCCTCTCTCTCTCACTCATTAACCCCCACATACCACCTCGTACTCTGTCCATTTCTTCATTCCACTAATTCGTAAACGTTTCTTTCTTTCTTTCAGGGCACCAGTCCCTTCAGGCTCGTCGTGACCGCTGGCGGTGTTCAAATATTCAGCGTTGGAATCGACTTGAACTGTGCTACGGGAAATGTCTATGAGATTAGCCTCAGTCAGGGTAGCGCACCGTTCTTCGAAGTGAGCGGCTGCCTGGCGTCCTAAGCGATGTAACTTACGAGAAATAGCTTAAGCAATACGAACTAAAATACTAAAAATATAATGAATATATAGACATATATATATATATATATATATATATATATATATATATATATATATATATATATATATAGAGAGAGAGAGAGAGAATCACTAAACAGCATAATAAAACGTACTAAAAACGAATTTCTTTTTTTTGTTTTACTTACAATAGTATGTGAATAATATATGAATATTTGAATACAACATTCGTCAATCACAATAATAATAATATATAGACTATATATATATATATATATATATATATATATATATATATATATATATATATATATATATATATATAGAGATAGAGAGAGAATCACTAAACAGCATAATAAAACATACTAAAAACGAATTTCTTTTTTTTGTTTTACTTACAATAGTATGTGAATAATATATGAATATTTGAATACAACATTTGTCAATCACATATAGTTGGCTATTGCATTATATTGAATATCGATATATGCATATTTGATTATATCATTTATCATACTAATACATTAGCTAATCCCTTGCCAATTGGATTATTTCACAGCTAGCATAGCGCTCTGCACCTATTCTGTTCACACTTTTCAGGCAAACAGGTGTTTTGCCTTTGATATGCCACTCAATTGGTATTCCTTTTCCCTCTTCCCTCTCTCTCTCTCTCTCACACTCTTTTCATTGTTTTCCATTTGCATTTGCCTTTGGCCTAGGTTCTGTTCGTGCTTATCTGCCCGACAATAAATGACATTAAAAGCTTTAAAACAAAAATAATAGAAAAAGCAATTGACAATGGAGAAGGGCCTAGCCAACCCTCTCTCTTTCTCACTCTCTCTCTCACTCGGTCTCTTTCGCTCTATCATAGCGGAAATTAGGGATAGGCAGGCAACATTTTACACACACACACACACACACGTACGTAAATGATATTTACATTGAAATTGTATTCGTGCTGGTTTTGCTGCTTTGATATCATTTCAGAAATCTTGAGCTAAAATTTTCTGTTTTGTTTCCATTTGCATCGTGTAAAGAGTTTGGCAACTTTGCCATTTACATCTAATTTGGTTGACGCTTTTTTCCAGGGATTTATTTATTTTATTTTTTGTATTTTTTTGTTCTTTTACCCACGTCATTGGCTTCCATTGTCACTTTAATTGGTTTCTGCTGCCCGTTATGACCCACTTGATTCCTAAACATTTCCCTCCACTTGACGCTGTTAATTAAATTGTTGTTGCTGCTTCCCGGTCTTCCCGGTCTTCCCGGGCCATGGCTCTCTATTGTCGCTTTTGATGATTATTTCATGATTTTTCCATCAGGCAAACTTCAAATGTATTAGCTCTGGGAATTTATTAATTATTTAGTATCCAGCCACAATTTCAAATCAAAATTTCACTCATCAAATCTCAAGCTGGCGCTCATCAACTCATCAACTGGGCAACTTTTTGGCATTTGCCTAAACTCGTTCCAGTTTGTGTGTGAAATTCAGTTTTTAAATTCAATTTTAGTTTAGTTCGAAATTTGTTGTGATTCGTCATTATGTTGCACTCATTAAAAGTTTACCTAACTGGGAAAAGCTAATTAGGAATGCGCCACAAGGAGTCAAGGCGACGCTACCAAGAGCCAAGCACAGCAAAAAGTTAAATAGATAATTATATATGGCTTTATCTTCTTAATAGATCTTATGTGTGAAAAGATATGCTCTACGATTATCGCTCTACTATGTGCTTCTCATCAATTTCACTCTCTCTCTCTCTCTCTCTCTCATTCTCTAACTTTCCTTCCACAATATTCACATTTAGTAAATCAATTGAAACATTTTTATTTTACAACCCATCAAAATGTATATACCCCGCTGTATGGCGCACAAATTGTAATTAAATCGGAATATGAGCAAAAGTCATGAAAAGTGTTTTTAGTTTTTCTCACACCTCCAAACACGCAATAAACAAGGGAATAAAAATGGAAAAGAAAAACCAATCAACTGTACAATGTGCGTTCATGGCTAAATTCTTTATAGCAAGATTATATTTAAAGCTTATAGACAGAGCCAATATACTCGCTTTTTCCAGTGGTAGGTAAAGTGTGCATGAAACTTGAAGCGAAAAGCAATTTGGGTTACGTTGATATTTACAAGACAGCTGGGCGCTGGGGCTAGCATCGATAACAGCTGCGTATCAATTATTGGGCAATGTTGTTGTCATTATCATTGTCATTGTTGTTGGCATTGTCATTATTGTTGTCATTGTCATTTTTGTTGTATTTGGCTTAAGCATCCTAAGCCGTTTATCATGAAAGCTGGCAACTCACATAAATCAACATATTCTTGAGATACCCTAGCTCAGCTTTGGCTGGGGTATATTAGCATGGAAGAAATAGATTATGAATGTCCATCATATGTATATAATGATGGATGGATTCTCTTGATTTTTGGAATTATTATCAGGTTCTCTCTGCCTCTCTCTCACTGTCTCTCTCTCTCTCTCTCTCTCTTTCTCACTCTCTCTATCTCTCTCTCTCTCTCTCTCTCGCTCTCTCTCTCTCTCTCACTGTCTCTCGCTCTCTCTCTCTCACTGTCTCTCTCTCTCTCTCTCTCTTACTCTCTCTACTCTCTCTCTCTCTCTCTCTCTCTCTCTCTCTCTCTCTCTCTCTGTCTCTCTCTCTCTCTATCAATACTACAAACTACTACTACTACTTCTACTACTCTCGATACTATATAGTACTACTACTACTTTTCCTACTCTGGATACCATATACTACTACTACTACTTCTACTACTATCGATACTACATATTACTACTACTACTTTTACTACTATCGATACTACATACTACTACTACTACTACTACTACTCTCAATACTATATAGTGCTACTACTACTTTTCCTACTCTCGATACTATATACTACTTCTACTATCGATACTACATACTACTACTACTATTTCTACTACTATCGATACTACATACTACTACTACTACTACTACTACTCTCAATACTATATAGTGCTACTACTACTTTTCCTACTCTCGATACTATATACTACTTCTACTATCGATACTACATACTACTACTACTATTTCTACTACTATCGATACTACATACTACTACTACTACTTATACTATTATCGATACTACAAACTACTACTACTACTTCTACTACTCTCGATACTACATACTACTATTACTCTCGATACTATTACTTGTACTACTGTTGATAGTACATATTACTACTACTACTTCTATTTCTTGATTCTCTATATCTACTATTGATACTACATTCCTACATTCCTTCTATTCTTTACTGGTAATACTACTATTAAATTCTTCTAACACTTCTAACACTACTTATACATATACCAATATACTACTACCCTACTACTGCTTCTATTACTATATATACTTATATACGTCCATTCATGCTTTGTTTAACTTCTGGCCGCATAGGGTAAGCATGCGTTGACTACATGCCGCTGCTGTTTGTACTGCTGTTGCTTGGATTATTTTTTAATAAATTTGCTTAGCTGGGCAAAAAAAAAAAATAAATAAAAAAAGGAAACAAAAATCGTTATTTAAATTTCATCGAGCATAAATCAGAGCCCAGACGGCGCGAGCTGAAGACGCGTCGGCTGCCAGGCTCAAGGAATTTGATTTTGATTTTGGCTTTCACTTTGATTTCATTCTTTTCACTTTGCATTGATATTTATGGCCGTGAAATTGGCTTATAACATTACGTACGTACATACATATATGCCCCCCATTGCTGTTTACAATTAATCCAAATCAAAGCGGATGGGATGGATCAAAATGTTTTTGTTATTATTTTATATTGGCTTTGATTACTTGAACTTGGCCGCAAGTGTTTTGCTCTTGACTCCATATGTGTTGCACTCTGCTTCTATGTATGTGTGTGTGTGTGTGTGTGTGCGTGTGTTGCCGGAAAGGAAATCAAATGAATCGATTAAATTGCCACAAAATATAGCACAATTTACGACACCTGACTGCCGCACTTCGGGGCATTGCATATGTGGCTAGCCTCCTAGATCACCCTCTCTCTCTCTCTCTCTCTCCCTGTCTCTCTCTCTCTTGTCTCTTCTCTTCTCTCTGTTGGCAGACACAGGAATCAAGCCATGAATTCGTAATCGGCTTTGTACTGCTTCAACATAAGGCAGCAATAAATTAGCTTAACATCCGATTGATTCCTTATTTCTATGTAATCGCGTGGGACTTACAGACAGAGGGTTATATAAAGTGAGCGAGAGGGAGAATGGTAATCAGAGAGTGAGATTGAGAGCGTGCGATGCAATGGGAGAGGGAGTAAGACAGAGAGAGAGAGAGAGAGAGAGAGAGAGAGAGAGAGAGAGAGAGAGAGAGAGAGAGAGAGATAGACAGAGAGAGAGAGAGATAGATAGAGAGAGAGAGAGAGATAGGAGAGAGAGGGACGTTGAGAGAGAAAGAGAAAGAAAGAGAAAGAAAAAGAAAGAGAGAGAGAGAGAGAAAGAAAGTAGGAGATTAAGAAGAGAATGAGGTACAGGAAGAATGAGAGGGTGAGCACGAGAGAGAAATAGTGTAAGAGACAGGAAGAGTGCTTGCTGAAGAGTAAGAGTGAGATAGATAGATATATATTTATAGATAGATAGATATATAGATAAATAGAGCTGGAGAGAGACAGAGAGAGAGTGAGAGGCAGAGAGAGTATGATTGATCTTAAAAAATATAAATTAATTGTATTTCATGCAAGTCAAAGGCTCTTTAAGAATAAATTTATCTCATCTAGCAATCAATAGTTTCTGACATGGCATGACAAATGGGACTAGATATCGCTGCTAGAATACACTTCATGAAAATTGCATGGCTAGCATAATGGAAATGTAATAGAAAGTGCAACTAAAGCCCTAGAGTTTCACTTAAAATGTCTCGAAATAGTCTATTCAGAATTCAAATTGAATAAGCTACAAATATGGAGTCTGGCAAATGGGGCGCGTTGACAGCAGCTGAGGGACAAGTAACATAATTGGGAGTTGAGAGTCCGCAAAGAAGAAGAAAAGGAAAGCAAAAGAAAGCAAAAGAAAAAAAAAAAAAATGAATACACAAATTAAATATACATGAAGAGCACAATTACCAAATTTGTATACTTAATGTGGGGCTATCTCTCCTGGTGTGTGTGTGTGTGTGTGTGTAATGGAAAACTGAGGTGAAGTCGACGGCGGCGTTTGTGGCAAATGAAATTCAATCCAGTGTCCATCTCTGGTAACGTTTTTTGTTTGTGCGCACGTATAAAAATTTAATAAGCGCCCAAAAGTCGGCAACAATAAAAAGCCGTGAGTCGTAGTTGCAGGCAACGCAATGCGATGAGTCGCAGCTAAATTCATAAGCCCTACCGCCCACACGGGGCCACACGCCCCCAAATTATGCTATTAAAAGGCAACCAAGGGCCGAGCAATGAAATGAGCAAATTTTGTGTGGATGGGCCTGAAGGTGCGGCCGCACTTCAACCAAAATTGACATAGGACACAGCTCGGACAGAAGGGCTCCTTCAGCACTTGTAGCACTTGTAGTGTTCAGAGCCAAAGGGCCAGTGTGGCCAATGGTGTCCGTTGCCTCATTACTGACGCAATTCGTTGCCGTCGTACGGCCGAAACGCTCAGCGATGCAACAAGCTAACTATTTATGCGAATTTACCAGAACTGATCTCGGCCCAGCAATAACTTGACCTTTGTGCGATGTCTTCCATTCGGACAGCAAGTGTAACCAGAGTGTAGTCAACCCCACTCAAGCTTAACCTAATTTGAGTTATGTTTACATGACCTTTAAATTCTTGTTCTTTTCAAAAACTTTGAGTTGAACTTTGAACCTCTCACATTCCACACGAAACACTTAGTGTTTATGCCCCCTTTAATCCATCCCCCAATCCACAATTTCTGCCATTGACCAACATATAGAACTCTTATATCTTTTTCTTTCGTCATATATGCAAATGTTTGCACTGTTCTGCGGGCTGTTTATGCCAGTGTGTGTCTGTTTGTGTGTGTGTGTGTGTGTTTGTGTTTGTGAGGGTGTGGGTTGGTTAAACATATGGCATTCTAATGAGCATTGCCAAAGCTGTCTCCATTATGACGCGAGGTTCAAGTTCATAAAAACAAATAGAAAAGGGAACTAAGAGAATAGTTCGCTTCAAGCTGTTGTCAATATCAGAATATCTCATTGTAAATAGCTAAAAGTAACCGACTATGGCATACTTTATCCATACTAATGCATAATGATAATAACAATGTTGAATGAATATCAGAATAATGTAAATTATAATAATGTTGTGCTGGTAATCCAATTTCTTATACGAATTAGAATTATAATGATATTGCTGATACTAATGTGAATGCCAATACTAATGTTAATAGTAATGCTTATGATAATAATATAATATTAATAACAATGATAAATGAAGATTTAGTAGTAATGTAAATTAGAAGAATAATGCTAATGTTAATGATAATTAACACTATAATGGTAATGATATTGCAGATACTAATGTTAATGCTTATGTAATAATATAAAAATAATATGTAATAATAATAATAATAATAATAATAATAATAATAATAATAATAATAATAATAATAATAATAATAATAATAATAATAATAATAATAATAATAATAATAATAATAATAATAATAATAATAATAATAATAATAATAATAATAATAATAATAATAATAATAATAATAATAATAATAATAATAATAATAATAATAATGATAAATGAAGATCACAATAATGTAAATATATAAAAATATAAGAATGATGCGCTGATAATACAATGATAATGATAATGCTGAGACTAATAATGCATACTAATGCCAATGCTAATACTAATATTAATGGTGTAATAATGCAAATGCTAAACCCAATTAAAACTACACTGATAATGATAATGCTAATACTAATGTCAATGTCAATAATAATAATGGTAATGGTAATTTTAATTGCATTGATTAAGTTATTAATTATGACAATGGCAATAACAATACTAATAATAATGAAAACGATAATGCTAATGCTAATGACATGGTAATAACAACAATTTAATGTGAACTATACAATAGAGAGATATGAGCTCTCTTTAATGCTAAAAATTCATTTTCAACGATTTGGCTTAAAGTCTCGAAACGAAAAGGTTGCATTCGCTTAGATCATATATTATTTCACGATTAATTTCGAAAGCCATTCCTTACTAGATGCGTAAACGTGTTAAGGAATGTTGCCATTTGAGGTTCATTCACATCGAGACCCAAAGCGCCAAATAACGCATTTATCACGGGCAATGAAAATAGGCGTTGAGAAGGATTTTTTTTTTCTTTCCTTGTTTTTTTTTTTTTTTTCCTCCAGTTCGTTTCCCTTTCCGCCATAATGCAACAAACAGAAGAAACAAGGAAAAGTGTCACACAAAGCGCTCAATGAATGAAAAGAAATGGCCAAAGACGCTGAACAAAGGCAAATTGAATTCAGCTGCAATGACGAGGATGTGCACAGGTGAGATGGCAGGTGGTTAAGAAGCGAACCACTCTGTGCCACTCTGTGCCACTCTCTGTCACTAAATACAAAATGAAAGTTATACAATTAGTAAACGTCGCTGTCGGCCATTCAATTTGCCTCCACGTGACCGCCACGAGATGTTTTGTCTCTGCCACAGGCGACGTAATGGGCGCAACGGCTGTGGGTGGGATGGTTCAGTGGTTCAGTGGTTGAGTGGTTGAGTGGTGGTCGGGCTTTTGGTCGTTTTGTGTTTGGTTTGGCATTTATGCAGCGGTTAGGCAGCTAATCGAATCAGCTTGCCGCAGCAAGTCTCGCACTAAATAAACATGTTTGCCTTTCAACTGGGGGCCCACGCGGCGTATACGCAACGTTCGATAGATTTGCCAGCGACTATTTTTTGAAGAGTTGTGCAAATAGCTGCGTGGGGGGTACGGGAGGGTAGGGGTGGGGGAAGTGCGATGAAGAGAGGAAATATTATTTTTTGATTTCATTCCTCTTCATTTCTCATCCATTTTATATGTGTCCACACGAAGAGGCGCGAATTTATGGACGGAGACGTCGCCGTGAATAAATCATAAATGCATTGACATGAAATTTCAAACGTTTTTTTTTTTCGCATTCGTTTTTTTATTTTGCGCTCACATGAATAGGATATTGCACTTGAGCATGCCATGCAATCTATGGGTAGAATAAATTTAAACATTTATTCTTTACTTTTTCGGCAATCAATGCCATCAGCTTTGTTTAATAGGATTTCTTTCGGGCGCGTGAACTATTTATAGAGGCGAGAACACTTCCGTACTAAAAACTAAACTAAATACGTGAATCCATTGCGAACACTTACCTGCACGCAGCAGAGCCATCTGTGCCACTGACGGATTGTTGTTTACTTTCGACGAGTGCGCTCTATCGTTAAATATATTTAAATATAGTAGATATTAATATATACAATGAATCACTCGATTCGCGCCAAAAAAAAAAAAAAAAAATGGAAAAAAAAGAAACAAATTAAGTTGAATATTAAAAAAAATGATTTGAAAAGTTTTGCTGCTGCGACGACCGTTCGCAACGGCTTCGCGTTGGTAAATGATGCCGGCGCGAGGCTGAGCGCTCTGCCACAGAGTCCTACCAGGTTATCCTACAAGTTAGCCAGCAAGCAGTGCCAACTGTTATACGAGGGTTGCTCGAACTGAGGCACAGTGGTGCAAAAATTTCATCAATATGTGCATTGAGTTTTAAGCATTGAAATAAAATCTAGGTCTAAAGTTATCATTTGCTACAAAAAAAAAGTAATAATAATAATAATAATAATAATAAAATAAATAAATACAAATAATAATACAATATAAATAAAAAAATAAAATAAAATAATAATAATAATAATAAAATAAATAAATAAAAATAAAAAATAAAATAATAATAATAAAATAAATAAATAAAAATAATAATACAATAAAAATAAAAAATAAAAAATAATAATAATAAAATAAATAAATAAAAATAATAATACAATAAAAAAAAAAGAAAATAATAATAATAATTGCCAAATACAAAAATTTTTTTTAGTTCGCTAAAAATTTTTATAAATTATATTCCCTCTAATTTGATTTGTCAAAAAGAATTTTAATTTATCTGATTAATATTCGTTCTATGTATTGCTTATTGCTTGGTGTGGCAGACATTATAAGGTACATATATATATATATTCTAGGTTAAGAGATAATAAACTGAGTTGATAAAGGGCAGACAGTCTGTTCATCTGACTTAATGAAGTAGTTTGCTAAGCCATAAAAGAGCTAAAGATCTGAAATTTTTAAAGGTTTTTTCGACTCAGTGCAACACTAGCTGAAAAATGTTTTAATTTATTGCTGGCTTATAAACATATTGCAACAGATGAAACCTTTTGCACCCCTCAATGAATTTTCCAGTTGATATATTTATACGTATACATATTAATATTAATAAATATACATATTCAATATTTTCAACAACTGTGCATAAGTCAGAGACCAGTGTGCGTGGGCCCAGCGCTAGGTAACTTGATCTTTGTTTGAACTTTTGCCCTATGATGTTTTGCATTAGAGCAGTTAATTGTTGTTTATAGTTGTTAATTAAGCGTAATAAAGTTTCAAATAACTATTTCAATGTAATTACGAAGGCGAGAAAAGGCGAAAAATGACAGTAAAAAGGTATATAAATAGATGATTTCATATTTATAATAAAAATAAAGGACAAGCAAACTGAACATTTAAAGATTGAATTTAAAGCAAAGTTTTTGCTGTAATTGTGATGTGAAATTTAATCTAAAGCAATGCATATACCTACAGCGAAACATACTTCAATTTTACAGGGTATATTTCAATATTTTAGAATTGTAAAGCTGTTATACTATTTGCATTAGTTTAGATATGTTTTAAGCAGCGCTCGTTGTGGACGTCAGCAGATGCCAGATGCTGTGCACTGCTTTATGCACTGCTTGCACCATTGACTAGCCACCGAACAGTGCAGAGCGAGCAAAGCAGTGCAAAGCAGTTATTCAAATTGAATTGCATACGCAGATATGCATTGCTTTGCAACTTAATTAAAGTTCATTAGTTCGCATTGATAACTTAATTAATTCAATTAGGCACTAACAAGAGGGTCTTAGGTACAAAGAATGCGGCGGCAGGCGCCAGCCACTGGCGTCTTGAGCGCAGGTCAGGCACGTAAGCAACGAGTTGATAAGACGACGACGTCTGCTGCGGCTGCAGCTAAGCATGTGTGTGTGAGAAAGAGACGGAGAGCGAGTGGGAGAGGGAGAGACACGGAGATTGATGCGAGGTGGCAGCAGCAGCTATGCATCTTGGGGTTTCTTTCTAAGGTATAAAAAAGCGAGTGCAGGGCGAATAAAGTATATTATTGGCCCATAGACCTTCAACATGTGGTCAGAGCTCGCTTCCATTGCATTGGCATACAGTTTGCTCAGCTTGGCCGCAGCTCAGCGCTGTGTGGATCAGGTGCATCACGAGCAGCAGGCACTGAGTGGACGTGTCGACTATGCTGCCTGCGGACGATCTGTGTGCGCCACCGATGGCTACTGCTATCGCTTGTTCCAAAACATTTGCTGCCTGAACGCCTACAATGTACGACTGCTCTTCGCTGGACAACGGGGTAGGTTAACAGCTGCTAATGTACTCAAGGCTCACTTCTGTTAATCTGAAATATTCTTTAGCACTTGCGGAAGCTGACATGAGACACTGTTTGCCTCAACCAACGTGGCTCGACGACAACATACCCTATGGCGCACGTCCGCTGGCCTATGACTCGCCCTCTTCATATGAATCCCCGGTCGTAGAATCAAGCTATTCCACATCATATAATCCGTATCTCTACTACAATGCACAGGACATAAATTCGCCCAACAATCACTTCTATTATGGGGATATTCGTGAATATATAACGCAACGTCCACCAACAAGTTCAAATCAATACAAGAAACGTGCAAGATGCAAAACAACACCATCCACAACAACAGCATCTACAATAACACCATCCACAACAACAGCATCCACAACAACAGCATCCACAGCAACAGCATCTACAATAATACCATCCACACCAACAGCATCCACAACCACAGCATCCACAGCAACAGCATCCATAGCAACACCATCCACAACAATTTCATCCACAACGACGGCATCCACAACAACTACTTCTACGACACCATCCACAACAACGGCAGCTTCTACAACAACGGCAACCACAACAACAGCATCCACAACACCATCTACAACAACAACAACAGTTTCCACAACAACACCATCCACAACTACAGTTTCTACAACACCATCTACTACAACAACAACAACAACAACAGCTTCTACAACAACAACCCCAACCACAACAACCCCATCCACAACAACCCCATCCACAACACCACCATCCACAACAACCCCATCCACAACTTCGACAACACAGTCCACAACATCAGAAGCTGCTGCCGCAATATTCATATTACCAACTACAACACAATCAACAGAATCAGCAAGTTCCACAACGGTAGTAACGAGCCCAGAATCCACAACCATCGATCTGCAGTCAACAACTACGGATACCACAGCACCATCCACAATAGAAACAACGGAGTCCACGCCTACATCATCAATATTACAATCGAGCACAACCGCAGCTACAACACCATCCACAGCAGCACCCACAACGGTCAGCATCGACTTGGATGCCGTAAGTATAGTCAGTGTAATATTACAGCAACTTCTACACGTAATACCACGTGTGTCCGGTATAAAATTCAACACTTGACAATCTTTACTCCATATATTTATTTTCGAATAGAACACTCTGGTTTCTCTGGTCTTCACAATGGCCAATGGCCGGGTCTTTAGACTCTCATTGGCCTCGCAGATAACCGATCCAACAACTGGCCATAAGACATGTGCCGAGGAGACACAGTTGGAGCTGCGATACAGGGGCATATCGGAGCCACTGAAGTTCACTGGATGCCTCTACAACAACTCGACACGAACTGGAACGAGCTACACCACGACCACCACCAGAAAACCAATGCCCAAGCGCTACAACAGCCCATACAGCTCTGTTGACTATAGACCCCTTGGCTACTTGTATAGCATTGCTTATGGTTCTGACTTAGCACCTGGCTATAGATCTGGTCCGAGGCGGGGACCCAGTTATGGAGCTGACTCTGGACCTCGTTATGTGCCCAACTATGGCCAATTCCCCATTAGGGTCCATGCCAGCGCCTCGGCTTCAGCATATGTTCCATATTATTAATATTTATATCTCTAGAACCATCTTAAAGGCATTGGACTTCATTCTAATCAATATGACTTGAATATTTGTATACTTGTATACCCCCATATATACATAGGTGTATATACATATATATATATATCTTTAAATAAACAACGACATTTTTTATACCTAAGCAATTTCTTTGATACATGATATGAGAATTATGCCATTGAGACCTACCTCAACGATACTGTCATAAGTTATGCGACTTTATTTGCATAGCTTGCTAATATATGCTATATTGAATTATATATGCATTTTTTTATACATAAGCAATTTCTTTGAAACCTGATGCCAGAGGTATTCCGAAATCGTGAATGTTTTGAAAAAAATGCAAAGCTCGAAAGTTTTTACTTTTCAGGTATTTTACAGGTTCAGATTAGGTTTCTTATAGTTAAAGTATTATACAACGGTTCTAGCTTTCCTATTGAATATACCTCAATCCTTTTATCATGAGTTTGTATATCTCAGATATCTATATGTCAGATATATGATTACATTTCTGATATTCAAGCCATTTCATTGTTTTGAAGATCTTTTGTGATTGGATTTCATTATTATCGTATTTGTGATATGGTTTTTATTTATTTATTAAATTTCTTTAGGTCTTATCAGATCTGATAACAAAAGTATTACATGATGAATTTTACTATCACATCAAATATATATAAATATTATTCAATGACCTACCTCAATGATATTATATCAGTTTTACTATATATTGCAATGCTTATCCAATGCTTTTGATAGCTCAGCAGATTTCGTTGACACTTTACAGCAATTGGTTTATAATTAAAATTATTTGAATATTTTTTTTTTTTCGATTTTTCAGCTTTGTTTTCTAGATATATTTGAACTCTTAACTAGTATGATTTGATCATTATGAAAATCATAGTTTCCCAATACTCAATCTGATATATTGATGTGTTTATATATATATATATATTAGATATATTTCCCAATACTCAATCTTGATATATTGTATTGAAAGCAAGTTCTTAGTCTCTTAATTATATAAAGAGAAATTTTCCAATAACATTTTTAAATTAAGGTATTAAAGCTATCATAGGATATACATATATCAGGATCTCTTATATGAAAAAAGTTTTTTTAAGTATTGCTATAACTTTCATGCACATTTTTTTTTAGGTATTTTATCTATTCCAAGTTATATTGTATCATTATGAAATGTACTCAATAAAAACTTTTATCTTCTCAGCTTTGGATGGTTTAGGACCCATTGATAACAAAAGTAATCCGAAATAAATATAACTTTCCCATGGAATATCAACTTATATACCTATCTCTATGCTATTCTAATCAACAAGTAATACTCCACATAAGATTTTCTTTCTATTAATAAATTTAATACATAAGCGAATTTAGTTTTAAAAATGCTTTCATTTCGATTGGATCACCATAAATAATATTCATATTACTTATTGAATGAGTGCGCACAGCTCTTGGCTATCTGCTGACCTTGTCGAATTGTCTTTGGTATCGTCATGCGCTGCGTGCCTGCTTAATTAATCATTATCGCATTCGTAATTTGCGAAATGTTCTCTGGACAAAAACAAAACAAAAAAAAAAAACAAAAAAAAAATTAATTCACAAAATTTCCCATGGCGCAAAGTTTACGTTTAACACGAATAGCACTGATATAAGTACAGCTCGTCTTATTTCATAAGCTAACAACAAAAAGACAAAAAGTATGTAATAATATAAAAAAAAAAAAAACACAAAAAACTTAAAAAACTTAACGTCTGGCTGCCAGCTAGAAGCGTTGATATAATTAATTACAGAAATAGAGCTTCGGACACGTAGACATTGCAATGATATGAGGGCATATGCCACTAGTTCACGACAGGTTGTCGACGACATATAAAAAGTGTAGCCTGTTCGAGGCTAAGGCATAGTCGGACTGAGGATTGTCCACAAAATGCACGCGCTCTATTTGCTTGGATTAACGCTGTTTACGGGCGCCTGGAGCTGGGGTTATAACGGACCCGATTATTACGGCTCACAGTGCGATCATTTGCAGTGCTCGGATGTGAAGCAGGAGGTCTGTGCCAAGATCGAAGGCACACATCAGCGAGCGACCTTCGATAATGCCTGCGAGGCCCAGCGCTATAGCTGCCTAACGGGAAACTGTATGTGCCGCATGGAATATCCAATGATTCGATACGAATTAACTTTGTGATCTCTTTAGATTGGCGCATACTCTACGATGGGCCCTGTGAGTGCCCAGTCAAGTGTCCGCTCACTTGCAGTCCGATTTGTACCACACTTGGGAATACGCAGAAATCCTTTCAAAATCAATGCGAGATGCTGCAATTCATATGCCACACGAACGAACGTGATTATCAATTGCAATAAATTCCCCTATCTATATCTCTAACTGTCGTTTATATCTTTACTATTTAGCCTGGAGATATCTGCACGATGGGCCATGCTTAGGAGAAGAAACCGTATACTCACCGCAATCAGGACTAATGAATTCGAATCCATCCTATCCGGTTTATGCACCTCAGCAGCCATACGCACCACCTCCGTATGGATATCCCTCTTATGGACCTTATGGCTATTACCAGCCACCCTATAGACCCCCATTCCCAATGGCTCATCCAGGTTTCTATAACTCTCAACGTGCAGCATCTCAGCTTCAGCCTTATCATGTGTCCATCTCGAGAGAGGCATTGCCCACAGAGTCAAGCAATGCATTTGAGCCAACGACCGATGGACCTTCAACTGAAGCATCGACAAGTGAACAAGCTTCCACATCTGATACGAACTCCGAAACACAAGTATTAGTGCAAAGTTTAAGGAAAGAATTCAACGAAGACTCTCTCCCAGAGGAAACGCCAATAGATTCCTCTCAGGAAACTACTTCTGTTGCTTCAACAACAGAAGCAGCTGTAAGTTCAGATTCTGATTCAGATTCGACTTCGGAGCCAACGACTATTTCCGAAGATTCCAATAATTCAGATGAAAACACCCCATCGAGTTCAAGCTATGATGTCGCAGCAGCTGATGAAACAACAACAAATTATGAGAGTACCGCGGATGTAGACAAAAATACATATGATCAGGAAACTACTAGTGAAGTCGATGAGAGCTCCACATCGGAAACAACAACAGAACTAGAAGTTCAAAGCTTAAGTAAAGTTGCAGCTGTAAACCAAGCTGACGTAGGAGATGTTTCGGAAACGTCTAATTCTTCAACGGAAAATCCCGAGAGCTCAACATCAGATTCAACAACAGCTGACCAGACCTATGGATCGTCAGATAAAAAGACATATGACCAATACTCTCAGGAAACGACTAGTGAAGCGGCTGAGACCTCAACATCGGAAACAGAGACGACAACACAGCCAGAAGTTCAAAGCTTAAATAAAGTTGCAGCTGTAAACCAAGCTGACGTAGGAGATGTTTCGGAAACTTCAAATTCAACGGAAAATCCCGAGAGCTCAACATCAGATTCAACAATAGCTGACCAGACCTATGAGACTTCAGATAAAGACTCATATAACTCCCAGGAAACTACAAGTGAAGCGGCTGAGACCCCGACATCGGAATCAGAAACGACAACTGAACCAGAAGTTCAAAGCTTAAATAAAGTTGCAGCTGTAAGCCAAGATGACGTGTCAGATGTTTCGGAAACTTCCAATTCTACAACGGAAAATCCCGAGAGCTCAACGTCCGATCAGACCTATGAGACGTCAGATAAAAAAGTATATGACAAATACTCGCAGGAAACGACTAGTGAAGCGGCATCGGAAACAACAACAGAACCCGAATTTCAAAGCTTAAGTAAAGTTGCAGCTGTAAACCAAGATGACGTGGCAGATGTTTCCAATTCTACAACAGAAAATCCCGAGAGCTCAACATCAGATTCAACAACAGCTGACCAGACCTATGAGACTTCAGATAAAGACTCATATAACTCCCAGGAAACTACAAGTGAAGCGGCTGAGACCTCGACATCAGAAACAGAGACGACAACAGAACCAGAAGTTCAAAGCTTAAGTAAAGTTGCAGCTGTAAGCCAAGATGACGTGGCAGATGTTTCGGAAACTTCCAATTCTACAACAGAAAATCCCGAGAGCTCAACATCAGATTCAACAACAGCTGACCAGACTTATGGGGCATCAGATAAAAAGTCATATGACCAATACTCGAAAGAAACGACTAGTGAAGCGGCTGAGACCTCGACATCGGAATCAGAAACGACAACAGAGCCAGAAATTCAAAGCTTAAATAAAGTTGCAGCTGTAAGCCAAGATGACGTGTCAGATGTTTCGGAAACTTCCAATTCTACAACGGAAAATCCCGAGAGCTCAACATCAGATTCAACAACAGCTGACCAGACCTATGGATCGTCAGATAAAAAGACATATGACCAATACTCTCAGGAAACGACTAGTGAAGCGGCTGAGACCTCAACATCGGAAACAGAGACGACAACACAGCCAGAAGTTCAAAGCTTAAATAAAGTTGCAGCTGTAAACCAAGCTGACGTAGGAGATGTTTCGGAAACTTCAAATTCAACGGAAAATCCCGAGAGCTCAACATCAGATTCAACAATAGCTGACCAGACCTATGAGACTTCAGATAAAGACTCATATAACTCCCAGGAAACTACAAGTGAAGCGGCTGAGACCCCGACATCGGAATCAGAAACGACAACTGAACCAGAAGTTCAAAGCTTAAATAAAGTTGCAGCTGTAAGCCAAGATGACGTGTCAGATGTTTCGGAAACTTCCAATTCTACAACGGAAAATCCCGAGAGCTCAACGTCCGATCAGACCTATGAGACGTCAGATAAAAAAGTATATGACAAATACTCGCAGGAAACGACTAGTGAAGCGGCATCGGAAACAACAACAGAACCCGAATTTCAAAGCTTAAGTAAAGTTGCAGCTGTAAACCAAGATGACGTGGCAGATGTTTCCAATTCTACAACAGAAAATCCCGAGAGCTCAACATCAGATTCAACAACAGCTGACCAGACCTATGAGACTTCAGATAAAGACTCATATAACTCCCAGGAAACTACAAGTGAAGCGGCTGAGACCTCGACATCAGAAACAGAGACGACAACAGAACCAGAAGTTCAAAGCTTAAGTAAAGTTGCAGCTGTAAGCCAAGATGACGTGGCAGATGTTTCGGAAACTTCCAATTCTACAACAGAAAATCCCGAGAGCTCAACATCAGATTCAACAACAGCTGACCAGACTTATGGGGCATCAGATAAAAAGTCATATGACCAATACTCGAAAGAAACGACTAGTGAAGCGGCTGAGACCTCGACATCGGAATCAGAAACGACAACAGAGCCAGAAATTCAAAGCTTAAGTAAAGCTGCAGCTGTGAACCAAGATGCCCTGGCAGATGTTTCGGAAACTACAACAGAAGATTCCAGCGATTCAACCTCGGAATCAGCGACAGCCTCAGCTCAGTTAGCTCCGTCAAACAAGGTTGCAAAGCAACAAATACAAGATATTGACGGAGCCTCAGCAATTGATGCAACTGGCAGCCAGGTGATTGTGCAAGTGTCCGAGAAGGATGACGTTCAAACGGTTAAGATCAATAACTCAAATACGAATCAAAGTCCGACATATATATTTTTGTTCCTCTCCAAGAGCTCGGCACAAAAGGTCGAAGTACAAAAGAACTGAATTGACTGCAAGCAATGAGATTCTCTACGATGCCAAAGTAATTTACTAAGCCCAAACGATTCATAAGACTAAACACTATAACTATTTTAGATATTAAGAAATATACTTAAAACAGAGAAAACTTAAAGATTTTAATAAAATATCATTTTACATAACCAATTCAATGACTTTAATTACCTTCTGAAGGTTGCATAGCTCTTAAGATCTGAATACCAATTTCTAATGGATTCCGGGTGTAAGGATGGATCCGTTTATAATTTAATCCATCGTTGGGTCCGCTGAGTATATATATCTGTAGCTATAGCTAAAACAATTGCAGTTCTAGCCGTAGTAACTCCATTTTGTAATACAATTTAAATAGTCTTAAGGCATTTCTCGATTTCTTTATTCGTTTATTAACAATCTGTGGCCTGAGATCACTTTTTAATAATATCTGGCTTTGGATGTGGTTTTACAATATCCGGTCTTGGACTAGTCATAGAGCTATTCGCTTTGAATGCTGTTGCATTGCGAGCCATTGATACCATGGGTTCAGTGGTGCTGATAGTTGCGGCTGCTACGGTTTCAGCAAGGGCATCCGAGAAAGAAGCAGCGGTGCTTGTGCTGGGCGCTATTGTGGTGCTGGTGCTGGTGGTGGTGCTAGAGGTGGTGCCATAGGGCATATATAAGAATTTTATTTCCGCTCGCTGAGTGGTTGTAGTTGTTGGTTTTGGCGTCGTTGTTGTCGTAGTGGTGGTCGTGGTGGTAGTAGTGCTAGGTGGCGTATCTGTAACTGTGCCCACACCAGGCACATAGAGCGACAGACTCGAGTCGGTAATGGCGCCATAATTATAGCCCACATCGGGTATATTGTAAACGCTGTATGGATCGACGGCACGCGAGACAGAAACATCAGCATTGCCCAGTCCTCTGAATTGATGGAACTGCATGGGCACCGGCGTTGTGGTTGAAGTGGTGCTGGTAGTGCTGCTCGTCGTGGACGTGCTGCTGGGTCTATTAGCTAACATAAAGAGGGTCTGCTTGCCTCGACTTGGCGTTGCTGCTGTTGTGGAGTTGGCCATATGGCGACGTTTGCCGTGCTTGCGCCTGCTCTTGGACTTTGACTTGGTTCTGGCCTGGCCACAGGGTCCCTTGTTCAGAATTTGTATGACTGGAATATCGAATAGTTGCATTGAAAATGATTTTCAATGCTCTTCTATATTTGTGCTATTCACCTTGCTTGGTGAGGCAGCCACGTCGGTGTGCCTCGCATTCGTTCGCAAATGTCACAGCTGGCTCATTCTTGGCAGCCGCACAGACGGGGGCATAAATCGCCGTGCAGCGAATATTATCGCATTGGGGCAGACAGCGTTCCATTTCGGTGGGCTCCAGCTCTGTGTGGATACATCGATTCATGTGAGAGTACTTCATTTTGCTGGATTACTCACCTGTGCCGTACTGAAAGAGCAGCTTCATATTGGCCGCCTCCAGCTTGCAGTCGTTCTCGAAGTAGAAGTAGTTGCTGCCATTGGTCGCACACACCGGCTGTCCGCCCGAACCGCACTTGGGCTGGTAGTCCACAAACTGAAACTGATAGTTACCTGGCTGCTGTTCATTGCCCTGTCCCAGCATCTTGTCATACTCGGCATTTCCATACTGTTCATCGTTGAAGCGCCAGTCGAGTTGGGCTGGCAGTCGTGCATCGCCTGCTCCAACAACTGTGGCTGTCACAGTTAGTAGATTTAGGAATTGAGCTCCTAACACTGCACTCCAGAAGTTACACCGAAGCCGTTGCATCATTTCAATTCTTACTAGTCACTCAGCTCCGGCCTCATTCAGTTTTATACTCTGATCCATGGCATTATTTATGAAGTTATCTGCATTACGACGTGTCGATATGCATAGGTTGCATCGATGCGATTCTCAACTTCACATTCTCCGAATGACAATGCCAAGATTGTCAACCAACGGGGCCAATGTACGCCAACTCGTTGGCCAAAGATAATGACTGTGCCCGTAACTGTATCTGTAGAGTTCGGCATGTTCTTGCCAAGCGCTGAGCTCTTGGTAAAAGCTTTGTCTTAGTCGCTGTCTTTCAATGCCTCCTGTTGTCATAGCTTCACCAAAGCTCAAGCTAAATTTTTTAATTATTATGCATTCATATATAAATTTAAACTCACTTTAGCTTTGAAAGTTTAGTAAACAGCTTTTATTTCGTGCGCAGCAACAAAAAGCTTTAAGCTCTTGCTTTAGCCACGGCTCGCTTTGCTCTTTTACTAAGCTCAGCTGCAAAAGCTTTAGGCTGGTGAAAAGCTGTCAGCGCGCGTGTGCTATAAACCAAATTGCCATAATTATCTTCAAGCCAACTTTTATTTCACCATTATATAAACTAATTCAATTAGTTTTCAACAAGTCGAAAAGTTAATGTCGGCTTTAGCCTATATTGAGATTCTCTGTGAAGTTGCATAGGCCCAACACAATTGCTATAGCTGTTATTCAAGTGCCAAAATCCAATACTCTACAAAATAATGGAAAATATATTTCTTACCCTATTTGCTGAACCTGCTGGCCACATATGCACTATGTAGCTATGCTTCTATATTCATGAATATCTATATATTCATTCATGAATATGTATATATGTCGTAACTTTAAGATTGTTGTTTTCGTCTTCCATTCTTTCTGGTCGCATATTCTCGTTTATCGATATTATAGCAACCCTGAGAGATGGGCATAAGTATTTATCTCGCTCTTGTTCAGCAACAGCTATAGTTATCTCTCTCCTAATGACTATGCATTATTTAATTGTCACAAAACTGCTAACTCACTCGATTAATGCTAGTTGTCAGTTTCTCTCTTATACATACATAATAACTAATACAATGCCTTAATACCACATATATATGAATCTGAAGACATATACATATCTTTAACAATGCATTTATCTATGCATCTATCAATGATCAATTTGTCCATTATATATGCGTTATGTATCCATAGTTATATCTATGAATCTCTACATATGAATACAAGGATCTAATTGAATGAATCGGTTTAGGAATCTATGGTTCAGCCAACGCCTCTCTCTATTCATGACTTTATCGATGAATCTATCAATGGATCTAAATATCTATGAGTTGCTTTGGCATTTATATAAAACTTATATTTTTATTAGCTATAGCTACAATAGTTATGCTTCAATTTAAATTTAACAAAAACCATTCCACTCTCTTCCTTGTTGCACTTTATGAATGAGCATGCTTCGCAATTGTCTATTGACTTTAAATTATATTATGCTAATTAATGGAAAATCCTTGATTGGCTTGATTCGTTGTGACATTATCGAAACATTACACGTTAAGCCATATTTGCTGTTCGCCAGTTGATGCTAATGAGATTTTGAATTAAATACGAAAATAAAAAGCTATTTTATTTTATTCTCCATCGGAATTTATTTTTGTAGCACTTAGTAACATCAATATTCAATATCAAACCGAGCGCAAACTGCGCGTTAAACCAGAAGTCACACAATCCATTTGCGACTGACGTTAAGGTGAGTCAGAGGAGTTACGAGTAACGCGGTACCACCCGGAGCTGTGAAGTACAATCTTTATAGCGTATGTATATATATATATAATATGATATTGTATTGACTTACCGAAACGTGATGTTGGCTTACAAATTATATATGGATATAAGTTTCTGTCTCCTTTGCTTCAGTGTTACAATAGTATATGATTTATATATATATATATATATAAATATTTGTACCGACAGATACAGTTCATGGGCGTATATCCATACCGATATATATATATATCAGGTATGATGTATATTTTTATTTTGTTTTTTTTTTTTTTTTTGTATCTTCTTTTGGTCTACAGCATATTCTTAACCGACGCAAGCAGCGCGCTCTCATGTGGAGAGCGTGGTACCGTCGATCTGGGAATTAAATATATACAGATGTTATGTATATCTGAATAGATCAGTCTTTAGGCACAAGATACTTACTTTAGTGTATATAATTATGGTAAAATGAAACATTTAGTAGCATACAGTTTTCTATCGAAACAGAAATCAAGATTATTAATCAATTATTTGATTTGTTCTGATTGACTTACCGAGTATTCATTGCGGTTAGATGTTTTGTCTCCCGCATTGTGTATAGCTGCTAATGCAGTAGTGGAGTGGCATTAGCAGCTGTTAGTGTGTATATGATTCAAACAGGCAACCAATTAAGAAATTCGTTTTCGTACTGAAAAAGAGAATTACATTTGATTATATTTTAGTTATTTTAAATATATCGATAACTTTCTCTGCAGTCATTCCAGTTTTGTTACCCACTTTACTCCTTAACATTCCATACTTCAGCTCTTTCATTCACCTCATCCCTCTCTGCATACACATTCATCATACATCACTTCTACTCACCTCACTTCTTTCAAACTCACCTCATTTCTTTCAAGCTCTACTCCATGCATGCACCAACTCACTCACACTCATACCATTATTCCTATCTCTCTCTCTCTTTTTTTCTATTAGACATAGATTCCACTTTCTGTTTTAGCTCTCTGTCATATCTATTATATCCCCTTTGATCATCGATTGTACTTACGTATTATTATAATATGGACAAATCATGTGTATTATTATTATTATTGGCGATTATGAGTTTTTTTTATTATCTGCACCTCCTATATTTAAAGTATTGTTGTTCATTGGATGACGCTCCGCACAGCTGTTGGTATGTGTCGTCTTTAGGGTATATGATTCGAATATACATCTTGTATTGTTAACACACTTGCAGAACGTTATTGAGAATATTGGTAAAATTTTGTTAATCCTTTTTTTGCACAATTTAACATAAAAATCAATCAAGCAAGGTCAATTTCTCTGAGTTACAATTTACAACATATTTCACGCTCTTCAATTTTGTGTTACTTTTGCCAAAAAAATGCACAAATTTTGAGGGTCTGAAATGTTCACGAAAAAAAAAAAAATGTTTTGTGAGAAAAATATTTTCCCGAATTTTTATTTTTTTGATTTTTTTCACTTTATAATTTAGAGCCGAAAATTTTGTTGTTTTCCAGATGAGCTCTGGGGATGAACTGAAATATTTTTGTGGCGGCGAAAGCTACTAACCCAAAAATCGTTTGCAAAGGTAACTAGATTCATCAAAAGTGAATTGAGGTTTTCACTTACGTTTTACTTGTCTAAGGAATGTACACAAAAAGTACTCGATATATATTGACATGTGACTTATGTCAATTGTATGTCATGTGAAAGATTTGTGACAAATAAAGTTGTTAATTACAAATTAATTGAGGCTAATTGTAAGTTATAATATATAATTATATATGATACTGAAATTGATAATATTTAATCGTTCCTTTAGCATTTGCCTTTGGTCTACTTCGACAGCTTTCCGCACTGCAAGTGGAAGCTGTTCCCAAGGGATGAGTCTAGTCCAACATCTTGATAGTTCCTTTATCTCCATTTACTGCTAGCGCTAAACCGATCTCGTAACTCTTCACATATTCAATTAGGCATATCTGTCTTTGTTGTCGCAGCTGATTGTTGAAAGGTTTGCCTACCACAATTACTTTAAAGCGTTTCAGTTCCTGTCCCTCTGTGACTTGGAATCTAATGAAACTCTTAAACCATTGCCCATTAATTATCCCGTTGTCCCGGAAATGTTGCTGTTCGACTGACGCTGTTAAAGGCGCCTTTGACATCAAGCTCTACTCTACTAGTACCAAAGGCAGCTAATATAAATTTCCTCTTTGCGCCCCCCTGGCTGGCTCGCTGGCTAAGCCACTTCATCAATAACTTCTATTATAGATTAACCGACTATAAAGCCGTGCTGTCTGAGACTTTGTGCTCCAGCATTCTCCATTGCAGCAGGCAGTCTCGATTGTTGCTTTTCTTTTTAGCTTTCCCAGTAGCTTTATAGTCGTGTTTAGCACGCGCAGGGGTGTTGGATGCTATTGGAGCTACGCTTGCCTTTGCTGTTGCGGACTTGTGGCTGCTTTTTGCATGCCTTTGAAAATCAATTTTCTTGCCTTGTAGACTGTAAGAGAAGACCTAGGCTAACGGCTTTATGTTCTCTGGTCCGAAAGCCTTTTACTTCTTAAGGAAAGAGCTGAAATCTTAAATTGCTCTACATTTAAGATCAGAACTGAAAAGTTAAACACTACATGGAGTGAGCTCGTCTAGGGATGTGTGTAGGGCAATTACATTTGCTGTTGCTAGGAAAAAGTTAGAAACTGGTGAGAAATATGCTAGGAACAAGCTAGGAGCAAGTTAAGTAGAAGCTTGGAACAAGCTAGGAACAAGCTAGGAGCAAGCATGGAACAAGCTATGAGAAAACTAGGAACAAGCTAGGAGTAAACTAATAATAAGCTAGCAGCTAGCTAGCAATAAGCCAGAATCAAGCAAAGAACAAGCTAGGAATAAACGCGGAACGAGCTAGGAGCAAGTAAGTAGTTAGCTATTAATAAGCTAGGAAGAAGCTAGGAAAAAGCTAGAAGTAAGCTGGGAGCAAGCTAGGAGGAAGATAGTAATAAGCTAGTAATAAACTAGAAACAGGCTAGGAACAAGTTAGGAATAAACGAGGAGCAAATAAGGTACAAGATAGGAGTAAGCTAGGAGCACTCTAGGAATAAACTAAGAACACTAGGATATTGCAACTCCTTCTCCTTTTAATCCACATCTTCAGCAGTATTTTCATTACAATATTTTAGCCAAGCCTTCATAATGGGCAATGATTAAATATAAAATAAAATATTTAAACAAATAACAATAATAATAATAATAATAATAATAATAATAATAATAATAATAATAATAATAATAATAATAATAATAATAATAATAATAATAATAATAATAATAATAACAATAATAATAATAAAAATAATTATAATAATAATAATAATCATAATAATAGTAATAATAATAATAATAATAATGAAATGCATAAAAATGCTAATAATGATAATAATACTAACACTAATGATAATAATCTAATCTCATTTAATCTTATAACTTTTTTCTATTCTCACAGCACTCTTACAGCTGACCTACACTGACTTCACCTAGCCCATTATGCGACCATCATCGACCACTTGCCGCACATCATAATCACATGTGTGCTCTCCCAATGAAGGAGAAGACAACAGCAGGAGCGAGCCAGAAGCAACGCCTCAACTTATTATCATGATAACATTAGCCAACCAACCCGCTGCACTCCCCAAAAAAAATTGAGTAAAAGAGTGAGAGAGTGAGAGGAAGGGGGGAAAGAGAGAAAAAATATAGCCAATCGATCATGATTCAACGCCCGAAATTTGCCAACGTCTCCCATGCCAAACGCCCACAAATTGTATGAATTATTTAAATATTGATTTATTAGTTGAAATTTTTCATCTAATTTAATAGGGTGAACGGGGCACAGGGATTGGCGGCTGGGCGATGCTTTTCGGCTGTTTCACTGTATTGCAGACAATTTATGAGAGGGAGCATGGCCACGGCATATGCTGCCATATTCTACGTGGGTGCCATCCCATCGCTGTGTGTGTGTGTGTGTGTGTGTGTGTGTGTGTGTGTGTGGCAGAGCATAAATGGAAAATTGAAAATTAAATGTGGGAAAAAAGCTGCTGAGAAGCCTTTGACAAGAGTTAGAAACATGGAAGCAAATTTGTTGTTCTTGTTGCTTGGCTAAATGAAAACTCGTTTATTAATCTACTATTGGTGTCTGCCATATAAATATATATATATATATATATATATATATGTGTGTGTGTGTGTGTGTGTGTGTGTATTATATTTAAGCTTTGACTGCTAACAAAGCACAGACGCCTTTTGCTTGAAGCCAGAGCTAAAGCTACAAATGTGCAATACCCGCACAGGACATATACCCACGCACGTCACACACACACACACACACACACACACACACACATAGACACGTCACACACACACACACATCTATATATGCAAAGTTTATATCGCGTCCGTTTTTGCACATTAATTTACTGACCTTTTTGTGCCTTTTTGCATAGTTTTCCAACTGAGGCCCAAGGCACACCCACATCTAGCTGCCAGCACACTCCGCCCACACACACACACACACACACACACATGCCACCTATTCTGCTTACCTAGTTGTAGCAACTTCACATAGCTGCCACACACACACACACACAAACAGCGCTTGAGCTCGTATCTCTTTCTGCTTATTTGCGGTTCACTGTGAGCTGAGCGAGAGGCAATGAAAAACTTCTTTTCTCATATGCCTCTCTCTCTCTCTCTCTCTCTCTCTCTCTCTGTGTGTGTGTCTGTGTGTGAAGCTTAAGCTGGCTGCTGAGGCTGTTCTTGTCCTCTCGTAACATATTACAACGTATGATGAATGTGTGACATTTTTGCAGCTTGTTTGTTTGTTTATTGTTTGCGCTTTCTACTTTTAGTTTTGCTTTTATCCAGCAGAACAAACACACACACACACACACACTTACTGATGTACCCACACTAACCCAATAAAGCATTAAAATTCTACTGTATAATTATGTTTGAGCAATATGATATACTAGCAAATATCCTGTAAATAAATTGAAGCAAGAAATTAATTATCACATCGGACACACAAAAATCACCCATAAATGCTACATCGATCACACCCCCAGCACACACTCCACACTGCAACCAACACATCACAGTAGAACACATACTTGCCACCTGCAACGCTCTTAAAACACATAGACAAGCAATCTTCCAAAATACCAACCCAAGAGAATGCCTAATCAGTCCCACACCCCCAAACACTTTAATAAAAATCCTAAAATACCTAAAAATCACTAACCTCTACTTTAACATATAAAACAGCATACAACATACACATACAATATTCAAACTCACTAACCCTAAATAAAAATCTGTAAATAAGTATATATGTAAATAGTCTAGACTAGCACGAGTTGAAGGCAACAGATGTCATAGCCTTAAGATAACTTTAATTATAAGTTAGCTCTAAAAAAATAAATAAGTAAATATATATGTATATGCAAAAAACTTGGATGCTCTAACTCTAATGATGAACGATATATCATTTTATCGCTAACAAGTATAATCGATAGCTCTGAAATGGAAAAAAGTTATCGATTTTCTGAAACAAACTCGTATACCGCATGCAATATATGGACCTAAAAATAATGAAGTCTTGAGCTCTGATAGTTTCTGAGATCAGGACAGAGGGAAACGGGCTATATCGACTCAGTTCGTCAACCTGATCACATTGAATATATATACTTTATAGGGCCAGCCATGTCTTCTGCTGCCTTTTACATACTTTTAACAAAACCATTATACCCTGTATTCCCAGTTTTAATGGGTTCAGGGTATAAACAGTTTTTAGTATTGATTCTTCATATAGCTAGTTTGTTTATATAGCAGTGCGAATTGTTACATTTTATTTTACATACATATATATATGAGTTTTTTTTTTTTTAATTTAGATAATCTTTTAGTTTTGTATAACTAGATGAGCTTGAGATGCGAGTCTTTTTTACTTCTAAAGAGGATGAATATGAATTTGAAGGGAATATGCGATCGACTATTCCTCTGTTTTGAATATATAATATATCTATATGCATATCTATACAACTCTAGAATCTATAGAACTAAATACATGTTATATAAAGTATTTATCAGTTATATGCTCCACATACTAATTATATATATATATATATAGCATATATGGCATATTTAGTATATATAATTCATGTAGCATATATCATACATGAGCATTTAGTAGCAGCTACACTTTAGTTTATAATTATCAACTTTTTCATATACATTACCTTATATTCTCACTATTTGTATACCTTAGAGTGCGATAGACTCTAGACTAAATGCTTTCAAGACGCGCAGCTAACCAAGCTTCTGTTGCATCTACATGCTTTCCCTCTCACTCATTTCCTGTTTTTATGTCTACTCTCTCTCTCTCTCTCTCTCTCTCTCTCTCTCTCTCTCTCTCTCTCTCTCTCTGTCTCTCTCTGTCTCTTACACTTCACTTGTCCAAATGCCAATAGAATCCCTTTTCCTCCCCTCTCTCACCACCCCCATATGCTGTCTTGCTTCATGTATTTCATAAACAAATAAACTCATTGTATTCGCTGCATCTACATACATATTTGTGTGTGTGTGTGTGTGTGTGTGTGTGTGTGTGTGTGTGTTTAGTCGAAAGGTACTTATTATAATCTTGGATTTGATGCAGCATCTCGTTCATGCAAATGAGTATATCCACTTGCAATGCTACTGCATATGTATATATATATATATATATATATAGTGTAAAGGGTGTTGCAGCATTCCGTTTATTATAATCTTAGATCTGAAAGGGCATCTCGTTCATGCAAATGAGAATATCCGCATGCAATAGGACAGCCAGCATGCATACATACACACATACAAAGGGTATTGCAGTATTTCGTTTAACACAAAAGGAATTGTAAATTTCACAGAGATAAATCAATTTCGAACCAATCTAAAGCTACTCCAATTGCAATCTGTATTCCTGCTGAAGCCAGGCGACTCAATGCAACTCAATGCAAATTATTCTTGCAATATAATCAAATTTCGTGTAATTAACAGACGAAAATTAATGATAAAGTCAAGTTAAATAAAAATTACAATTGTTGTCGCATTGACAGCGCATTTTAATGCATTTACCATAACGAGTGCATTTGGTGCTCAAATGTCAAACAGAATTAAGCAAATCTGAACTCTAGAAAATAATTGGCGAGCAAATTACAGGCGAAGCTCAGTCAGTCAGTCAGAAGCAACAACAGTGAGCTTGTGCATTATATATGCATATATATATATATATATATATATATATATATATATATATATATATATATATGTATATATACAGATGTATATATATGCTAATATATCTGTATAAATTGTGTATATAAATAAGTTAAGCATTGTCTTTGCTTATTTACTACCTTAGCGTCGGTTAGCAAAGTCTAGAAGTATCTGACTAGCTTTGGTCAATTTAACTTACATTTATATATATATAATATATATATGTATATGCATATATATATATATATATATATATGCTCTCTGCTCTTTCAAATTGTAAAGGCTTCTGGCATACTCCAAGCGAAACAACATTAATTTAGAATTGAAAGAGCGTCAAAGAGTTGCCTCGCTACCGACACACAAAATGTGCCCAATTTAAGAATTTAATAACCCTTCAAAACAATGGGGTTTATCTGACCAAACGTCACCAGGCAGCAGCAGCAACAGCAAACAACGCTTTGGGGCCGGACCTGGCGTCAAGGTAACTGCGACATATTAGCTAGAATCTGTTGCTTAGAGGCCAGGGATAGTAGACAAGCATTTCGGTTGGAAATCATGAACGTGGTTGACATGGACAACGGCGCACAAAGCGCCAGTGACATCATAATAAAGCTGCTTAACAAAACTCTGGACTTCATTTTGGAGCAGAGAAATTCCTTTCGAAGACAAAGGATTCCCAGCTCTGGTCAAACTGTGAGCTAGCAAATGAACCAGCCACGAGACACTGCATGAAGCCTTTGTTTCAGCTTCTATGCAGCTATGCAGACGATGCCGTCTCATGGCCAGAGAGAGAGAGAGAGAGAGAGAGAGAGAGAGAGTCGAGGAAAATCAGAATATCTGATTAAATATATTTTGTTTTCCCTCCTTGCAATAAGTGAAAATCATTTGCCAAACTGAATTTAGGCTTACTTCAAATGCCGGAAACTGCCTAATCTAGTCCAGTTGCTCCTCAATTTGGCTTAGTCAAGTGTGTAGTTGGCAAACGGGTTATGCTAGACTTGTTCCACTTTTTACAGTTCAATGCAGTAAACAACATTTGCGAGCTTTTAGCACTCGAGCTGGCATATTTACCGCACGTGCCGTTGTCTGTGTTACTTTAATAAATTCCATTACACACGCATGCAGATTACTTTGTAAGCATAAAGCTAGAGAGACCGAGAAAGTCAGTTATATAGAGAGCAAGAGAGAGAGAGAGAGAGAGAGAGAGAGAGAGAGAGAGAGAGGGAGAGAGGGGAAGACAGTGAGTGAGTATAGTCAGTGTGAGATTTTGTAGAACCTTGAAGGTTGTACATGGCCAAGGCTCTTTCAGTTTTCCATAATGCTTTAGCCATAAACTTCTCCAAGCTCTGGCAGTACATGTGTATGTGTGTGTGTGTGTGTGTGTGTTGTTGCAGTCTTTGAGCTGTTGCTTCAGAAACTGCTGCCAGCCACAAGATAATATTTAAGCAATATATATTTTCCACTGTGAAAAGCAAGAGCATTGCAGTTGCGCTCGATTGCATAAAACTTGATGGCAGTTAGAATATAGCTAAATTTAATCAAGCTTAGTTAGGGTAGGAGATATAGAACAGCTCCACTATATTTAATTGCAAGCACAAGAGGCGTATAGAGAGTCAGAATGCAAAAGAGTATATTGGCTTTGTGTGATGCATGTCTTGATGTACGCTCATTTGTTCGTCTCTTCGATTCTCCTTCGTTCCGTATTTCCTTTCGTCCGTCTGTTCGTCATTTCTTTTATGCTTCCGTCTGTCGTACGTCCGTCCGTCTGTCGTCCGGCTGTCATTTTGAATTTCCGTTCCCCAGTCCTTCCGTTCATCTGTTCATCTGTCCGGCCGTGCATTTCTCCTGCCATGCATTTGTCCGTCCATTCATCTATTCGCCCGTTCGTCTGCAGTCAGTCTACCCATTTTCCCGTTCTTCCGTCCGCCTGTCCGTTCGTCCATCTCTCCATACGTCTTTTCGTCTCTCCGTTCGTTCGTCTTTCCTCTGTCCTTTCATCCATCAGCCCTGCCATCCGTCCTCCTATCCTTTCGTCCGTCTGTCCGTCGAAACGCAAACAACTTCACGCCTTTGTGTCTGGACAGACGCCGTGCTAAACATAGTTGACACTCGGCTAATATATTCTCATGGTCACACGATGAACAAGTCTAAGAACAAACAGTTTTAGATGTAGAAAATCAGATGCAGAAGCCAATCTTCAAGTCAAGCTTTCAGCCCGTAAAGCCTAGGAATGCATTCACTGAGCTCTAAGACCAAACTCGTCTTGCTTAACTCACTCATAGAGTGAATCATTTATCTCTACTAAATGTTCACATTTTGGTCCACATTCGCACGCGCTTGGCAGTGGTTTATTATTTGTTCATTCATAAACTCGGAGAAAAAATCGTTGATTCAATGAATCAAATGCATTCGAATTGAATGAAATTGAATAGAAATTGCCAAAGGCAAGCGGGAATTTAGTCTTGAGATCGGCTGCTAAAGCTGAAGTCATCCATTTCCATTTCCAATATTGTGTTATCTTCCTCTTGATAGCCAATGGGATCAGTGTCACTGACCACATCCTCGATTGTGAATCCATGTAGACGGTGAAAGTCTTCATAGATGATTTCGAATGTTAATAGCGGCGGCTGGATATGTTGCAGTGGATCAACTATGTCGAGATCGGGTGGCGGCATCGTAATCGTCGGCCCATTCGAATCTATATCCTCGTCAAGCTGCACCAGCTCCTCCAGCATCGGCTCATTGCGCGGCAATCGAAATATCTGCGGATCCGTATTACCACCCATTATTTCTTATCTCAGCTATTGGAATACTCTATAGAACAGGAAACTATTAGAATAGTTGATGCATATACTCAATTATATGTATGAATGCAAACGAGGCGCGCAGTATACAAGTTTATATTCGCACAACCGTTAGCTGAGCTCGAAACCCAACTGTATCAGATATATGTGATATATAATTTTATATTTCAATAAACACAACATGCGCTCTGTAGTCCTTAAAAGTTTTGACAATTTTTTATAATCGAACTAGTTTAGCACAATTTTTTCCCTTTTATCCCTTGACAGCTATTGCACAGGTTTGCTATGATTGCCTGACACGATTTTTATTTAATTTCTGCACTCTGTCACAATAAGTGAAATATGTCAAATTTCCGAAAGATACAAGAGAATAGATATTAGTCAATTTTGAGGAATGAACACTTGACAAAATGTTTGCTGACGTTGCGAACACTCTTTGCCTTCAAGTGAAGTTCAACTGGGAAATAAGCATAAAATTTACATGACAAATACGATAAATACGATTATGCTAGATAAACAATATAATTTAAATGTGGAGCTTATGAAATATTTAGTTGCTGTCATGATTTATGATTTATAGCAAGCTTTTTCATCATCTGCAGAAGATGTTTTTGAATGTCTCAGATGTTTGCTGAATACTTAGATAATGTAACATTTTCGTATACATTGTGACTGAAAAGTGAAAGTAAAAGTGAATACATTTCACTCCATCAAACATTAAAGTTTTTGGTTTCGATTGATAGATATATCAGATCAAGATCTAATGGACAATAGAGATAGATAGAGGGAGAGTGAGAGACAGAGAGAGAGAGAGAGAGAGAGAGAGAGAGAGAGAGAGAGAGAGAGAGAGAGAGAGCTAATTTTTTCATAAAATGATATATATTTTTGACTCTGTCTTCTACTTGCTCTCGAGCTCTCCCAGCCTCTCAGTCGCTTCCTCTGCTTTTCTCTCTTTCTCCCGCTTTACCAGTTCCTCACTCACTCTCAATCCCATTCAGTTACTCTCTCTCTCTCTCTCGCTCTGTCTCTCTTTCTCTCTCTCTGTCTCTCTCGCTTTCTCTCTCTATTTTTCTCTAAGCCTCGCTAAGTGAGTCTCTCTCTATCAATTCCTCTGCTTCTTCAATATATCATTCCATCTCTCCATCTCGCCTTCTTTCTCTCGCTCTCTCTCTCTCTCTCTCTCTCTCTAGCTCTCTCTCTATCGTGTTCTCTCCCTCTCTCAATCTCTCTTTCTCTCTGTTTTTCCCACTTCCTCCAACACTCTATATGTTATAAACTCTATAAGCAGAAGTCTTTGCTTCTCAAATTCTGTTTTCAGCTTCTGCCTCTGACTCTGACTCTCCCATTCAGTTTCAGCACAAACATATGCAGCTTCATAAAACTTGTTTTTCTTATAAACCATATACAAACTAACTTGGACATGTTTAACTCGATGCTTACCCCATGTCATCAACTTTCTCGCTACAATTTTCCAATTGTCTTCTTCCGCTCTATAAGTAAACATTTTCCATGTACGCTTCAACTTTGCATCTTGCCGTTGCCCTACTTCATTAAAGTAACTGCAAACACAATCCTTTGGCAGCTCTCGTGAAACAAACTTCATCTTCTGCAATGTGTGTGTGTCTCTGTTAGGGAAATTGTTGCCTCGGCGGTACAAAGTTTTCGCTCCTGTTGCTCTTTCAAGTAATCCCCTTACTATCGCCCTTTTGGTTTTTAATTGCTGTCACTTTTTGGGAACTGTTAATCTTATTTGCTGGGCATATTATTCGTAGACTTTCCATATATGCTTCTTGTCTTTTATTCTTTCCTAATGTTATCTATTTGCAAATGGGCTTTGGTTAAGCACCCACAAATCATTTAGCCTTAAGTTATTTGGCCCTCCATCCTTCCTCTCTCTCTCTCTCTCTCGATTTCTCTCGCACACTCTTTTATTCCTTTGCCATCCGCCTTTATTGTGCTTTTAATTCCAATCCAATTTCACACGAAAACTTTTATTTGGTGCAGCCTTTGGACTTGGACTTGGACTTGGACTTGCTCTTGGACTTGGACTTGGACTTGGACTTGGACTTCTTTTTGTTTTCTTACTGTTCTGTTTTCTCTCTTTCTCTGTTTGTATACCCTGCAATCCCATAGAGCATTTGTAAAGGGCGTATTGATTGCCAACTGAAGGCCTGAGCGTCTTCAGCTGAGTCATAGATGAATGAATGTAATGAATGGAATGGAATGGAATGAAATGAATGTAATGAATGGAATGAATGTAATGAATATAATGAATGGAATGCATATAATGAATGGAATGGAATGGAATGAATGCAATGAATATAATAAATGTAATGAATGTAATGAATGGAATGAATATAATCAATGTAATAAATATAATGAATATAATGATTGTAATGAATGTAATGAATGTAATGAATGTAATGAATGTAATGAATGTAATGAATGTAATGAATGGAATGTAATGAATGGAATGGAATGAATGAAATGAATGTAATGAATGTAATGAATATAATGAATATAATGGTTGGAATGAATGTAATGAATGGAATGCATGTAATGAATTGAATAAATGGAATTAATGGAATTAATGTAATGAATGGAATGAATGTAATGAATATAATGAATGTAATGAATGTAATGAAAGTAATGAATATAATGAATATAATGAATGGAATGGAATGTAATGAATGGAATGGAATGGAATGTAATGAATGGAATGGAAAAGAATGAATGAATAAATTTGTTCCGTCTATGCTTCTATATCTAAATACATTTTGTGTATCGATAGTTCTTAATGATTTCAAGCTGGAGCTGGCAAATTTGATATGCAAATGTTCATAGGGATTTTTAAGAAAGAAAAAGAGCTAAGCAAATGAAAACTAAGAGTGAAGCCTTCTATTTGTCTATCCTATCATCATGGAGCTAAAAGCCTGCATTTGAGTTGCGAGTTTTATGCTGAGTTCGGGGTATCAGCTAGCTGAGCATACCCGACTGCAGCGCTGCTGGCTGTTTTCTTTTTAGTCAACTGCCAGGCGGAACTTTTGCGGCTGGTCTTGAAAGTTTTCCGCACTGCATGTTTGGCTCGTGTCTTGTGTCGTGTCGTGTTGTTCCGATTGCGGTAAATGTTAATAATGGGCCATTGTTTGCCAAAGGATTCCATTTCACTTACACCAAGCATTGTTGCTGCTGCTCCTAGCGTTCCTCCTAGAGCTCCAAGACTTCATAGCGCTGCTGCTGCTGCTGCGGCTGCTACTATTTGTGGCGTGTCCTTGTCCTTGTCCTGCGCATGGCTTCCAATAATAGCCCAGGCAGCAGCCAGCGCAGCAGCTTTACTGCAAACTTAACGCAAATCCTCCCTCTCCATCTCTCTCTCTCTCTCCATCTCTCTCTCTCTCTCTCTCTCTCCTGTGACAGCTGTTGCCAGCGCTTGTCCCAAATAGAAAGTGCAATTAAAGACCGAAGCGAACCTTATTGTAAATAGGACTAAACTACTTTTAGGCAGTTTCGTGGCCAGCCGCAACTGCCGCAAATAAAGCAGCTACGATTGCAGCTAAACTTTGCCTGTGGCCAAGCTTTTGTCTGCTTTAATTAGATTGTCACAATCTCGAGCTATTAAGTTGTACAGCCCAAGGCTAGATTGCATTTGCTCTACTCTTCTTCACTTGCACAGCTTTAAGGAAGTTTCAATTTGATTGATTTGCTGCTGATTTAAATATATATATTCGAAAGCTTGAAATTAGTTTCCTCATTTAAGCCCAACTTTATTTTGGCTAACCGAACTGCACGTGTCTCATACATAATGTGCTTATGCAAATGTATTTGAAATACATTTCTGCTGCCCATGCAGATATTAGAGAAGAGCATACATACATACATACATACATACATACATGTATATAAATATTATAGCAGCTATTAAAAGCAACCCATAACACCCACACATACGCACAGGCGCAATTACCAGCGACTTCCTGTTTGCCAGTTACTTTGCCAGCCATCTTGGCGCCGCTCTTATAACGGTAAACAAGTCAACAGCTATACACACACACACACATATATATATATACATGTATGTATGTCTGTGTGTCATGTGTGTGAGCGTGCATTGTGCTTACCACGCCAAGCTATGGCCACAAGGACGACAACAATAAGAGCAGTGACAGCATTCCCAGTCAGCGGGGTATGCACGACTATGAAATGAGCTAGCAAATGCAGAGACTTTTTTTTTTAAGAGTATATCACATATATACATATATACATATTATAAATATATTATTAACAGAGCCAGCTTAAAAGAATTAGCTTAGTGTCCTAGATACTCTATAACATATGTTAACTTACAGTTCATTCACACTCTTACTAGCCTAGCTTAGCCTTTTGTCATTTTTTATACAGGGTATAACATAACAATAAAAAATCTGCTGTAAAGCAAACCGGAAGTAAGGCATATTTTCCGCTTAAAATGCCACAATATGTTGACTTCAACCAGTGACAACAGCAACAACAACAAACAAGGACAGCAAGCACAGCAAGGACATACATAACATCAACAACAACAACAACAATAACAATATGCTTGACAACGAGCTGAAGCAACAATTTTTCTACATACATACATATATATATTTTTATTTTATTTAGCTTTAGTCCGGCTTTATTGTTGGCCTTTATTGTTGTTGTTGTCGTTGTTGTTGATTCCATTGTCATAAAGCGCACATGAAGCGTTTGCACACCTTTATTTAGTATTATTTTTTTTTGTAGTTTTTTATTTAGTTATTTTTTTTTATTTTTATTTTTTTGTTTGTTTGTTTGCAATTGCTAAAGAAATGCTGTGTGTCTCAGCTATTGACTGCGTTCCCAACTAGAACAGCGACCTTGACTACTTCTCTAGATTAAAGTAGAAAAAAAAAAAAGAAATATTTGTGAACTAAAATTGTAGTTGAAGTAAGCTTGAACTATGTGCATCTTAAAGCCCAGCAGATTACAAATGGCGTCAAACGGTGTTTGGCTTTAATCGATTCCGCGCAAATGGCCATTGGGAAAGCGAAAAGCTCGATATTTGAGAATCGATACTCTATATACTGTGTGATCTCTGTAGACTCTCTGTATACTCTCTGTATACCCTGTGTATATACTGCGTATACTATATACTGTATATCTTATGTTAGCCCTCTGTAGACTCTCTGTATACTCTCTGTATACTCTCTGTATACTCACTGTAAGAGCTCTGTAGACTCTCTGTATACTCTCTGTATACTCACTGTATGATATCTGTATAATCTCTGAATACCCTATGTTAGCCCTCTGTAGATCCTCTGTATACTCTCTGTATACTCTCTGTATACTCTCTGTACTCTCTGTATACTCTCTGTATACTCTCTGTATACTCTCTGTATACTCTCTGTATACTCTCTGTATACACTCTGTATATTCTCTGTATACTCTCTGTAGACTCTCTGTATACTCTCTGTATACTCTCTGTATACTCTCTTTATACTCTCTGTATACTCTCTGTATACTCTCTGTATACTCTCTGTATACTCTCTGTATACACTCTGTATATTCTCTGTATACTCTCTGTAGACTCTCTGTATACTCTCTGTATACTCACTGTATACTCTCCGTATACTCTCTGTATATTCTCTGTATACTCTCTGTATACTCTCTGTATACTCTCTGTATACTCTCTGTATACTCTCTGTATACTCTCTGTATACTCTCTGTATACTCTCTGTATACTCTCTGTATACTCTCTGTATACTCTCTGTATACTCTCTGTATACTCTCTGTATACTCTCTGTATACCCTGTGTATATTTTCCATATACTCTCTGTATACCCTATGTTAGCCCTCTGTATACTCTCCGTATACTCTCTGTATACTCTCTGTATACTCTCTGTATACTCTCTGTATACTCTCCGTATACTCTCTGTATATTCTCTGCATACTCTCTGTATACTCACTGTGAGAGCTCTGTAGACTCTCTGTATCTATATTATATCTATATGATATCTATATGATGTCTGCTCTCTGTATACTCACTGTATGATATCTGTATAATCTCTGTATACCCTATGTTAGCCCTCTGTAGATCCTCTGTATATTCTCTGCATACCCTCTGTATACTCTCTGTATTCTCTCTGTATACCTTCTGTTAGCCCTCTTTATACCCTCAGTACTAAGTACTCTCTGTAAGCTCTCTGTTTACTCTATACTGCACACTTGATTCAAATAGCTAAATGCTCAAATCATCATCTTGTAATTGCTTTATATGGACATATAATCATTCTCATTGTGCCGCAGTCATTTGAGGAATGCGGCGAGTTTCGGGTCTGGTTCGCAATGTGAGGCCTGAAGTCACATTTATGTATGTAGCTGTAGTGTGAATGCTGCGGCTACATATCGTCAACTATTTGGAATGGGTGAATGTATGGGCTTTGCTGAGACTTAAGCTGTGATGGAGGCCTCAACTGCTTCAATTAGGACTTGATTATGCTAAAATCTGAGTCAAAGGAGCTATGCAGATGGCGGAAAAGAAAATATTCTTTGAGAGAATTAGGAATATCAATCAATAACTAATTTAATAAATTGACATTCGCTTCTGCAGCAAAACAAATAGCAAATTCAATTTGACATTGCTGTGATTGCAGCTGCAGCCTTACCTCAACTTAATTATGAGCTGCAAAATGCCTCAGCTTTGAGACTTGCCAATAATACGCAGTAAATAAATTTTCGCATGCAGCTTGCATTCCAAGCAAATTTATATTAAATTATTTCGCTTTGCTTTGCCACGTGCACTGCTTTTTTTGCTTCACTTATTTGGCTTCGGATTCGTTTTTAATTAATTCTCGACTGCATTTTTATGAAACGTGGCCAGGCAAGAATTTTGCAATAAAAACCACACGCATTGCGAATTATAAAAAAAAAAAATAGCAGAGTATACAGGGCTTTATTAGAGTGCACTTTGTGCCCAGAAACCAAATAGCCCTGAGAGGTCAGAGTCCAGACCAGCAGGATGCAAATAATAATACAAGAATGAAATGCAAAAAACAAAAAAAAAAACAAAAAAAAAACAGCCAACTGGACAGGTGCATTTCGTTTAGATGGAAACTAGCCGTAGAGCAGATTGTTGGCTGGGGTTTGGGTGGGGATGGGTCGAAGGCTGGCACAGCTAATGGAACTTGACGTTTACCCTTATCTATGGTATATACCTGTTTCGATATTTACATACATGCAATCCATATTCATGGACACGCATTGTTCAACAGTTAGGTAAGTGCGTGCCCCCCACAGATAATACCCTGTACACTTGGCATTGTTAGCCGACGATGTGATAATCCTCTTATATGTACATTTGGGCAGCCACAAATCGAAAACTCATTCTATTATGCATAATCTATGGGATTCTTGAGCAGCATTAATGGGCAAAATCATGTGGGTACTATCAAGTCCAGTTGCCAGCCTCTCCAAGTCTCTCCAAGCGGCTCTTCCTCTCACTTTCAATTTCACAACTGAGAACTTATCTAAAGCTATCTCAATTTTAAGCTCTTTCAGCGAGTGTGTGTAACAAATAGACAGCTCATCTGCTAGTCGGTCAATCTCTCGGTTGCTCGGTTGAGTCACTTGAGTTTTGTTTTTACCAATTGCAGGACGTGAGCATCCGATGCCTTTTTTCCCTCTCCTGGCCGTCGTCGATTGGCTGCGACCAAACTCAATTTGCGCTTCAATATTCAATTATTGGCCACAAATTGTGACCATGCAGCGTTAGATGCATCACCCATCATCCATAGCACATCGCCCATCGCCCTTTGCCTGTAGCCCATCCCAGCTGCTGCATTACAAACGGATTTCAGTTTTGTTTGCTATCATTTGTCATTTGATCTCTTGGCAACCAATGCAGTGCAAAGGGCTCAACAGTTGCAGAAGAAATAAAAAAAAAAATAAATAAATAAAATAGCAAAATTTTACATTCTTGTCAAATCAATAACTCATGCAGCACAGTGCTTAAGAAGTATGCAAATATATCTAAATATTTATTAGACTATAGATTGATAGATACGGATTATACGAATAAAGCTTAAAATTGATATTTGATATTCTTTAAATTTACACGTATTATAATATTGAAGTATATATTTTTATTTTTTATCGATTAGTATTGCATCGATAATTGATATTGACATAATTATATATATAGACATCAATTGTTATCGTTTACTTAGATATCATTAACTTATATGAAGTTACGCATCGCTAACAAATGATCAAAATTAGTTTAGATTTCAGTGTAATAACCGCTGCATATGTTATCGATAAGCTCAGAAGATTAAGTATATCATTCAAATTCCGATAAACAAAAATTTTAAGAAGATATATTCTAATGTGAAAACATGTAAAAAATATATATATTTAACCAAATAAATGCCTATATGCTTTTTTGGGGTTTATCGATAACATGTTTTTAGAGCCTAGAGCCTAGTTTTACGAACTGTTTGATCATAAGCTTTCGTCAAACTCATGTATACAAAAAAATATCTATAATTTGGCAATATTATTATTTTGTATATGCTATCGATATGTATCGATAACTTGCACTGGAATTGATGCATTTGCAAAATATTTATTTTTGATGTCAGCTTGCACAGTTGCACAATTGAAGTCTTTTCTAACTGAGCTAATTGAGTTAACAGATTCCTAAAGCAATTAGTCCGGCTGCAGCTGTAGGGTATTGCGAGAACGTGCACCGCCCACTCAGCAGCTCCCCGAGGTAATATTCGTAAGCTCTTGCATGAAGACGCTGCGTATTATGTCTGCCAAAATGCAATAATCAAATTGACTTGCAATCAGCAATGCATTCGTGTTTTCTCCATTTCATTTAAATGCCAGGCACACACGCGCACGCATTGCACTCGGAATTTTTCATGGTGCGAGTACTCTATGCGTATTCAAAATGCGTAATATCAAGTGTGTGGAACAAAAGAGCAATGGGGAAAAGGGAAAAGGGTAACTGCGCTTTTGATGCAGCCGCACAAACACATCTTAATTGTTGACAAAAAACGAGAGACGCAAAACAATAATAAGTTCAGCATAAACAGCAGCAAAGATACCCTGTAAAAATTGAAGTAGAACAAAATCCAGAATGACAGAAGAATTTTATTTTAATTAAGGTAACTCTCTAATTCTCTTAGAAAACTAAACTTTGAAAATATGTTGTTTAATCATTATTATTTTTATTATTATGTTAGTTAAAATGCTTTATTAACATATGTACATATCTACATTTATATGCCTCATATATACACCCTACAATATGTAGAGTTTTTTTTTTTTGATAACTTTTCTTTTTTATATACTCACTCCTTCTATCTTTTATTTTTGTATTTTATTTTAATTTAATTTTTTTTTTTTTGCAAACACACACATAAAAGATATATATTAATTTATAACTGAATATTGATTGCCCTTGGGGCACATACATTTACAGGGTATAAGCAAAGGGATATGCAAACATCAGATCTCATTACAATTGAATATTGATATTGACATTTGCCTGGCTGACGCACACAGACAACCAAAAAGAAAAGCAAATATGAGCGCTGCGCTCAGCGCTGTAGCATATCCGACTGCAGAATACCCGCCTTTAGCACACTTGACTTTATACTTTGACACTTTGTAAGGCTTTCAAATAAGAGCAATGGAGTATGCACGACTATAAACATTCAATGCCAATTTATTGCCTAGTTTCACTTATTATTTTCAAAGCCAATATACTCCCTTTGCCAGAACATGGGCGAGCATAACACGTGTCCACTCTGCTCTCGATGGCAATATTTGTAAATTGTGAATTATTATTCGATATATGAGCTCTTAATTAATGTGAATAAAGTTAATAATGTCGCCGACACATGTCCAAACATTGTAATGCATAAATTGTCAACAAATTCGGTTGCAAATTCAACTGAATGAATTTTAATAACGCCCACACACAAGCAAATAATCAAATCAAATAACCAAAAACAACAACAACAATTAAATGAACAAAAAAAATAAATAAAAATTTTAATAAATAAAGTTCGAATTATGGAAATTTATAATTCGAATATGACAGACGCCACATCTGCGCCGCGGGCAGTGAACAATTTTTTGTTGACAATGAGTTGACAATATGAACAGAATTAATCATTTTTTAATATTAATCACAAAACAGCAAAACATCCCTATTCCAATCGCATGCCTCGGCCAATGCACATGCATCCATTGCTGATACTAAGCTCTGCTGTATCCTCCTTCCTCTCTCTCTCTCTCTCTCGCTCGCCCCATTCTCTGGCTTTACCTGTTCTGCTGTTGCTGCTCTGACCACACCTTGCTGCAATACCAAATGAAGCATGAAACATTTTCAATTTGCCAACCACAAAAAAAAAAAAAAAAGAGAAGAAAAATGTTCAAGATTTTTCTCATATTTGTCAAAGTGCAGCTTAGAGGGCTGTTCTATTTGGGTTGCCTCGACATAACCTTCAGCAGTATTAGAAAATATACACAACTTTCCCGTCGCTAGACGATAATAATTTACATTCTGCGCAGATATGTGCATAAATTGATAAGTGTATAGCTGCTTGAATGTTTCACAAGCAAAGTTTAGCTTAAGAGATAGAAGTTCCAAAAGTTCTCGACTCTCAATTGACGAGCTTTCGATAACTCGGGAGGTATATCTATGTTAGTGACCAAGTTATCGAGTGCTTAAAGTTAAGCAATGGTGCGTCGATTACTTGACTTTTCGATAGCAGCGAGAACTCGAGTACTTCCATTTTCGATAATTCTGAGATATCAGATGCTTAACTTTTCGATAAAAGCGAGGTATCGCGTACTTAACTTTACGATAACAGTGTGATATCGAGTGCTTTCGATAACAATGAGCTATCGATTCACTTCACTATTTGATAACAATAAGAAATCGAGTACATTCATTTTTGATAATAGTGAGATATTGGATGCTTAACTTTTCGATAACAGTATGATATAGATTGCCTAACTTTTCGATAACAGTGTGATATCGAGCGCTTAACTTTTCTATAACAGTGAGGTATCGGTTACTTCACTTTATGATAACAGCATATTTTGATAATAGTGAGATATTGAATGCTTAACTTTCGATAACAGTGCGATATCGAGATATCGAGTACCTCTTGAGCTAATCATTCTTTGTATTTATTCAAGAAAACTCTTTCATTCCATTTAGGCTCAGAGTAATACAAAGTAAATTTCTGCACGTCAGGTCAGGTTTCGCAGTCACGCAATCTTGAAAAGCCAGAGAAATTGCTATTAAGATATTTTCGAAGCTATTTATGTTACGGCCCTCGCTCTGCAGACGCCATGTGGCCTTCGTCAGTGACAGCTTCCCATCTTATGAGTTGAGGCGACCTTGAATTGCTAAATGCGCAAACTAAATGTTTTAAGAGCTTAAGCTTGTGAGTGTGAGTGAGAGGGAGAGCAATGTATGTGTGGAGTGTCTGTGTGTATTTGTTTGTTTGATTACGTGCAATAATAATATGAAACGCCTAATGAAATGCCAAGTTGAGCCACAAAGTCTGGATGCGATTGCAACTGAAATTGCGAAATGAAAAACAAGATGTCTGCAATATTATATAATTCTCAATTAATTTCAATTGCAAATCTGTTCAAGGATATCGCAGCTGCACTCAATTCGCATTTGACATTTTTGCAACAACAAAAAAAAAAAAATATATCTATGAAATGAAATCTTTTTGCAATTTCCCGATTCACATGAAGCAATTTCCCCAAGATTTTACCATTTTCGATTTCTCGCAGCTTTCTTTATGTTTAGCAACACTTTGACAAAAGCTGCCAATAAGTGAAATGTTAAAGTGACGATGTTAAGCATTAAATGTTAAAGCGTCGCATCGCTAAGTCTGATTTGCAGCATTCTGAATGTTAAGCGACATCTGTTTAAGTGATTAACTTATTAACAGATATATTTTAGCGCTATTGATATTGATTGATGAACAGCTGTTGAAATGTGTCTATGACTGATTAATGTTAATGAGCAATTGTTTGTGGCTTCGTTGTTAACAGAAAAGTGTCAATGTCATTTGGTATGAACATCTGTTTCAGTAGCTATGTTAACAGATAAATATTAGGCTCAGTCATAATGAGCTGCTGTTTTCCTTACTCAGTTAGTAACATCTACATCTACATATGTTATTCTGTTGTTATACTAAGCAGCTGCTATACTTATTCTGTTATTATATGTTTATAATGATATACTCACTATTGATGAGTAGCTGCTCTACCTACTCAATTATTTAGAGATAGGTGATATTGACTGACTGTTAATGAGCAGCTGCATTATTTGCTCTGTTAGTAAGAAACATATATATGTTAGACTCGCTATTTCTGAGTAGCTGTATGAATTACTTGGATATTAAGAGATATATGATATTCTGACTGTTACTGAACAGCTGTTTTACTTACTCTGTTAGTCACATCTATATGTTATTCTTACTGTTTCTGAGCAGCTGAATACTTATTCAGTTACTATACATAAATATTTTATGCTCACTGTTACTGAGTAGCTGCTACACTTTCTCATTTATTATGAGATATAAGTTATGCTCCACTGTTAATGATCTGCTGTTAAGGTGAATCTGCTACTAACCATGCTATCTTTCAATGGTAATGAAGAGCAGCAGCCAGTGTGAGGCTCTTATTAACAGAAAGTAGTGCCCAATGTCGCTCTGCTATGGTCAATGTTCATGAGCAGCTTTTAAAATCCATATCCCCATACTTATATATGATTTCCAATAGCAGTTGCTGCCTTGGCCCTAGAGCATGTGTCGTTGCTGCGTTGTAGCTGCAAATCAATTTTGTTCTCCGCAGTTCATAAGCCGTTGCATAGACATGATATTAAATTGATTTCGATTGATTCTATTTGAGTAAGTATAAAATTAGAATTTCGCAAATTGAACGATAAATATGCTTTGCCTCTGATTTTAATAACTGAATCCAATACAAATGTGTAAGAGTAAGAGGGTATATTGGTTTTCTGTATGCTGTATGAATGCAACAAATGGAAAGCTTTCTAACTGAGAACATATTGCTTAAAATGCTATATAGCATGAGCCAAGTCAATGAATTTTTTTTTACTTTTATTGTTTTTGTCTGTTTTAGTATTATTATTATTATTATTCTTATTCTTATTCTTATTCTTATTCTTATTCTTATTCTTATTATTATTATTATTATTATTATTATTATTATTATTATTATTACTATTATTATTATTATTATTATTATTATTATTATTATTATTATTATTATTTTTATTATTATTATTATTATTATTATTATTATTATAATTATTATTTATTTAGTATTTATTCTATTAAATAATTATTGTAAACTGGAATTATTCGATATGCATGACCTTTTTTTCATTCCATTCCCTATATAGCAAATAATCATCGACTTTATTTAACCTCAAATAAAGCTGAGTAAACTTTAAACTGACAATTAATGCAAAAATGATTGCTCATTTTTATTGATTATCACAAATTCAGTGGCATATTAAAAATTGCATCGAAATCCATGAAGTGCAACAGAAGCTATGAAGTTTTCTCATATTGCCAATTGACGCCAAGCTAAACATATTTGCATTGCACACACACATGCAGAGAGAAAGACACTCAAATGCACATTCAATGTACATTCTTAATGAATTTTTTAAAATAGCATTTGAATTGCGTTTTAATTGTGTTTCTGTCAACTACTTCTTCATATTCTTTATTTCTTTTCAGAGCGGAGTTCTAGGGGAACTCTGTTCGCTTTAATGTTTCAGATGCAGGCTCGATGCCGACGGGGACATGCTTTTCAAGCAGAAAAGGATTTTTCAAATTATATTTTTATGTGTGCGTGTGTGTTTTTTTTTTTTTTCTTCTTCATTTTTTAGTAAGTAGAATAATCTTTTTAATTTATCTACTATCTATTTGGGTCTACGTGTGTGTGTGGGGACATTTGCCTCTATTTTTTTTTTTTAAATTATATATATTTTTTTCATATTTATTTTTCACTATTCGCATGGTGCTGTGCAGTAGGAAGCTTTAAATAAATTAAATATTTAATTTTATTTTATTAAAATATACTTTTTTTTATTTTAAATACTTAATTAATTTGTTTAAACTAAAGCTCGCAAATATATGTTGACTGTTTCTCAATGTCTGCATATATTTCAAAAATATTTGATTATATTTCTCATACATTTGAGTTTAAATGTATGTAAAAATATAGATAAATATCTTAAGGTATAAGCTAAAATAATTAAAGTTTTTTTTTTTTTTAATTAAATATTTATTTACAGCATAACTTACCTACCTTTTAGGCAACTTAATCTAAACGGAAGTTAATTAATTTATAAAACTACTTAAATTTATATTAATTTTAATAATAATAAATATTATATGAGATATTTATGGGATAAACGGTATGGGTAAGTTCAGGTCAAGACACAACGCAGTTAGTCTTCAGAGTGATGGCATTTGAGTCTTCTCCTTGTACAAGTGCGACGGCTGAGAGTACTTTGAGCTGCAATACCTAGGCGCCTGGCCAAACTATTTGAATGGAAATTTAATCTCTCTTAGTACTTCTTGGCCACTTCCTGGATTTGGTCCCAATTTAAGTAAGATCTATTTCTTTATCCCTAGATGATATTCAGTACAGAGTATCTCACAGTCAGCCATTTCCTAGTAAATTGTACATTAATGAATGAATTATTAAAGAAAACCCAATTCAATTTAAGTTTTCGTTAATTTTTTACTAGTCAATTTAATTTTCAGCTTTTCGCACCCTTTTTTTTTTATCCATTTTCTATGCCACTCTAGAAACACAAAAAGTATATAAAATATATTTTTCGGAACAAGTCAACGTTGGAACAAAGTCAACGTTGCTTTGAGAGTCATTGCTTAGTAAGGAGATGCCCAAGTTTTATTTTATTGCTCACGCCTGTTTCAAATTTCAGTTTTTATCCGAATTCAATAATTGAGAAAATCGAAAGTAGCCGCAGCTACAGCCAAAAAGAAAAATATTAAACTCGCTGGCAAAACGAGAGTGAACAAGCGTAATATATAGATATAGAGCAATGATGGCCGGAACTCGGGCTCAAATAAATATCTACGTGCCGTCCATTTGCCGTTTTCCGGAGCTAACTGTAATCGGTGGCTATAGAGATCCGGTTCAGCTGATGCTGCCGCGTTTGCCAACTCCCACTGAGAAGTCGACGCCAGCCGCTCTGGCCGCAGTGACTGCTGCCGCCGCCATGGAGGAGGATGTCGGCATCGAGGGCAGCGGACGTTCTATCTATATTATCGATAGGCAGGGGCGGGTGCTGGAGCATGTGCGTTACCATGGCAACGATTATCGTGGCGCTCTGCGTGCTGCCATCAATGTTACGCCTAACCATTGGAAGCAGTAGCAGCCACTCATGATTATCCTGAATCCACATACACGTACACACACACACACACACACACACACACACAATCACTCAACATCAAATTTGCAGTTTCAATCGGGCAAATCCTAAAATAACGAAGACTTATTCAATCTGATAATTTGATCCAAATTTTTTATCAAAATAAATAACAATTTCTGATAATATTTGTGAATTTTTCTCTTTTTAGTTTTTACATATGCATATATCATATAATAAACATATATATATATATATATATATATATATTCATAATTGATTTCCACATTTTGCCTAATCGCTTATCGATTAATATTGTTAGTATATGTATACTAATATGTATATATGTATCTATATGCATATATTTCATATAGAAATATATTCAAGTGCATCTAAATATTGTATGTGTTTTTTTTTTACATTTCGATAATTTTTTATAGCTTAAATGTAGCCAAACTAAATAATTATGGAAATGTACTCAACTTTAACTCAATGCATAGCAGACTCTCAACATTTTATTCATTGCATATTTTCTAGATTAGCATTTGGTATTAGCAATCGTTTATCGATAAACATAGGATTTACTAATTTTGTGCTTTTGCAGAAGTATTGAACTCAAATATGAGCTAGCCGATAAAAATCGATTACAATCGATAAACATATATTTATTTTAAAGTCACACTCACTCTATATCTACATCTACATCTACATCTACATCTACATCTACATCTACATCTACATCTACATCTACATCTACATCTACATCTACATCTACATCTACATCTACATCTACATCTACATCTACATCTACATCTACATCTACATCTACATCTACATCTACATCTACATCTACATCTACATCTACATCTACATCTACATCTACATCTACATCTACATCTACATCTACATCTACATCTACATCTACATCTACATCTACATCTACATCTACATCTACATCTACATCTACATCTACATCTACATCTACATCTACATCACATATATACCCTGTAATTATTTGCTGAACAACTTTAATTGCTGTTAAAGTTTCTCGCAGTTGCATCAGTGCGCCTAAAATCCCACAACAGTTGTTCCAATTAGACAAAGGCTGCTGGTGGGCGTGGCACGCGAGCATCCGGCAGGTGGGTTGGTGGGTGGTCTGCCCGGTCGCAAATTGAGTGAGCAACAAGCTGAAAATTGGCTTAAATGGCCGCAGCAGGTGCCACGGCTGATGCAGTGTCTACCAACGCCCCCACACCCCTCTCGCTCCCCACTCTTCGCGGCCCTCACTCTCTCTCTCTCTCTCTCTCTCTCTCTCTCTCTCTGTCTGAATCTCTCTCATTGTGTGCCTGTCGCCCATTTAAAGTTTCGAGTTGGCAAGGCGACAGGCGATAATGGTGCACACATGAGCCACCCCAGCCCATCCCCACTCTCGACTCCTGCAAACCAATGCAAACCGCCATCCCACTACACCTCCCCCTCCCCCTCCGCCGACCGTACGCGACTTAACGTAATTTATGACTTTTGGCACTGCTCCCACCTGCCCCATGGCACCGGCTTGAACGGGCATTATGTTAAATTTTATGTGTTTCAACCATGGCAACAGGTCAAACAGCGTCGTGCATCCACAATCGAGCGACGGCCTCGAGCCACCGCCGCTGGACTTCTGTTGCTTCTGTTGCTTCTGTTGATGCGGTGCTTAAGGTTTCCGGGTCGCAGTTTTGGCTTATCTCGCAGCATCGAACGACCGCACTTAAATCTCGCCAATATGATATACTCTGTAACAGCGAAACATGGCATATTGTTGCTGCATTTAAATTTTCATACCTCATTGATGTATTCAGATCAAGTTTATTCACACTGCTCATAAAATTCCGCTGTGTGTCCCAAGAACTATTCCAGAATGCGAGCTGATGCTGAACAGAACTCTAGCTACAATAGGAAATACGATTAGGTATTCTTCATTATTTAATAGTAGCTTGCTTTATTTAACTCACTTCAAGTTTGTATACCCTGTAAGCAATGGGAAATGTGCAAGCGGAGTTTAATGGCCAAAGAAGTCAGAAGAAGGACGGATTGATATTTGAGAATTTATATGTTCCTCATAGAAGATTTATATACTAAATCTTTAAATGAGATATATATATTCTTGCTCATAGTATATTTATAATAATATAAGTTAAATAAATAAAATCGATAAGAAACGATAAGAGTCTCTCGCTATCGCTCTGAGCAAGAGTCTTTGCTCCATTTTGTTTTGGGTTTCGGTTAAGCGCTCTTTTTGCTGAACTTCGTTTAGAGAGCGACACGATGAGTTTCGGTAAGTGAATAGTCTTCTCGTAAACTCACCAATATATAAACAAAAGACATTTCAAACTCAACTAGACTTTGATAACCAGAGCGAAAAAAAAGGTTTCTTGCCTATCGAACTCATTGAAGAACTGATGTAATCAGATCTCATAGTATGACTAAAAGACACTTATTATAATCCTCATTTCTAGTATATGTCTTATTAGAAAATCAAATTTTTTTTAAATGAATAATAAAACTAGAATGTATATTGAGACTTTTCTTTCAGTGCGTAGTATTTGTGCGTCTGGCAATCAACACCTATCTCCCTCTCTCTGTGTCTCACTCTCTCTCTCTCTCTCTGTTATAGTTGCTGCCATATGTGAATCTTTCACACACGCACACGCACACTCAGACAGAGCAACACCTGAGCTTCACGGGGCATTCAGATTGAATGGAATCGAATTTGTGTTCGTGACCGTGTCTCCATGGTGCTGCTGCTCATGCTGCTCCTGCTGCTACTGTTGCTGCTCAATCTCCATGTCCACCTTATGTGCTAATTGGCATCGCTGCATATGATGAACTTATGCAAACAGCACCTTGAACAGATTGTTTGGCTATCGCAGGTAACAGATGCGCGGCCAACATGCAAATTAACCTTACGAAACGCATTTCAAATCAATCCATGATTATGCATGAATAATTATGTCATATGATACAATCCATATGGAATAGTTGTAATATACATATGTGAGCAAGTTGTCTTCGACTTAAGTTTGAGTTAGGATGCATCAATCATAAGTTATTGTAGTTCACGGATGACCAAAATGAGATGAATAGCTGAAGTAGTAAAAATTGCTAAAGAAAAACTATTTGAGATGCTAAATTAATTAATTTTTTATTTTACTTGAAAGCTGCATTATCTATCTATTTATCTTTATGTATCTATCCATATATCTGTCTACATCTATCTAGCTATCTATATATAATATATATATATCTATCTATTGATCTGTCTATGTCTGTCTAACTATCTACTTATAAATCTGTCTATATTTCTATCTATATATCTATCTGTATCCATGCATCTTTCTATTTTTCTATCTATAACTATATGTATATTTATCTATTTATTTATCTATCTAACTATCTTTAGATATATATCAATATATTTATATGTCTTTCTATATCTATCTATCTATCTATGTATATATATATATATATATATATATATATATATATCTATCATCTATCTGTCTATGTATCTATTTATCTATCTATCTATATATCATTATCACATATACACATATTTATCTATCTATTTATCTATCTATCTATCTATCTATCTATTAGCATCAAAATTATAGTTGAGGAATGTCAAATCTCTGAATCCCCAAGCCAAGTGAATTTTTAAAATATGATATGTTCACATTATATGCGCAAAATATAAATATATATTAAGTGAAAAATCCAATTAAATATTTCAGCAATCAACTCTTATCGCTTGCTTAAACATCCACTGCAATATATGTAGCGACTCAAAGTAATATGACTCTAGCCAGGTCACACGATATATAGCTTTTTCTCAACTGATTTCAGCCAAAAGCTTTTGCTTTTAAATTCTCTTTTTTTTTCATACAAAATTGTCATAAATTGTTGCTAAAGAGTTTTGCCATTTTCCATCGAAGACATTTTCCGCTTATTTCTGTAACTAATCCAATTGACTTAAGTAATCAATTGAGCTCAAGTCTAAGCCACAAAATGAGGAAAACAATTTCAAATTGCTATATCGCATACCTTCATATATATATGTACATATATTTATATATATTTATAGATAGCTCGGCCCGATCAATGGTAATGCCAATTTAAATATCTAGCCGTAAGACTGGTGGAAATCCCCAGTGTGCTGCATCAAGCACGGATTGCGCGCTGAGCGTTTAATGCGCGACTCGCTTAAGCTGCCTGCTAAAACCAAAACCAAAAACAAAAACAAAAACAAAAACAAAAGATATGGAAAAACAACAACGACAAATACCAGAAGAACAAAACAACAAACATATCTAATTAATTAGTAAAGCCAAACGAAATGTTGCCCCTTCACGAGGCCGTGCAGCAGCAGCAGCAGCAGCATACGGGGGCGTAGGCATAGCCGAGCAGCAGGAGCAGCAGCAACAGCAGCAACAGCAGCAGCAGCGGCGGCAGCAGAGGCAGCGGCGGCAATGTTCGCGACAGCAGCCAATGCTGACTGTCAGCGGCCAATGGGCGTTGAGCAGCAGACGCTCCGCATTCAGTTGTCGCCGCGCTGTCTGGAGCATGCGCTGAATGGGAGTGCGAGCAGTAAGACGGGGGCCTCTGGCCAGCTGTGCGAGCGAGAGGGCTGCTCAACTGTTGCTGGCCTTGGCAGCTGTGCGTGCGGGTGTGTGTCTGTGTGTCCCTTGCCCAAGGTTAACCTGTTGAAAGTGCATATTGCGCATACGCCTCGTTCGCATGTCCAACAGGTAACCAAATGCGTGGACATTGCATCCAATCCAACACAATCTCCCCCGCCCACTGCCCACACCTAATGAGCGATCCACAATTGCATTTGGCGGCCAAGTCAAAAAGGGATTTTTGCAGCCGATACCCATCGAAACTGCAGCATTGAAACCATATTGAATCAAGCTGTCTGTATGTAACAGAAAGACAGCAGCAAATATATCGAATACTATTGACAGCTAGCCGCTTCTACATAAACCTCAAGTTTATCGATTATTTACGCATATCGATAAATTTGCATAATTTCTAAAATCGTATATTATATTCAACAACTCCATACTTGCCCATATTCGAAAATGCATTGATTTTGCAAAGTTTAAAAAAATCGATAATTATCGAAACTTAAAATGTAACTGAAATTAACAATTGTAATTTATTTCAGTCAATATTTTAAACTTTTTATTCAGAATTGCCTTATTCTTATATTGCACAATTTTTAGTTAAACGATAAGTACTGACAATCGATTATCGATAATTATTGATTTCTTCTAAAAATGAATCATACAAAACAAATTTCCATTGCTAGCAAGTTTTTTGCTGTTAGCGCCTACTATATGAACATAGTTGAAAATTATTGTACGAACTGATAATCGATAAATATCGATAATAAATGCATTTTTCAAATGTCTTACGCATTTCATCGCCAACCCATACATATATAATTGCACTTGCATTGCGTACAGGGCCACTGCTAGTCGGCTACAAGCCTTTGTTGTTGCTCTTCATTTCCGTAGAAATTGCGTATACGCAGGAGCAGCGCCGTTGCTGCTGACGACCTTCGAATTGCTCAGCTCTGATTGGATGCATCGGATAACAATTGCCGTCCAATGTGCTATATGAATTCAAGTTCGCATTTCGATGCAGGTTTGTTAGTTAGCCACCTTAATGCCGCTCAATGGCAACAACATCAACAACAACTCCCTCCAGGAACTCCGCCCCAAAAAAACATCTGCTACTCTGCCCCCCCCCCCACACACACACCCCTCCCTCCCCCTGTCATCACATATCGCCCAAAGCCCCCCCAACACTGCATACGCATGAATAATGCAAGGCTAAAGCAATGCAAATATCAAATTCCTACATCCAGAGTTAAGCTTTTATAATTAGGCAAAATTATATATACAAATAAAGAGAGAGAGAGAGAGAGAGAGAGAGAGAGAGAGCGAGATAGAGAGTGCTGGTCGGGGAGGTGGGAAAATAGACATATCATATAGCTGAAACTGAAAATTTCGTTCACTTAATTAAGGGATTCACAGAAACCAAATAACGGCATTTACCTAGGCGCTTATGTGAAACATGAATAGTTTTCTACATTAGCAAAGAAATTCTCAGAACTGAAGCAATACAATTTAACATTGGCATTCTTGTTCTCATGCAGTAACTAATCTTAAATAAATGAAATTTTATTTTCTCATATTGCTAAACAACATTTTTATAGCTAGATAAATTCTATTTGTTATGTACGAGTCGAGATTGCCTTAAGCTTAAGCCAGTGAATCGAACACTTAAACATTGTATATAGAGCTAAATAGAGAGAGATATGTCTCTTATTAATTACAATTTATTTTACGTTCTATTATATTCTATTGTTAATTAATCTATAAATGATAAACAGGGATATATGTATTGCCTTTAATTTAGTATATTAGCATTCAATACACCAATAATTCAGCTGATCTATTTATCATATATTTGACATCTATATTTGATATTTGCTGTCTATTATTGGCATCATATCACCATTAGTAAAGATATCATTTATATTTATCTTACTTTCGATATTTGTTCATAGTTCTCTAGTTCTTATTCTATCTATGCATAATCCTATTGTCTATCTTTTATCTCTCTTACTTGTCATCTCTTATCTCTCCATTTTAAGTTTTCTATATACGATTATCGTACCTTTCTCTAGCTCTTTTTCTCTGTAGTTAGCTGTATTTCTCTATCATCTATCGTCTATCATCTATCATCTGCCAACTATCATCTATCATCTATCATCTCTTCTCTATCCTCTATCCTCTATCCTCTGTTCTCCTCTATCTATCTATATATATGTATATTCTATATTTTCTATAGATATATTCCATTATCTATGCTCTATCCACTATTCTCTATCCTGTATACCCTATTCTCTATCCTCTCCTCTAGCCACTATATATTATCCTCTAGCCTATATATTTTCTCTACTCTCTTCTCTATCCTCTTTCTATTTGTCCCTATCTCGATCTGTTTCATACACTTTCTATCTCTCTCTCTCTTTCTCACTCTCCCTCTCACTCTCTCTCACTCTTTTTACTCATTCTAACTCTTTCTCTTTCAATCCCCTTCTTCCTTATTGTAACCCACCATATCCATCTATGTCCTAACCTTCAATACCTTCTATATCATGTCTATCTCGCGCTCTAGCTAGGTCTATCTATATTTATTCTAACTAACTATCTAAGAAACAGTATGATCTCAAGATTTTCTATATTTCAATTGAATCATAAATTAAAATCGCTAAAATTTTATTTCAAAAGAGTCGAGACTAATTGAAAATAATTCATAGTCTCCAGACCTATAGATGTCTGTCTCTAGCTCTTGGCCAAATTGTAGCAGTGCGTGCATATATGAGGGTATGCATGTATGTGTGTGTGTGTGTGTGTGTGTTTGTGTGTGTTTGCCACAAGGCTGTGGATAAAAAGCCGCCCACACATTGTCAGCACTTCCCCAGCTGCAGACAATTCAGCACAATTCTACCCCATGCAAGACGTCGCAGCATCGTCAGCAGCCATTGCCAATGCCACGCACACAAACACACACACACACACACACACACACACACACACATGCATACGCACATATACAGAGCAAAGCCAAATCCCAAGAGCTTCGAATCACCTGGTTGCCTGTTGCTATTGCTGAAACATCGCTGCCGCTGCCGCTGCCGTCGTCGACGTTGACGTCGACGTCGTTGCTTATGTCCTTCAGCTGGGAGCAGCTATAAAAGGCGGTGCAGACAAACGGCAGCGATTAGTCAACTGTGCAACGTGGGGCTTGTGTTATATATATTTTTACAGTTGCCACTTGTTGACGAAGGCGCCCCCAAAACAACAAGGACGAACATCACAGCTCTGAGTGTGCCACACGACAAGGATAGCAACAGAGAGAGCGAGAGAGACGGCGACAGCAAACGAGCGAGAGAGAGAGAGAGTACGACGCTGACGCTGACGCTGACGCTCGATGCCAAGGCAGACGAGGCTGCCTCGTTAGTCGGGCAGCGTGCCGCGCAACAGATGCTGTGCAACATTCAAGCCAAACGGTTGTGTGCCACAAGCCACAGCAGCAACAGCAGCAGCGCCAGCGACAACGACGACAACGCCGAAGAAGCAGCTGAAGAAGCAGAAAAAGCAGACAACAGCAGCAAAAGCAGTCGACGAGGCGCAGCCAAACGAACATCTAATAAACGCCCAGCCCCACCGCCAGTTGCCCACACACACTCGCACACACACACACACACACACTCGCACACACACACTAGTCAACACACACAGCCTGCCCTACACATGTTGAACGTGCAACAAGTTTTTGGCCATCTTCAAGTCCTTTTTTTTTCTTGTGACGAACTAAAATAATCAAACAAAAAAAAAAAAATCTAAAAATTTGCAATTCCTAAATCGAAAATAAAAAACGAAAATTTTTTTCTTCAACATTTTTTTTTTCGTGGTGCTTCGCAAAAAAAGTGTTAAAATATAAAAATTGGTTTTTGTTGTTGTTGCATTATATTGGCCTATAGCAAGTGCCCACAGTGCTACCTACGTACCTACATAGACCGTAAATCCCAAGGTACAAATTAGATATATATATATATATATATATATAAAATAAAATAAAAAAACACTCACGATCCAGATCGATCAGCAAAACCCAACGAAACTTACCTGAATGCCGAACCTACAGTACAAGAGACAGAGATAGAGATAGAGATAGAGAGAAGGAAAGAGAAAGTAAGAGTAAGAGTAAACTATAAACCTCACATTTACGACAGATATATATATATATATATATATATATATATATATATATATGTATATATTTACATACAGTTGATAAATTATTTTTGTTGCATTTGTTGTTCGTGTTCAGCATTGTTGTTGTATTCCCTTTAAAACTAAACTTTAAAACAATATATATATATATATATATATATATATATATATATATATATGTACAAAAGAAAAACAAATAGTTTTGAAAATAGTTAAATAAAGACACACAAACACAAAACAAACCTTAAGATCAGCGTAACAACAACAACAAAATAGCAAAAAACAAAAACTTAAACAAAAAATAAAATCATTCAAAATAATATATTAAATTAAACGCGTCGCGCATAAAACTACACAATTTAATAAATAAAAAACAAAAACAAAATCAAGGTAAATCTGAAGCAAGGACAAAACACAGCCCAAAAATGTGAGTATATAAATTTAAAAAAAAAAAAAATATATATATATAGATAAAATATTATAAGCAAAAAATTATTTTATATGTATAAATAAATATATTTGTATTTAAAAATATAAAAATATTTAAATTAAATTTAAAATACTAAGAAAAGCATGTTAACAAATATATACCCAATTTTATATAATAATAGAATATTTAAGTCTTAAAATAAATTTAGGAATTACATGAAATGAATTTGGTACATTTGCTAACGAAATATATTAGCAATACGCAATCATATAAAAATACATATATGTATAACTAATTAACTATATTATAATTCACATATATATATTATTTTTAATATTTTCATATTTGACCAAAAAAATAGCTGCTATAAAAAATTATAGCAACTTTTAAATTAATAATATGAAATATTATAATTATTTGTGTAATATTAGGCAGTTATACAAATTTATTTTTATTTTCTTAATATAATAAGAAAAATTATCAGCGATATAATTTAATTTTCTTTATAAGAAAATTAATTATTATAATTTTCTCTATTAGAAAATTAATTATTATAATTTTCAAATCTATATTATATATTAAATTTTTAGCTAATTTTTTTTATTAAAAAATATATAAATTTGTTAATCAATTTTCTATTTTCATTGAACGGAACAGCTATAAACAGATAAATATAGAGAATGACAGAAAGAGAGAGAGAGAGAGAGAGAGAGAGACAGAGAAAGCGATAGAGAGAAAGAGAGATACAGAAAGAGATAGCTGACTAATGGGTTAATGAGGTAGACAGCAATACAACAATGAGTGAGGCAGATAGTTGACAAGTGAGTGAGTGAGAAAGATAGCAATACGACAACTACTTTAATGCGCGTCGCATCTAACACAAAAAGCTCGAATCAATTCAAGAAACGTATAAATCTACTATTTATGTATATCATATATATATGAATATGATAAATGATGGGCGCAATTTTGTGGGCTGAGAATTTTATTAAATTAATTCGCTCGCTCGTTCATTTCGTTCATTTGCTCGCTCCGGCGCTCGTTCGTTCGTTCGTTCGTTCGCTCGCTCGCTCGCTTAATTAATGAGGCATTCAACGATGCCAATTATAATTCACGAAAATGAATTTCAGGTAAATGAAATTGAGATTTTGCTCACCCTTTAACTCGATAAGGACCACAGCGGCGCAGAAATTCGTGAATCAAAACAGAAATTTGCTTCATTTTGAGTGGTTTGATTGGCAATCAATGCAAAGAGACTTAACTGGAAATATTTAACTAAGATTAAGTAGCTCTCAGAAGCCTGCTCGAGTGTAGATAAGTACAGTACACACAGTAAAAGTGCTTAAAGCGGGCAGACAAAGAATGAAAGGTTTGGCATATATTATATCTTTTATATTGATATCAACTATCGAATCAATCCTGAGCTGACTATGTGACTGGACAGTTATCTGTCAAACATTACAGCTAAAGCACTAATTATGAGACAAGTGTTATTTAAGTTATCGATAACTTGTTATCGATAAAGCACTTTGGTTTTTGCTGCCCAATACGAGATCAATGTATTTAAGGCTGAGAGCTTCAACTGCAGTATAAAAATTATTCCAAGACTTCACACTTTGTATCCAGAATTTTCCAGTTAGAATTTTCGAAAAGCTTTTGCTTCGGGTATCTTCAGGTCTCTAACACTCTTCACGCTCAATTAATTGATTTCATTTCTATTCTGTTTAGTTGTTACTTTGCACCATTTTTCTTTCATTTTCAGTTATCTAAAACTTAGAAGTTATATAATTCCAAAACATTGTCAGATATAGCCAACAATCTAATGTAGCACAAAATATAGTTCAACTTAAGATTGAGTCAACTTAGAACAGCTGAAATCCCAGGTAAGTACTGTTTATATATATAAAGAAGAAAAATTGAAATATTTGAAGACTTTCTTAAATTCTACTAAAGAAAAACCACACTTGATTTACAATTCTCAACAAGTTCAAAGCTCAAAAATTGCTTGAACTATTCAACAGGGGCATTGTTTATTTATTCAGTTAGCTGTGTGAATTTGAGCTCAATTAAGTGAGCTTCGATTATTTTTAGTAACTGTTGACAGCAGTACACAGAGAGGGAAGGGGGAGAGAGAGAGAGTGAGATGGGGAGAGTAAGAAGGGCAAACAGAACGCACGACTGAATCAAATGATTAAATGCCAGCCATTGTCCAGTGTGCGTTCATTGTATACCTGAATCTGTCTCTATCTCTCTCTCTCTATATTCCCCTCTATCTCTCTCTCTCTCTCTCTGTGTGTGTTTATGTGTATTTGTAGTACACATTGTTCTACACTTGTTCAGACAGACAGACAGCTGGACAGACATGCTTGACAATCATTTGTAAAATCAGTGAGATTAGTCAGCAACGTTTCGTATTGAGGCAAGCACAGCATTCTCTGCTGCTCATTAGTAGCACATTTGCTCAGTACGTGATTTAGCTGCAAATGTACACAAGTTACACAGAGAAAGAGATAGATAGAGTAAGAGTGAGAGAGAAAGAGAGAGAGAGATAGAGATACATATATACAATTACAACGCTGCTCAGCTACAATTGAGTGCTGCTGAGTGAAATAAGTGAGAGTGCTTAAGGCGAAAATGCTCGACTAACAAATACCCAGTAACCTGCGCATTTTACACACATGTTACACTACTTGAACTATCTTCAATCAATCTTTAAAGCAAATTTCAAATATCATGCTGATGCCCTAAGGTCTCCCAAATGTGATATATTTCTCTCATCAGAGTCTGCATCTTATACAGTAAGATCATCAGCTTTTGGGCTGCTCAAGTTGGGCTTAGACAATGAAAACAAACTATCGATTTTTATCGATCATATGAAAAAGGTTTGAGTCATCGTTAGGAAATGATAAGGAAAACTCGCTGAAGTTTCTGGTTATTGTCATCTAAGAGACCACTAGACTGGCTAGACTGATAGATATAGATGATCAGATCCACTTAGCTTATCGTTCTCAACTAGGTTACAGACTTTATAGAGACTCTGACTTTTGCTCCTGCCTGTTACATGTCTACTCAGAAAACCCTCATAACCTGTATGCGCTTTCATGTTAGGGTATGCACCAAGTTGAACTGTTGCTTCTTACCAAATTTCAAAATCGTACGTGTGTCTTGCTGTATATTTGCGTATTTGTGTGTGTATGTAAGCGATACATTTGGGAATTATGAGACTTGCCCACTTGCCCACTTGCCTGCCTGCCTGCCTGCCTTTCCGTCTTCATGCCTGCCGTGCTGCCTTCCTCTCTCACATTTGCATTGGATTCGTAAAGTTGAATTTCAATTGGTTTTGAAACCCAAAGCGTAGCTGTTAATACTTGGGGTCAAACAACATCTATTTTGTATAGTTCATGGGCAAAAGTCAAATATTTGGCATATACCATAAACAAGAGCCAAGCAAATAAACAACTCGTAATGTTAACCCTCATACGCAGAATCAATCAGAAATAGAAAAATATCTGCCTAATTTTTATCCACAAATATTTCACATAATTTTCAAAGAGAATTCGCAAGAATTTCTTTGAGATTTTAGTGGAAAATTGTGGAAAAACACAACTAGCTAATAGGAAAGTGCAAAATTCACTTCCAACTAACTAGTTAAGCTTGCTTTGGCTGCATAAACAGTTCCAAGATTTTCACAAACAATTTTCCGTTGACTGCATTTGGCCTCACTGATTTTTCGCAGAATTTCCCGCTACTCAATGCCATTTTCGAACAAACAGCATAAACACACACACACACACAGTCAATATGCACAATGTAGACACACCCACGACTATAGTGTGATCAATGGCTGTCACATTTCCGGCTCATGGCGGAGTTTCCGTTTTTTATTGTCGCTAAGAGCGCTTAGCTGCTAGCCAAAGTTGATTTACGCTGGCTTCGCTTCAACCACCATTACAATCAGTATGGCCAAATGCACACACAAACACACACAGACACACACTTATATATATATATATATATATATATATTTATATACATATATATTCCACCTGTTTCCCACTTATGCCTGAATGAAAATGTTCGCTCAATTACGCTTTAAGACCTAATTCACAAAATTGAAGCAAAAATGTTGCTTAACGGAAGTGTAGCAATTGGCCATGGCCCAGGTCGAGCTCTATAACAGCAACAACAACACCAACAACATCAGAGTATTTGACCACACACACACATATACCTTTACACAGACACAGAAACAAATATTTTATATAAAAACAAGGCTAACACTCGCAACAATTTATTTTCACATCTCAGCTCTTAAATATCTTTCTCTCTAACTCTCTCTGCTTGCTTTTAAGTCAACTTAAATAAAATTTCGTATAGAGTAGCTTGAGCATCTTCCCAATCATCCCAACAATATATAACCCATTGAACTAAGCAAAAACGAAATGTTTATCTATCAAATTCTGTTAAGCTCAGAGCACATATTTATTTGCCAGTCAATATACCCTATGTGCACAATTTACAGGGTATATGCAGACCACTGGCTGTGACCGCAGCTGTGTTGTGGTAAAAATATACATATATCTAAATACATATAGTATATAGTTGTAAACGTTGTTTAAGCGTTAGAGTGCAGCTGTTAAATGCTTAATTGTTAATTGAAAATGTTAATGGAAAGCTGTTAAGATGACTAAGCAGACATATGGTCAATGTGAAGCAGAAGTTGTTAGAGTTAAACACTTAATAATAGATTACATATCAATTCAATTCAGTATCAATTCAGCTCTCTTACAAGAAATACTATCGAAAAGCTGTTAAAGTCACCAATAAGAGAAATTACTTGTTAAGTGAATGTTAACAGATAACAGATCCATAACCAATAATATGCTAATTGACAAGAGCACTGTAATGGAGATGTTACGAAATTTTGAGATTCTTTTAAAATGACAAATAACATTTACTTCTGTTGCACTGTTATGTTGCATGTTAAGAAGTAAGTGTTAAAGTGTAATTGCTTAGAACTAATGAGAGATGGATATGCAGCACTGTTATTGAAAATGTTAATGAAAATTCAATTTGCAGATAACAGATAATTTTATAGTAATATTATGATATATGAGAAGAAAGTGACGTTGTTAATAACCGATGACAGATTGGCATGCAGCTCTGTTAAGAGAATGCAAATAAAAATATACTAAAAATAATTAACAGGCGTATGTTAAGTAATGTACTATGCTGAAGCCAAGCAATTGACGCCGTTAGTAACAGACATTCTCACTGTTATAATTAATGTTACTGAGAAACTGTTACCTACAGAAAAAATGTGATAGAGAAGCCATTAACAGACTGAGCCAATTTATCGAAAATTTTTGAAAATAACAGATTTAGAAATCAATGTTAAGCGACTGTTATTGGCTAACAGAGCTATCAAGATATTTAAGTATAAATCTCTTGATGGCATTTCGCTAGCATTTCTTAGGCTGCCTTCGCCTGTGACAGCTGAATTCGATTAGGTTTTCGACGCTCTAAGCCGAACAATAGCCTTTAATCCGATTTCGTGAACCTCACAGATGCCAGGCGGACTAGATGAAAAAGTAACCAGCATAGGCCCAATCAATTATTGCCAAAGTGCAAGTGAATCAACTTGACAAGACGAAAAGCTCTGCCATGTTGCTGGGATGCTCTATAAATAGCGCCAGCCTCTAGTATTCAAGACAACTGCCAAATGAGCTGAAGGTAAAAATAAAAAACGCGATTCTAAATGTGTGTCACACCCTCGTCCTCGTCGTTTGGTACAGAAATGCACTCAAGCGTTAAACTGCTGTATCGATTCGATGCTAAAAATAAAGGTGTTATACACACACGCACGCACACGCACGCAGACACACGCATCTGAAGATATGAATGGGCTCGAGCTGAACTTATAAACAGAGCACTAACCATTCAATATACCTGGTAATCGATATACTAAGTAATTGAAAGCATCCACAAGCAAGTGAATGAAATTCAAGAATTAAACATTACTTTGACTCAATCAATGATTCATTGATTGATTGATTGAATGTTTGCTTGATCTATTCAGAGATGAATTAGAGAGACTATGAAGTGAAATGATTCATTGATTGAATGTTTACTCGATCTATTCACAAGTGCATTAGAGAGACTATGAAGTGCTGTCATTTAGTTGATTGAGTGATTGAATGATTGTCTGATTGAAATTTTAATTAATGGCGCTTGACTATTTATTTATTGCAAATAGTAGAATGCATGTTTACTATTAAGTTAATCGATTGATTGAACGATTTATATATTGAAATATTGATTCATTGATTGAGCTACGAACACATTTGATTGACTGTGATGGACATGTCTATTTCTATTTCGAATGAATACCTTACACATTTCTACGGCTGTCATTTTGCCTGCACTCATGTGTTTTATAATGGGCTTGAATTTGGTTTTAGTTAAATTTAAGATGAGGCTAGCAGCATGTGGCAAGGCACGTCAAAAAGCGCTACCGAATGTTGTTGAGACACATCTCACTGCATGCCATACACACACACATACACTCACCCACACACACACACACACACACACACCGCACAAACATACAGATAGAGAGACTTGCGACTATTGCCAACTGCTCCATTCAGACGCTTTGCATTGAAGTGTGTCCCATAGAAAGTTACATGCTGAATGCATGTCAGCAATTCTATTGCTGACAGGCTGCCATACGGCATGCCCACACACCCGCGCCAGCTACAGGTACACCCATCGCCCACCTGTACATACACACATACACACACACATTGCTGTCATAGTGCAAGCGTCAAGGCCAGCTATTTAATAATAGCCATAACTGAAAGCCTTGACTGTCTTCCCAGTCTCGTCGAGCTGTCACGCCCAGTCGCCCACCTGCTGCTGTTGCTGCTGCTGCTGCTGCTGCTGCGGCTGGGACTGCTCTTCTTCTACTTGCTACAGTTGAGCCAATTAGATAGTTGATAACAAAATGTCAGTCAAATGACAAGCTGTTTAGCTAAGACGAAATCCACATTCAAATCCAAATTCAAATCCAAATTCAACAATTCCAACAACAAAACACAAATACAAATACATAATGCCCACTGTGACGCCTGCTGATGATATTCTGGAATGCGCCGCCACACACACACACACACATAGTCAAAATGGTTTGTGGCGACGCGCACACACACACACACACACGCGCGCATAAGCAACGTTGTATGTATTTAAGCTGCCAAGTCAAGTGCAGAAGTTGCAACCTAAGCGACAGCTCGAACACCCTTCTGCATATGTAAATCTCTGCTGGGCAGCTATGTATCAACTAATACGACCGGACAGTGTACATAGACTGTACTTTACATATAACGGTAGCTCAGTCAGCCTGAATACACGCATACACTACACATGCACAGGCAGCTCAGCTGAACATATGCAGTGTAGCAGTCGATATGCTCGCACTGCATATACGCTGCACTCTACAAACTACAGTTACTCAGGCGGCAACATAAATATGCATATGAAGCCTGACAGTGCTGTCTATTTACCTCTCGCTTCCTCGTGCACTTGTCCCGTTTGCACTCGCCGCTGCTCTTCCTATTGGCATATTTGTCCCTCTTGCACTCTCTGCCCCTCGCAATGGCATTGTTGTTTTGTTATTGCAAAGCAGAATAACAGCAGTTAATAAAATATACCAATAAGTAAATAAACAATGTTAGCCAAACGACAGCACTGCGTATACTTTCATAAATTTATCGTGCCTCGTGCTAGATGAAAGTTCCTAAATAGTTATTTATCCTAACTACTAGAGTTAGTGTAGATTAACTGGCATAGTTAAGTCGCAGACAATGGCCGACGTTGCCAGCAGCTGCATGTGAAAAGAGACAGAACGAGAGGCGAAAGGGAATGGACAAAAGTTGATTTCAATCAAATCAGTGACAATGCCAAGTATGCCCCAACAATACACTGGCGTTAGCTATTGTGACAGCAATAGTAATTGTCTATCGTAATCTTTATCGCTATCGCAATCCATATCGTCGTAATGGTAATGTAATTGTATTAACAACAATTCCTATTGCTACTGCATAAACATAGCAGAAACAAGCGCTGTTAACTAACAGCAGTCAACAGATAATATCTATATATGTACATATCTGACAATAACTGTTAAAATAACTTGTACTTATAAGAGTAAACATATCGGTTACCATAACATAAAGTGTCACTTTGCTAAACAGTGCAAAATGTAAACACACACACACACACACAAACACACACACACAAACACACACACACACACACATATATACCTATTAAGACGTAGGCCAATCAATGCGTAGATAGATGGAGTGAGAGTGAGACTGAGAGTGCGAGCGAGTGAGAGTGAGACCGACATTTTCTATGGACAGCAGCGAACGAGCAGGAATCCGTTATGACAACAAGCTGCCATTCAGCAGTAGAACAAAAAAAAAAATGGGACGGAAATTGAGGTTATGTATATATATGGACATGGCCACAGACTGATGGGCATAACGGGACTATGGGCATTGTGGCGGGGTCAGCTATGTGAGCAGCAGCTGCATAGCTGCCTTTTATCTATATACACATACATATATATATATATATATATATATATGTATATATATATATATATATGTTGCCCATCTGTCTAGCAAAATTCCACTGTCCGACAATGGGAAATGCTTGATCATATAATGTGAATTTTCATCGACACGCTGGTATGGAAAATATTTTGATTTTATGACATTCCAAAAAAAATAAAAATAAAAATTGGAACAAAAAAGGAAAGGAAACTAAAGGATTTATGCATAGTTTTTGTGTGTAACGGCAAGTGTGTTGTATGGAAATTTTTGCAAAATAAATTACATTTTAAAATAATATAATCAATTCATTTATTCAACATATTTCGCCAGCAGGCGAAATATCTAACCATGTTAACTGACACGCAGTTATGTTAAGTATTTGCCTACAGCTCTGTTAGCACTGTTATTTGAGATGTTTCCGTAGCTGTTTTTGTTTTTGTTTCTTTTCCTTTCTTTTTTCCCCCTCTGTCTCTCATATTGCTTCCTCTGCTGCCGTCTTGCTTGGTAAACATAACTTTCGCCATGGTTGGGCCAATTTATGCAAATAGCAGTAACGAAAGGAGCGCGGGTCAGCCAACAACAACAACAATAACAACAACACCAACAGCAACAGCGGGAGCTACAGCTACAGCATGGACAATAAAAAGCAATTGTAGCGCAGTTTTTTCTGTGTGCGTAAATTGCTGTTTATTACAGTCGCTGTTTGTTCACGGCTGTGTGCTTGTGCGTGTGCGTGTGCGTGTGTTGACAGATGCTGGCGAAATTGATTGAAAATTGGCGGATGCACAACAGATATTGCAATACTTTTTACTGCAGCTCAAAAAGGGAAAAAAATCAATAGCCAATTGCTTACTTTGCGGCTGACATTAACATACTCTTTGCGATCAGAAAATGAATGTTCAGTGCAACGAGTGGAAGCGGGTAAATATTAAAGAAAATGGCGTTCATGCTGCTGTTCTGCTGCTTATTGGCATACGCTCTGCTCTCACTCTTAAGCTTTAAGCCGCTCATTATGGAACTTGTAAACATCTCTCTATTCGTTAATACATTTGTATATAATTCTCGCTCCCACTCACGCTCCGTAAGCAGTAACAATTTTAAACAGTTGTAAAAACTCTCCATCTCCTTTTAACACACGCTACAATAGCTTAGCGTATAAGCAGCTGTTGTGATTGGCAATTTGCTCTCTTAATGGCTGGCTGATTCGCAGCGCGATCCCTCTCTCTCTCCCCACCCAATTCGTTTTCGTGCATATGCAAATAACTAGCCTGCTTCATCTGCCATGACAATTTTAAACAGTTATAGTTGGCGATTTTTAACTCACCATCTCCTTTTAACGCACGCTACAGTAGCTTAGCGCATAAGCAGCTGTTGTGATTGGCAATTTGCTCTCTTAATGGTTGGCTGATTCGCAGCGCGATCCCTCTTTCTCTCTCCCGTACTCATTCTTCGGCTTATTTTTCTGCCATTACAATTTTTAACAGTTATATATTGGCGCTCTAAAATCTCTCCATCTCTTTTTAATGCATGCTGCAATAGTTTCTTGAAACAACAGTTGTTGTGATTGGCAATTTAACTCTTTTAATGGCAGACATGCAGCGCGATCCAAACCTATCTCTCTCTGTCCCACTCACTGCTCGTGCATATGCCAATAGCTCGACTGCTTATGCAAATTGTGATTAAGTTAGCTGCCTGTGATTGGTTAAGCTTAACTTTGCATGCCAATACTTAATTGGTTCTGTTTAGTTTGTTGTGAAGTAGCATCTACTGAGCCATATGAATGTGATTCATTTGATTTTTGTTGCTTTGCTGCTTACTTATTTATGAATTCTTTTGCAATACTCAAATACTTATTGTATTGCTTCTTCGTAATTTCACTCGAATAGCTAATTAACTGTAGCTCTTTGCTGTAAGTTAACTTTCCAAGAAGTTGCAAAGAGCATCTTCTTTTGTTTATATGTATGAAAATATAGGCACACACACATGTATGTCTGTATGTATATTACGTATTATTTATTTTTTTTTATCAATTTTTAATAATAATACTAAAGAAACTCAGTCAGATACAAGAAAAAAAAAGGCTATGGCATGGGTGCCAAGACCCAAAAGTACTTGTTTTTGTTATCATGTTTCACTTTATTTTGTTGCCTCAACTGTAAGGCCACACACAAACAGAAAGGGAGCGCTGTGGCGGGGGAGACAGGGGGAATCACCTGTGGGTTGTCGTATGAAAGGCAAATTTTAATGCCAACATTGACAAGTAATGCCATATGCCCCCTCGTATGTAACAGTGTGCGAGCGCCTGTGCCAGTGTGCCGAGCAACGAAGCGCATAAGCCAGGCAGCCGAGGTGAGAGGAGGTGAACTGGCTGGGAGCTGGTTAGGTGGGCTGCGTGTCAATGTAGCCAGGCACTCAGCCATTGCACGGGCTACTGAGCCAATTGAGAGCGTTCGTCCCGCTGTCCGAGCAACCCACAGAGTTACACACACACACACTCACGCTCCAGCGCTGCCTCGACCTCGTCCGCGCCCTCGTCACGGATTCACTTTGCTCCCTGTGTGTGTGTGTGTATATATCTCGTTATTGGCAGATTAAGCTGCTTGTATATGTAGGTGTGGGTGTGTGTGTGTAGAGTAGTAAAAACACAATAACAACAACAAAATCATCCCACACACACACACACACACACACACACACAGGTAGAGTATAGCCAGAGTAAAATGGGAACAAATCGAAAAATATTAGCAGCATATTCCTTTTGATTTTTTATTGCGCGATATTTTCTTTCTTTTTTCCGCACACACACACATACACACACACAGACACTCCACACTCATACATACACCGTTACATGTATGCATTGTCAAGGTAACACTGCTGAGTGTGACCCTGCGCCTTAAATCTTAAAGCGCTTCAATCGTTCGCATTGCCACAAAAGGCAGCGAACAAAAGAAAAAAGCAAAGATAGAGAGAGAGAGAGAGAGAGAGAGAGAGAAAAGAGAAGAGAAATGAAGTGTTGCAAAATGCGCTGAATATGAAACTGAAATATGAATTAATATGAATATATATGTATAATTATATATACTTTGATGATTATATTTGGCATGAGTAAAAAATAAAATATATAAATATATATTTAAAAATAGATAAAAACATATATTTCAAATATATATTTATGAATATATTTGGCATAAGTAAAAATAAAACATATAAATATAATAATAATAATAATAATATGTTGTAGAGTATATTAAAAATAGTGAGCAATATAAATTTATAAAATTTTTTATTACATTTTTTTTTTTTCAAAATATATTACTAAAAAATAGATATTTAAATAAAAAAAAAATTTTTTACGAAATGAATATGAAAGCAATCGAATGTAAATCAATTGAAGAAATATGTTTATGTGCATATGTTTAAATATATATAATTTTTATATATGACAATTTTTCTAATAAAAAATAAATTTTTTGAATAATAAATATTTAGTTTTGTATATATTGTTTTTATTTATTATTATTATTATTACTATTATTATTATTATTATTATTATTATTATTATTTTTGATTATATTTATTATTTTTTTTATTTCATTCATTTCTTTATATTATTATTTTCTAAATTTTATTTTATTTATTTATTTGCATTATTTTTTTTATAAACGTTGTTTTAAAGAAAACACGCAATCAATATAATAAGTGTAAATTAAATAACAAAAAAAAATTTTGTTTATCTCTGATAAATATTGTATATATATACTTATGCATGCATATTTACATAAATATTCCTTGAAATATTTAAAAATATATTAATATACAAAAAAAGAGTGCTGTGTGAAAAATGCGAAATTGATGTGCGCTGACAGCAGTTGATATGAGAATTGTGAAAGCTGCATAGATATATATATATATATATATATATATATATATATATATATATATATATGTATATGTATGTGTGTATATATGTATATAGCTCCAAGTATATATATCATGTATATATCTATCTATGATGTTTGATAAAACATTCTTCAATTGCTTGGGCTCAACGGCGCAGCTATAAAATTTCGTTTCACTTTCAAATATTTCTTCTTCAATTGCAAAAATATTTTACTGTTGCATACTTTTTGGGGTGGTGATATAAGGAGAGGGCGCTTGAGTGTTGCAAAGGGTGTGTGTGTGGGTTGGTGGCTGTTCGAATTGCGCTTTGAGTTGCTGTTTGGGAAAACATTGAAATGTTTCACACAATTGAAAAATTTGTTGGAGTCCGCGAATTGTTCGAGTGTTGAATTACAGTTCATGAGTTTGAAGTTATGTGTCTGTGGGCGTGGCATGTGTGCTACTTAACGCCTACACACGATTGTTCCTGTTGTCATTGTTGTTGTTGTTGTTGTTGTTGTTGCTACTTGAAAGTTGTTTGCATAAATAATTTCTATGCATACGAAGCTCAAGTTCTCCAGCCCCAAAGCACACGCAGACATCTGCATGGGTTGGAGGCAACGCATCAAAATTAATGATATTTTAATGTAAAAACAATTCCAGCCACTTAAGCTCCATTCATACCCATTGTGCTCATGTGTGTGTGTACGTGTGTGTGCGTGTGTGTGTGTGTGTATTACAATTGTGCAGCCAAAGGCCGTGACGTAGTTGGCATGTTGTCCATGGAAATTGAGCTGCGGCAACAATGCGGCCAAATCCCATATAGCAACAACAATAAGCTGGCAAAATTATATGTATGTGGAGCATGCTCGACTAGCCAATACTCTGTTTGGCAGTTAACTGTAGACGAAAGAAAAGTCTTGAAATCCTTTCAAGTTACAGTTTAGCTTAAAAGCTGAACTAAATGAGTTTCGCTCATGCCCTTTTCTGGCTTCATTTACAGGGTATTCACAAACATATTCCATTGACTAAAGTTTCGTTTGTTCAGATTTCTCTGCAGCTGTGTGTCTGCTGCTAAATAAAAGCTAACTACAGTGCCTCAAAAATCAAATTATATATTCACTTTTTTCTCCCCCTCTCTTTCTATATAAATATATATATATATGTTTTTTTTTTTCTTCTATACATTTCTCGTTCTGTAATTCTTTGTTCTCATTTTCCATCATGCGATGCGGCCTTTGTTATCTAACTCTGTATTTCATAGATAGAGGTAGAGATAGGTAGAGAGAGAGAGAGAGTGAGATGGAGGACGAGTGAGAGTGAGAGGCGAAAAAATGTCTGAAAAGCAAAAGCTTGTAATGTCAAATTGAAGTATGTTAAGTATCTGCTATTGTGCTGCAATATTTGATAACAAATTCCATTTGCTTATTTCTCTTCTAATGTGAGCCGAACCAGTTCGTTTGAACGTAATTATGTGACAAAGGAAACGAACTGACAATTTAAATTAAATGAATGGAATTCATGCTTTACTTTGGGCACATACAAATGAAAGACCAATTCATTCTTTTGAGCTAGTTCCGCTTGAGAGTAATTTTAATTAAAACCTAGAATTCAATTACGAAAATGTATCAAACAAAGCTGATTCACAGTTAGTTTTCACTTAGTTTTTTAATATTTTATTTGATGGGAGCTTAAACAAAAATTCATAAACTGGTTCATAGAGTCGTTCATAGACTAGTTCATTTTATAGCACTCACTCAGCTAACTTTTGAATCAAATAATATTTGTTAAAAGTTCATGAACTAGTTCATTTAATGGTTCACTGTTGGCAGCTGAAGTATTGCTAAGCTGACAAGCATTTACATTCAGATATTCCAATGAACTGGTTCATTAAAACTGAACTGGTTCCAAGTATAGAACTCACATTCATTAACAGCATTCATCAAAATGAAATATTTGTGTCAAGCTAAAAAATTGTGCTTTGCAACTGGTTCCGCGTGACTAGTTCATGCCATGCCATTTGTTGCCATGCAGACGCACATTATGAAGCGCGCCTTTCCTGGAACTGTTTCAAGTATCAAAACGAATGCGATTTGTATTCTGTTCGCTGATGTTTCTAATGAAATTGGAACTGAAACCAGTTCCCAGTACTTGGCGCCTTTGGCGCAATGAACTCAACAATTTGGCCATAAGTGTAATTAAATTTACGCATGCGACCTGTTGAACCAGCTCCAGCTCCAGCACGAACTTCAGCCAGCCTCTGTCTCTATCGCTGTCTCTGTCTCAGCTGCTTCTTCAATGTTTTAATGAAGACGAAATCAAAGCTGAGGCCAAAGACAACCGCACAAACAACAAGCTGATGACTGCCAAGACCGCCAAGCAAGGGGGCGCAACGGGCGTCGGCGTGGGCGTGTCAATAGGCATTAGGGCAACCAGTCACTAAGCTCTCACACTCTCCCATCTCTCTCCCATCTCTCTCTCTCTCTCTCTCTCTCTGTCATTGTGTCTCTCTCTGTCTCTTTCTCTATGTGTTCGTCTGTCTCTGGGGACTTAACGCTAATTCACTTTTACGCGACTAACAAAATTAATTGCAGACATTTGCCAATCATATATATAGCATATACACACACACACACACACACACACACACATCACACACACTCACGCATCATTCAGCCATCACACACGCACGGCACGGATCTTATCCTGTTTCACGCCTCGCTCGCAATTGCCAACAAATTTGCCAAGTTTTACGTGCGTGCTCCATTTGCACCTGCAACTGCCACAGCAGCCACGCCCCCAGCCACGCACCTTACACACCTGACTGGGGTTGTGATTTATTTAGTCTTATTGCGGCACAACTTAGTTGCAGACATGCTCGTGAGCAACAATCGTTGCCCATCATCATTCGAAATGCGCATAAATTACACACACACACACACGCACACACACACACACAGGAGAGCAATGCCACCTGCACAGGTGAGCCAGAAAGGTGAGCCCAGTTGGGCAAGCAGGGCTCATTCAGGCGTCTAATCGCTATGATTCAATTAGATGTCCGGTCTGGTCAGCAGCTGTGCGAAAATCAATTGCAAAAATTTGTTGTATAAGAGTGTGTATAAGATGGAGTATAAGTGCCTGTAATTTGCTGAAGTGCGTTAATTGTCATGCAAATGGATATCATGCGAAGGGAGCTGTATGATGAAATGAATCAGTGTTCACATTGGAACTAGTTCACAAAATTAAGAGTGTGTATAAGATGAAGTAAAAGGGATTGTAATTTACTTAGATGACATACTAAGTGTAATGTAAAAGACTTCATCTGATGTAGGAACTAGTTCAGTTGGAACTAGTTCAAAAGATTGGAGTGCTTAGTAGCTTTTTGTTGCAATTGGGTTTTGTGAACTACATCATTAAAAGAGCAATCAATTACACACACAAAAAATGTAGCACTGTTCATTTCGGAACTAGTTCAGAAAATTATGCATTGAATGACTTCTTTTCACAGTCAAGCTTAGTTGATAACTTAATTAGCACAGATTTGGGTTAGACACTAAGTTGAATCACTGTTCATTTCGGAACTAGTTCCAAAATAGTAAATACTTCACACGTGCGAAACTCATAGCATCATCAGAGCTGAGCTTCACTAGACATATGAAAATAAGTCAGTGTTCACTTCGGAACTTGTTAAAAAAAAAATCAAAAAAACAAAACAAAAGATGTCCCAATATTTTCCAGATACAAGAATTTATTGTTATCCAATTAAAATGTTACGCATACGTTTCACGCTGCCGTTGACGACGCTGTCGATCCTTCTCCTCCAAATAGGGCACTATGGAGGATTTCGTGGGCACAATCACAATAACGGGCAGCACACTCTTGCACTTGTCCAAGACGTGATGCAAACGCTTCGCGGACATATAGTCGATCAGTATGAGTCCAATGTTTGGTCGTCTATATAGGATATAGAAGAAAGTCTCCAAATCATCAAGCTGTGTGTCTGATTGAATGGGATGGCGATACAGAGAGATAGAGAAAGAGAGCGAGAGAGCGAGAGAGAGTGGGAATAGAGACTACGAACCATTGTCCACAATTAGGTAATTGCGAAAGCTTTCACGACAATAACCAATTCCGGTGAGCAATAGGCCAATAGTAATTTCCTGTAAGAGATGATTATTATTATTATTATAATGATATTAGGATATAGATAGCACATCAAATGGAATCGATTAGCTCTACGAATTGTCTTAGCTTACCATATCGGCTATGACGCCAATACGTATCATATTATGATCTTCATATTCGGGTTGTGCAGTTTCCTCCTCATCGGAGTCGGAGTTCTCATTGGACTGCACGGTAGAGATTTTTTTGAATTTTTCACTCATTGTATCTGGATAAATATTCTTTATATATATTCGACCGAATTGAACTGAATTGAGCAACTGACAATCGGGTTACTTTGTTCCGTCTCTCTTCCCCCTTACTCTTCCCTAGTGTTCTCTATCGCTTGCTCTTTCCATCCCGAACTGTTCAGGCAATGTGTTTTTTTTTTTATGACTTTTTAATGAGTTTCCAATAAATGGCAGTTGTTATACAGCCCCAAGTCAAGCAAAGCCAACCCTGCTTAGCTGCTCCCCACACTCACACTCACACACACACGCAAGTCAGCCCGAAATTGCGTAGCTTAAGCTTTAAGCCATGAGCTAAAACTGTCGAATGGAACTGGAACTGGAACTGAGCACTGAAGCTGAAGCTGCTCGCTGCTGGCTGGGGGCTGGGGGCTGGAGGCTGGAGGCTGGAGGCAGAGCTTTGTTGCCAGTCGCGACTCGAGTGCCAAAATTAGTTTTCTTTCCATTATTTTGCATTTTTTTATTTTTTAATTATTAAATCTCGGCATCGACGACGGCCTCGAGCTGAGCCCAAAATGAAAATTCAATTATGACATGAGTTTACAGATTTAGTTAGCTGCTCGAAGGGATCTCGAGTCGGCATCTTTGTGGCCACTTTTAGAAAATTTATTAACTGAGACTTAACTTCAAATTCGTTTACTTTGCTTCTTTTCTCCGCCTCTTCTAAATGTGTTTTTTGTTGAGGTTTTTCTTTTTTTTTTTTTTTATCCCAGTTGATTGAACTCAATTCAATGTTCGCCCTAACGGACGCAGCTCCCAATGGCAAACACTTGAGTGCACGTTGCCCTTCGATTACTTGTTATACTTACATGTTAACATTCACTTAACATGCTGTTAGCTAAGCCAACATATTGTTTTTCGCAAATCAATCAAATATATATATATAAATGTAGTGTACAAATGGAGAGTTACTTTTTCAAGTAATTTTAATCTATAAAAGCTTCATAGTTTCATCTTAATACTTTTCTCGCATAAGAGAAGTTATCTAACCTCATTAGTTACCTAACCTCAATCTGCACAAATTTAAAATATATTATGATAGATTTTGCATCAACTTAGAGAAACCAAAAGTAACCTTCACATGCCTATTACATATCGAGAGACGCCTTAAAGCTGGCTTTAAGATTGTATGCAGCTTTCGCAAATACAAATATGATACATATATATATATATATATATATATATATATATGGTTAGCTTAGGAGTGTTGCTTGAGATGAAAGACCGTAAGTATCAGTTGTCGCTTCAGAGAATTGGCAAACTCTTCAATCACAGAATCTATAAATAGTCTGGCCTCGGCTGCCTGCTTATTAGGTAAGAACTTTGATGGCGACTGTCAGACGTCTGATTAATCTAACCGCACTGAAGGCGTACAATCAAGTTGCCCACCGACTTCAACTATGTTTCAGATAGAGACTGAGATAGGCAGCTGACAACTGGCAACAGGCAGTCAAAGTTCAAATTGGTTTTGTTTTTTTTTTCCCCTTTTTTTCGTTCTCTTTGGCAACTCGACAAGTGACATAAACAAGTTAAACAGCAAAGGCAGCGGACAGCAATGGCACAGACCAAAATCAGAGAGAGAGAGAGAGAGAGAGAGAGAGAGAGAGAGAGAGAGAGGGAAAGGGAGGTGAAGTTTGTATTTCCAATTTCATTCATACTTCTTGTTGAGACACTTTGAATAGGTATAGAACGGAAGTTTTTAAATAGTTTCATTTATTTCCAAACTACCTACCTGTTAGAGGTTCCGAGTTCACTGAGCTCAGTTAGGTCTTCAGAGAGAGAAAAAGAGAGGGAGAGAGAGACAAGTAGGTTTATTTATAATATTTTTATATCTTAAAAATATCATAATTTGTATATCAATTTATTTGGCTGTAGCTGCTACAGAACATGAGTTCCTTGAGGTCAGCATGGTTTTGTGAGAGAGGATTAGATGTATCTAGAATATTTAATTTTTTTTTTTAGCTATATTTTTTTCGGAATCGAAGTTGTATTGATCTAGCTACAATAAGTCCTGAGTTACTTGAGGTCAGCTTGTTCTTATAAGTCGTCCATGGGTGCATCGATAATATTAATACTTGTTGAGTTTTTACTTACTCATATATAAATTTTGTTAGCTCCAGCTACTACAGGTCATGAGTTCCTTGAGATAGGAATGTGAGTCGTTAGCTGGTCGTTAACTTTAGTACTCTGCTTATATAATAATTCTATAATTATAATTCACATTTCACAATCCGTCCTGAGCTAGCTGCTATGGTTACCGAGTTTCATGAGATTTGTCCAAATTTGTTAGCAATGCTTCCAACCTGAGGGGATTTAGCGATACGTACTTTCTCTCTCTCTCTCATTCTCTCTTTATCTCCGTGTTTTTCTCTAACTATATTTAATACATACATAAAAAAAAAGAAGCGGAAAGTAAAAATAAGGCATTGAAAGCCAAATTGACAGGCGCCATTGGGGCTTTGACTTTGACCCGGTTGCCTGAGGCCGGGCCGGGGCGGAGCGGGGATGAGGGCGTGGCAGGTGAGCTGACAGCGACGCTTGGATATGAAAGTTATCTGGATTTCAATTTCAATTTGTAGCAAGCAGATCTCAAGAGCTAAACAATACATGAAAATGCCAAAGGACTCAGCGATTTCGTTATGGCTGTGGCAACTTAAAGGGTTGTTCTATCTGCCACAAAATGTGGCAAGTTGTTGTTGTTTTTGTTGTTGTTGCTGAAATGAAATGAAACGAACCGAAAGCCAAGCACACGCACAGTCAGACAGACGGTAAAATTATTATGTTCAAAGTGAATATTACGTTAACCGTAACATGGGTCTACCAAACCAACACACAGACACATAGACAGACAGAGACAGAGAGAGAGAGAGAGAGGGGGAGAGAGAGAGTGAGAGAACGAGATAGACATTCTGGTTGAGGTCGGAAGGCAGTTAAAAGTGAAAACATGCGGCAAATTGTAGTTAAATATTAAGTACGTGTCCTATTGAGAGAATATTATGATTATATTCCCGTATCTGGCTAATTCGCTTAGGGGCAATGCTATGCTTACCAGGGGGCTGGGGCTGGGGCGGGGGCGTGGCTGAATGAGCTCGTTGGCATTAGTTACAATGGGAAAGGAAATAAAAACTATTTGAAGTAGCATCAAAGAGATTTGTGCAATGAGTGAGGGAGACGAAGATGGAGAGACTAGAGATAGACAAAGACAAGCAAATAGATTAGAAAATCTAGCGGAAAGAAGTGGAAGAGAGAAGGGAGCGAATAATGATTGAGAAGCATGTAGAAAATGAATGAAGGAGTTCTATAGGAAACTTATAGTTAAAAAATCTGAAATAGAGAGTGAGTGTGTGAGAGAGAGAAAGAATGAGAGTAATTAGAAGAGAGAGAGAAAGAGGTGAGAGCTGGTAAGAGCTTAGAAATCGCGGATACGTGTAGAAATAGATATACGCAAGAGCAAAAGTTGAAAGCTATTAAGAAATAACGGAGAAGGTAGAAGGTAAGAAAGGATGAGTGGAAGTGGGAAAGTGAGAGACAGAGATATTCAAAAAGACAGAGAGAGAGAGAGAGAGAGAGAGCAACAGTGAGAGAGACAGGGAGAACAATCATTGGAAAGAAGTGTTATGACATGTTATGTTACGATCTATCAGAATGAGATATATAAAAGAGACATACAAAAGTAGAGACTAAAAGATAAAGCATCTCATACATATATAGCGACATCTATTGTACAATTTTGTCAGCTTAGCTCCTAAGAATGATGCACATTTACAGGGTAACTGCTAGTCGAGCTCGCACACAGTAAATGCATTCATTTAGCCCATTTGCGAATGCAAAATGCCACCATTCTGAGTTTCTCTTCCTTTCTTTTTTGGTTAATTCAACTCTTGCAACATGTAGGTGCGCCCACACATGCTGCCACGCCCCGCCCCCACACAGTGCCAACGCCCCCAGCGGCGAAATTGTTGAGCATGAAAAGTGCTTTGCCACAGAGCACTCAGTGCTGAGCGCTGAGCACTGCAGGCAGCAGGCAGCAAAGCTTTAAAGGGCAGACGAACACAATTCGAATTGTCCTTTTCACTCTGCATATATATATGTGTGTGTGTGTGTGTGTGTGTGTGTGTGTGTAGAGGGCATGGGCACTATGTGTGTGTGTGTGGGTCAGTTTATGGATGCGGCTTTAATAACAGCGTAAATTGCGTAAGCTACCAACAATCATTAATAACTTTTCTGCACCTGAACGCAACCAAAAACAGAAGCTGCCAAAGCTATGGGTGGCCGAACAAGAAGGCAAACGGAAGAGGAGTGAGTATGAGAGAGATGGAGAGTGAGAGAGAGAGAGAGAGTGTAAAGAGTGAGCTGGGGAGGGAGAGAGACTGAAGAGTGGGAGAGCATGAACGATAAGAGGCCACCCATTGGACGTATGCACGTATGTCTGAGTGTATGTGTGTGTGTGTGTGAGTGGATGTATGTGTATGTATTTGTGTGTAACAATTGTTTGCTCTTTTACCGTCAGCTGCTACAGATATACATATGCACACACACACACACACACACACACACACACACACACACATACACAATCACCCACACAGACACACAGCTTGACATGCACAATTTCAATGTGCTGTGTGAATATCCTAAGCATGTGTGCTGATGGGGTATGCAGGACAGTTGATATAATAGAAATATATGAAGAATATATAAATTTAGCAGGTGAGCTAAATGTACTAGAAATGTACTAAAATGTACTAAATGTACTAAATATATTAGAAATGTACTAAGCGTACTGAATGCACTAAATTAACAGAATACAATTTATGTACTAAATGTACTATAAATGTACTAAATATACTAGAAATATACTAAACGTACTGAATGCACTAAATTTACTGAATACAAAATATGTACAAAATACTGTACTAGAAATGTACTAAATGTACTTAATTTACTAAATGTATCAAATGTACTAGAAATGCACGAAATTTACAAAGTGTACTAAAAATATACTAAATATTGAGCTGCTCATATATGCATGCTCAGTTAACTCTAGACGTAGCTAGGTTAAGGTTAAGAGACCTCAGAGAGGAAAGCATTGAATAAGCTTTTCATATAACCCCTGTCAATGCTTTATTATAGCTAAGAATAAGCAGAACTTTGAAATAGATTTAATTTTTATTCATATCATATATATCAACATATTATATATAATATATATATTTTATATAATGTTTAATCTATATATCTTTAGATCATACACGTATCAATAAAAGCTTCAACTAGCAGAAGCTAGAGACTCTCTTGAGAGAATGAGAGATTAGGTACAGGGTACTCTCTTGCTAAAAGCACCTCTATGTTCCCACACACACACACACACACACACACACACACACACACACACACACACACACACACACACAGACATTGCTGCTTTTAATTATTGATTTTAACATTGAGGTGATTAATATTTTTGGAACGTATCCATAAAATGGCACAAACCGTATCAAATGGCCCCCAAGTGCTGCTTGATTCTTTTGTATTTGGCATCCATAATTGCATTTCCTTGTTACGCAGCCATTGTGCAGACGTGTGTTAGTATTAGTATGCGTATGTGTGTCTGCGTGTGTGTGTGACCTTAGCACCGCAGGCCAACATGACAAATGCAACACAAACCGCATTTCGATTTGCTAAAATGCCAAAACATTGCAGCGCCCTCTGGCGTACGAGCTATGCACTTTCATCATTTGCATGAGCTTCAATTACACTTTGCATAGCATTTTTTTTATTGCTTTGGCAATAAAGTAATGAGAGAAAAAGAATTGATTGAGTAATGAGCGTTTTCATTGCATGCTGAAAATATTGTGTTTCATGAACGAGCAGCTGACTGCGAGGAAGCTAAGCAATAGAGTAGAATTAGAATTATCTACTCTATGTCGATATGCTTAGTGTTGTCTTCCCTTTTCTCTCTGTTGCATATTATTGTCTCTATACCTTTCTCTCTCTCTCTCTCTCTCTCTCTCTCTCTCTCTCTCTCTCTCTCTCTATCATGATGTGTATTTGTGTTTATTAATTGTCAGTCTCTCTGTTCGGTAAACATGGTCTCTCTCAGTATGGGTTTTCCTTTTTCTCTCTCTCTCTCTCTCTCACGATGTGTATTTGTCTCATTCTTTCATGGATTTTTCTTTATAAACATCTTTGATCTATTTGATCTGTTTGTATGTCAATTTCTCAATATCTCTGCTCGGCAGAGATATTTTCTCTATCAGAATCTCTCTTTTTTGTCTCTTTCTCTCTCTCCCTCTCTATCTAGCTCTATTTTAGTCTTAGTCTTTTATCTTCTCTCATTCTCTTATGACTTGCCTATTTAGTTTTCAATTTCATTATTTATGTTTATGTACTTAATCCTTTCAAATCCAGCCCTATTTCTCTCATTTAGTCTCTCTCTCTCTCTTTCTCTCTCTCTCACTCCTTCTCATGCCTTCCTCTATATAAATCTATGCATCTATGCCTTTCTCTCGTCATGTATCTAGCTACCTTATCTACCTTAACTTCAGCTGTCTCTCATTGTCTCTTATTGCCTCTCTCTCGCATCTCTCCCTCTCTCTCTCTCTCTCTCTAATTCTCTCGTTCTCTCTCAAATGCTACCCGCTTTTCAATGAAAAGTTAAAATACAAGTTTAGATCCGATTAAAGTTAGTTTTCCAGTTGAGGTTTTTCTTTTAGTTTCCCCCACTAAGTGGGGCGGGCGTCGCTTGTGAAACTTTATTTTTTTTACGCCCCTCTCCTGCGCTAATTATAATTACAATTTGTAATTGTGTCGTCATTTAATTAGAGCAAACGTTGCCCAACTGTTGCCCAACAGTTGGCCATCCAATGGGAAACTTTGCTGCTGCTCTATATATATATACAATAGCTCGCTCTCTCTCTCTCTGTGTATGTGTGTGTGTGTGTGTGTGTGTGTGTGCGTGCGTGTGCTTGTATTGGTGTATAGGTAACATGGCAAATATAATGCACACCAGGCGCGTAAATTACAACGGCTCCAACATTCAGCCACGCCTCGCACGCCCACATTTACATATGTTTGTTCGTGTTTTTCCTTTATTTTTTTTTATTTTTATTTTTATTTATTTATTTTATTTTTATTTATTTTTCTTGCTGTTTTGTTTCTTTTTGTTGCCTTTTCGTGGCATCAATCTTCCTCCATCATTGTCAGAATGGGGCCCCAATGACGATGGCGATGACACAGCATCCCCGCTAGAGCTTTATGACACCCTCAGCCCCCTCACACACACACACACACACACACACACACACACACACAGGCATACAGCGAGCTCATATAAAATAAATGAAATATCATTTTGCTGACATTTCATAATTTCACTAGCCAATATTTTGTGCTTTCTCTCTCGCTCTCTCTCTCTCTCTTTCTCTCTCTCTCTCTCTCTCTCATGCTTTGTCAATATATTGCTATTTGTGGTTCAGTTTTTGTGACTTCAAATAATAAATTAATTATTTATTTACATTGCCATTAATATTAATTTAATGTAATTTTTTTTTTGTTGCTTGCTCGCCTTTGCTGCATTTTCTTTTTGAAATTTCATTTCATTGCGTTACATTGTAATTGAATTTCAATTTATTTATGCATATACATTTATGTAAATATAAATAGAAGTATATGTTTCATGGCATATATAGGGCAAAGAAATGTAGTACAAAATTGTATAGCTCAAAATTGAGTTAAACCTAAGTCTTAAAAAAACGAAAAAAAAAAAACAGCTGAAATTTGTCTTCTTCAATACAAAGCTTAAGCAAGTGCATAATGCGCGCCAAGCTGATACAACTTAATTGAAAATTTAATTGAAATTTTATATATGCTGATTAGAATTTATACAGATGAGGATTTTATAAGTTAGAGCTGATTGATGTAGATATATGTAGAAACTCAGCCGCAGCACCCCCAGCAAATGTGGATCTAGCTAGAGAAAGTAGTTCAACTCATATGCTTGGATATCTCTTTCTCTCTTTGTCTCTCTCCCTCTCACTCTCTCATTGAGCGAGTATGTAGTAGTCGTGCTCAGTCTTTGCACCCAAAACTCATAATTCTAATGCAATAATTTACTTAGCTCGGCATAAACAAATTGAAAAACTTTTTCCAGCAGCTTTCACTTTACACTTTTTTGTGTGTGTCTACCTAAAGCTCGAAGCAAACTTGAATGGACGACCGGGCGAACGGTCGTACATTCCGGACGGAATGCCAGACAGCCGCCTGCACACATGTCCGTTGCTAACTTTTTCGGTTTTTTTTTTTTTTTTTTTTTTTTTGGGATATGCCACAAACTTACATATGTAGAGGGATATACGAGGCAAAGTTTTATTTGCTGCTTTTTTTCTTGCCGGGGATAACCACGAAACAGGGGAGCAGCCGGGGAAAGGGGCTACCAAACCTCAACCACAAAATAAACGGACTATTCCATGTTTAAGTGCTGCATTCAAAATGATGAATTTCATGGCACTGGCTTACGAAACTTTTAAGCTGAATCCGAAAAAAAAGAACATGAAACAAGTTTGTCATTGAGCTTAGAGAGCGCCTTTGTCATGTTCCCCAAAAATGAAAAAATAAAAATAAATAAAAAATAAAAATTTATAAAAACTAAACGGAAACATCTGAGAAACAACTTTTAAATGATCGCAAAAGGGACTTTGAGATGAGCCACAGCTGAAAACAGTTTACGACCTTAGGGTAAAATTGAAAGTTGATTGAGGAACTTATATAGATGGAAAATAGATGCGGAGCGAGACTAGAATGGCTTTCAGTTGTCATCCAAAAAGTTATTGTGTTTTGAAGGCTGAATACTGAAAGTTAATTAGAGAATTTATTTACATAGTTTCAAAGTAGAGACGTAAATTTGATCGAAAAAGTTACCAGATTAGTCTTCTATTCTCGGACTCGTAGAGAAGTGCAGTAAGATGAGAATTTTTACATATATATATTATGTACAATATATTATCTATAACTCTTATATTGCATCTCTTATACAGATAATACGCTAGTTTTTGAATAGGTTATGCCATGTCAGTTTTCTTGTCAAGATTGCTCCAGCACTTTTATGCCACAGTCACACTAATACCACACTTATACAACACTCTTATAACAAATTTTGTACAATTAAATCATACAGTGTAAGCTTGGAGCATAGTCTTATACCACAGACTTATAGCACAGTCTTATACTATACTCTTATACCATACTTATACGACACTATTATAGCACACTATTTATTACCACACTCTATTTCGACACTCTTCAACCTCAGTCGTATACCAAACTCTTATACTGCAGTCTAATACCATATTTATACAATACTATTTTAGTACACTATTATACCATACTCATTTTCAAGATTCTTCTATCTTAGTCTTATACAACACGCTTCCATGCCAGTCTTATACTAAACTCTTATGCTACAGTCGTATACCACACTTATACAATACTCTTTTAGTACACTATTATATCAGACTCTTATTGAACAGTCTTCTGCAACAGTCTTATACCACACTCGTATACCACACTCTTATACTACACGCATACAACACCATTTTACCACACTCTTATACAATAATTATAATTTTAAAGCTCTTAACGAAATATCTATGAGTGAGTTGGTCTCATACTTCCTATACTCTCCCTTTCGTTCTCTACACACTTATACTGAACTCTTATACATTTGAAATTGCAAGTGAAATGTAGCTAAAAGTGAAATCATGCTGGGGCCGCATAAGCATGACATTTAAATGCAACACACAGTTGCCCAGTTAATTGAATTCAATGTTGCACAAACACACACACACAGAGAAAGAAAGAAAGAGAGAGGGAGAAGAAGAGAGATAGAGAGAGACAGAGGGAGAGAGAGAGAGACGCAAAAGCTGCAGAGCTTACCTGACGCAGGTCTTTTCGTGTATAATTTAAAATTGTGTTTGCGCTTGAGCTTAGGCCCAGGCCCAAGCCCCCAGCAACAGCTACGCCACCGCCTCCGCCTCCGCCACCGCCCCCAGCCCTGCCCACGATCCTGGCTCGCCCTCAAAAATAAAAAGACAAGTCCCAGCCACAGCCAGAGCTACTCACCCTGCTCTGGCAGGGTAGCGACTGTCAAGGAACCAGCTAAAATATTTCTATCAAATTTCAATTTGTTGAAATTTGTTTTTTTACAATTTCGTAAAAGGGCGGCTCAAGCGACATAACAAGTGACAGCAATAGACTGGGCAAACAAAGAGAGACAGTGTGAGAGAGAGAGAGAGAGAGAGAGAGTGACTGTGTATGTGTGTGAGGGTGAGTTTAGAAAACTTCGAGTCGAAAGCTGCCTGCCACATAATTAAGCTACGTTTCAAAAACTTCGGCGAAAGCCCACAAAAGCATAGGCAAAACGTAATTAGAAAAACCCTCAAAAAAGATAAATATGCTTATGTATATGTATATGCATATATAAATATATCTATGTGAAAGATATGGCAAAAGAGAAGAAAAGAAATTCATAGAACAGTCATGACAAAGTAAGCAGTTTGTCATGCGGAAAAGGAAGCGGGATTTGACGAGGAATATTTGGCATAGATATAAAAATACATTTTTATGCATAATTAATTGCCTGTAGCGTAGGCAAGGGGGCAGAGGGGGGGGGGTGGTAGGAAGGTAGGGAAAATGCTGCCAAAGGGGTGGATTCAAACAAGTTTGGAGCTATGGCTAAAACACTTGCCCCGCTAGATAGAGAGCTAGAGAGAGAGAGAGGGGCTATACTAATTACCGGACAGTGCGTACGAACAGACGGCAAAGTTTTGAAGAGCGCTGCGCCAGAGGCAGCGACTGCGACTGCGACTGTGGCAGAGGCAGAGGCAGAGGCAGCAGCACTTAAGCCGCATTAAATGTGGATTTTGTTTACATTTTTACTCATTACTTTGATGGCAGCGCCGACTGAGCCAACAGCAACAACAGCAACAACATTGCCACAAATCCAGCTAATTTGTTTGTGTTCACATTGCGTGCCCACACACTAGACATGCTCGGCCTCTGTCTCTGGCACCGCCTCTGCCACGCCCTGTCAGCTATCTGCCACAATGGTCAGCGACTAGCTCTAACTATGCAGTCACAGTGCTGCGCATTTGAATAGCAGCGCCAACATCAAAGCGAAATTTGTTAAGCAACTAAGAGCCATACAAAAGTCAAAAGTTTGTAAATGAAAACTCAATCATATATTTTATTATATTATATTTGATTTGAGTAATATATTCTTTGTCATATATAAAAAAAATATATATATATATAAATATAATTTATCTCAAATAGTATTACTCTGGTGGGCTCATTCTTATATATGTATATCATACGGGCTGATCAAGCAAGGGTAATACTTTTTTTGATAAACAAGCCGCAGCAGCAGCAGTTGAGTTATCAAATGCCTATTTGAAATATTCAAATATTCAAATATTCAATGTGAATAAATCATCTGAAAAAAAAATATAAAATATATAAATTAAATAAAATAAAATAAAGTAAAATAAAATAAATAAAATAAAATAAAGTATAGTAAAATAAAATAAAATATAAAACAAATAAAATAAAATAAATAAATAAAATTAAAAAAAATAATAATAAAGTAAATAAAATAAAATTAAATTAAATAAAATAAATAATTAAATAAAAAATAAAATTAATAAAATAAAATGAAATAAAATAAAATAAATTAAATAAATAAAATAAATAAATAAAATAAAAACTAAAATTAAAAAAAAAAAATCACTTAAATTATATATTATATCAACTGCATCTATTCACTTGGACTGCATTGTGTTTGGCGAGATAGCGAATCACGCGTGGATACGTCTATGTAAATAGTCCAGGTGCGCGAAAGTTGCTCAAACATTGAAGAGTTATGCTTTGACAGATGGCAGATACCCTGTAAATGTTGTTTAACAAATTTGACAAAATTTTACAAATTTATTTAAAATACAAAATAAAAAAATCTATAATATTACTGTTATCTTGAATATTACATTTTATTATCTATTAGTCAATCAAGTGGTTAATACAAAAGCTATATGAATATATGCCTATATATATTTATATAAAACAATGAATAATGAATAATGAATTGATTTCCTTTAAGCAATATTTGATAGTCGTTCAATTTTTAAATGAAATGAAAAATAAATAAATTTAACTAAATAAAATAGAAAATGCCAATAAATTGATAGATTTGCATAGAGAAATTAATGAAAAGTATGTGCTGTCTGCTAGACGATCAATACCTATATACCCTGTAACTCAATCAATTGTAGGTATACATAGCTACATAGGGAAACACAGTGGAAAAGCTTTGTGAATTGATTAAATTTACTTATTGTATTATAATAAATTTATAAATTTTTGTCTGCTTATATTTATGCATGACGTGTGCGTAGTATCTGCTAGTCAATCAGCATTAATATGCGCTGTAATTTCCTAAAATTTTACAATTAACTTTAGCAATAGATAAATTTAATGAATCTGTATTTGCTCATACTCCTGAGTCATATCTAATAATTTATAGTACTTGCTAGTCGATCAGCACTCATATACCCTATAATTCAAGCGCTTGTCTTATATAAGTAAAATGAATTAGTATTGCTCTATAAATATATACACAATATGTATATTATCTGATATTGTTTACTACGCAGTATCTGCTAGTCGTTCAACATTGTTGAAATTGCCAACTGGCAGCGTGGGCGCCAGCTTCGTCCTTTCCGCTTTGTGACTCGATCTCTACTCTGTCCACATGGCAACAAGCTACACACATACACACACCCACACACACACTCACCTCACACACATACGCAGTGGGTCACTAATTGCATCGTTAGCGTTAGAATTTCGTCCTGTTTATCCTTGTGTGTCCCGTTCAGCTGTTGAGCGCTCTCGGCTGCTTATTTAAAGCTTTCATTTGCCACGCTCGCATGCACCTGAATTTATTTATTTATGAACTTTGAGGGTCGCCAGGCCAGCCACATCGTCTTCCACTTCTCACATTTCATTCGCTTTACTTTTTTCTCTCACTCTCTCTCTCTCTCTCTTCTTTCGCTTATTGATTCGCTCCAAGTTATGTTTGCTTGCCAATCACACACACATACACACAGATATAGAGCCCCTGAGCTCCTTAAGGAATGCTTTTCATAAAAAATCAAATGAAATATTTTTGCAATTTTTTTTTTTCTTTTAGTATTTTAACTTATTAACTAGATTTTTACTAGTAAAGGGAAATATTTAACTAAAATTTTTTTTGAAATATTTTTCCTTTTTTGTCAAATTTTTATTAAAACTATAAGAGAATTCTTAAAGCTCTTTAAGAGCCTTATCACTCAAGAGTATAAGAGTTTCCATCTATTTGATTTGACATTACTTAGAAGTTAACTTTAGCATAAGCATCAGCAATAAGTAATCTGAGTAAGCACTTACAGTTGTCTTATACTTGAAGCTTGAGAAATGATTGCCAGCGTATAAGTGTTTTCAATTACTTTACTTAGCATGCAGATAATTTATATTTAGTTCATGTATGGGATCATTGGCAATAGAGCTATATATTACATCAGCTATATAATATTGAAAATTGTCAACAAAGTCTCAATAGCATTTCTGCTCACATAGTCTTATACTCACTTATAGTCAGAGTATAAGACTTTGCAAACATCTGACGTTGCTAAAGGATTGCAATGAAAATTATTATTATTTTTTAATTTAAATTTAAATATATATTTACATATATTAATTAATAAATTTTATTTTTTATATATGTTAAACTAATATATAAATACAATTATTATTATTATTAAATTTGAATTTAAATATTAAATTGTATGTTTATTTATAATTATTAAAAATTAATAAATATTTATTTAAATATTATATATATGTATAAATATATCATAATAAATTGATTTTAATGATTCTTATTAAATTTCATTTAAATTGCATTTATATATTTATTTGCGATTTTACAGGGTATCTGTGAGTGCAGCATTTACCTCAGCTTGCAGCTACTCTAATAATTTGATCATTTTTTTCTTTTTCTTTTTTCTTTTTTCTTTTTTGTTTGTTGGCTGAGTGCTCCTGACAATGGTTGCGGTTGCTGTTGTTGCAGCTGTTCCACTGACAATTGTTGTTGTTGGCTTTAGTTGTTGTTGTTCTCAGTTGTTCCCAGTTGTTGTTGTTGTTATTGTTGTTGTTGTTGCTGCTGCTTGTGTGTCCACATTTTAACCGCATTGCTTTGCGGCCCAGTTGTCGCTGCGTGCTGTCGCTGTGTGCTGTCGCGCCTGACAGCTTCTAACTTTATTAGCTCGTCGCTGTCGGCACTGAGTGCGGCCTTCTTTTTGCCAACACCATCTCTCTCTCTCTCTCACTCTCTCTCTCTCTCACTCTCTCTCTCTCTCTCACTTGCACTCATTGTCTATGTCTCTGTCTCTTTCTTCCACACGCCCTCTCTGTTGGCAACAGGCGTTAAATATGCCAAGCGCCATTGCGGCAAAATGTTCAATTTCCAAGTAGCGTCAAAAATGTTAAACCACAAAAAAAAAAAAAAGGAAGCAAAAGAAGAAGACAACAGTAAAGGCGAAGAAGAATAAAAGACAACGCATGGGGCGGACAGGCAGACAGACAGACAACCAGAGAGCTCTTGGCTCTAGGCTTAGGTCCAAGTTTAAAGCATTGCGGCCTTGCGCGGCATTAAAGCAAACGCGAGAGTATGCCATCAAAGTTTTAAATAGGTATTTTAGCTAGATAAAGAGAGAGAGAGAGAGAGGGAAATGAAGAGAAAGTGGATGAGTAGAAAGAGAGAGAGAGAAGTCGAGTGATGGACAGATAAGCAAAACAATGCCTCAGATTGACCAGGGAGTTGAAACATTTAGAAATCTAACAAAATTATAAAATATAAATGATATCTGCTCTCTGCTCAACTGAAATGACCAGACTAACAGATACTCTATAAAGGTCTCTTTAAGGCTCTGAAGCAGTAATATAAAGAACAACAAAAAAAAAAAATGCTTAAAAAAAGCTAAAATGGTTAGACTGACAGATACCTTATAAAAACCATTAGTATTCCTATTGAAGTCATCAAGACAAATGCTTAACTAGAAGATACCCTACAAATAATTATGCAGCCTTTAACAGTGTTAATATACATATACTTATATAAGTAGATAACTAAAAATTAAACAAAATAGCTATAAATTTACTAGCTAGACTAACAGATACCCTATAATAGCTTAGCTAAGTTAATATCTCATTTGAAACTTGAAGTAAATGAAACCAGCTTTCAATTGATAAGTAGGCAATCTAAAAGAGCTGCACTAGCAGATACCCTGTAGTAGACATTTAATGTATCTAACCAAGTAAAAACTCAGCTAGAAGACTAACAACAAATCCCCTATAATATTTTGACTAGCTCATATCTCAGCCTTCTTTAATAGACAAAGTTTATCGACTTTTCCTTGTACTCAGCACTAACAGATACCCTATAATATGTATAATATTTAGTTCATATCTCAGTCGTCTTTAATGAGCTTTCATAGACAAAGTTCATCGACTTTTTCTTCCACTCAACTCCCTCAACTTGTGCTCATCATACATAAAAATATCTCAAGAACTACATCATTTGTAGCTACATTTGATCAGCATAATGAGATAATAGATGAATGTAGATAAAACCTTTGCTAATTGTATTGCTTGCCACATACCTATTCGAATAGCTTTAACAGGTATTTAGATTATTCCACAACATTAACGCTGTGGCCCTTGGGCGCTTTTTTGGCCCAAACGCCCCACAAAAAAGTTGGCCAACAAGTGGCTGGAGTTAATAGCCTGCAAAGTGTCCCAATTCGGATGTCAATGTCGTAACAAAAGGTTAAACGGAACAAAAATTACAATTTTCAAATATCTCAAAGTGTCCCAAGGAAAAGAAAAAAAGTTTTTTTTTTATATTACGTTTCCGGGCAAAGGGTTGACGAGCGACTGAACGAGAGGCAGTTTAAATAGACTAATTGAATACCCTATAAATATAGGAGAGCCTACAGAAGAGCATAAATAAATATAAATTTGTTTAATCATATTTCCCTTCAATAATATTTTTAACCATCGATATTCATATAAAGTTTATGCATACATTTTTATAATATACAGATTGAGAAGAATAGGAAGAAAAATATTGATTTAATATAAAAAAAAAAAGATATCCATATTTTTATATATTTATTGCCCAAATCAATATGCCTTCTACTGCTACGTGTAGGGTATTCAATAAATCATAAATGTGCTTAAATTGAAAGCCAAAAGAAACTTTACCTAGCAGTCCACGCCCACACCCACACCCACAACCATGCCCTACCTCAGCCCGCCCCTAGGCATACGATACGGCAGTAGCTCGATTACATTCCACGTCGTCCGTCCACTTGAGCCGAGAGTCGAGAGCAAATAACTAAATATCAAATCAACATTCGAGCGCTTGTAAAATGATAATTAAATGCCTTGAAATTCCTTGTCGCAAAATTAAATGAAATTCCGCAATGGCTCTCAAATAATTAGCCAACATCAACATCATAAACATTGCAATTACAATCGCAATTACAATGACGATACGCTGCGTACGGCACAATTAAAGCAACATTTATTGACACAGAATACGACAAATGAAATATATATAATTGAAAATCCAACAGATATCAAATGGCACACAAACCAGACGAGTCCACCAGACGGCCCAATGCTCGTTCATTAGGTTTCAGAGAGACAGAGAGAGAGAGAGAGAGAGAGAGAGAGAGAGAGAGAGATGAACTGAAAATGTTAGTGAAAACTGAAAATAGTTAAAAGTTAAGATCTTTCATTGCTTTTTCTCATCAGTCTCCCTTTCAAGAGACGTATATAGCTATATGCAATCAATGAAGTTGCTCTATTGTGCTCAAATATAAAGACTGAAAGAAAAAGTCTTGCACACTTTATCTTAGGGTATACACAGCTATAGATATTTGCCCATTCGCCAGTCTCTAGCCAGCAATATACTCCCTTCACTTCACTTTCTTAACGAGCATCAACAACTTTCTCATCCTTGCCAAATGAATTTTCTTTGAAGCGCAATAAAATTTTAAGCTCCAAAGTGCTTAAAGTTCAATTCAAATAAATTTTATTTGCAATTAAAATAGAATGAAATGAAAAATGAAATTTGAAAGGATTTTTCAGAAATCATTTATAGTTGTATTTAATATTTACAGCGCCAAAGGTCAATTTGAATAGATGCACAGGTATTAAAGGCAAAAAATCCAATAAGAATTAAATGTGCATATAAGAATTTCGTGTATGGTCAATTGAAATAGAGAGAAAGAGAAAGAAAGAGAGGGGGGAGAGAGAGAGAGAGCGAGAGTGAGTGAGTATGAGAAGGAAAGACATAGAAAGAGCGAAAGAAAGAGAGAGATAATAGTAGATAAATATTGGATCAAATAATACTCTTCATTTGTATCAAAAATAATATTAAATTCTTGTTAAATTCTCTCTCTTTAACTAGCATTTCCATTCACATTAAAGATAATTTCATATAAAAATTTAATAACAAAATTTAATATATATTACTTAGATAAAAAATGCAATATTCTTCAATACATATTATACATATAAATAATCTTATTGGATTTTTCATTTGACCAGCATTTTTCTAGCAATTAGAATCTCTACTGAAGCCACTCTGTCCACAATCCGAATAAGAATTGAAGCAAGATAGTTTTATTGAAAATTCGAATTGGAATTGTTGCCAACTATTGCCAGCTCTTTCTTTAATTTTCTTGCATTTCACATTGACATTAATTGATTTCTCTAAATTACTAACAAGATTATGTCAGAAACTTCAGTTGCACTTGAGCATTGATGCAATCCACAGAGTCTGTCACTCATTTCCAATTGGCAAATTGAGTAAGATAGTTGACTGCTAATTGGATACCGGATCTGGCTTATGATCTAACTCATTTTGTACAGTGCACAGTGCACTACTTGCCGATAGATAATTCAATATTTAATGCCAGCTGTTATGCAGGTAGTCAGCAGGTGAGCAAAGCTAAATGGGAAATTAGTTCGAGTATTTAATAAATTTTACAAAATATTTCTACAAGTTTGCCAATCGGTAGATAATTTATAATCAAATGGCAAATCTCAATTAGAAATTTAAGAACTTTACATTTCCGTTAGCTTCTTCAGCTGTCAATATATTGTAATCGAAAGTAATATCACTCTTATTTGGTCAGCATCGATATACAGATTTTTTTCCGCATATTTTCATAGAATCAATTTCGACTTTAATAATTCTTATTGCTAATGTAATTCAACTTTACTTATTGTTGTTTATGTAAAATTATACAAAAGCATAGGGCGTGGGATGTGGGGCGTTGGGCGTGGTGGGCGGGCAGCTGGAGCTCGACTGGGAGGGAGGGGTTGCCCTATGGGGGCGCATGCGTTATTTTAATGCTAATGCAGTAACAACAAACGGAAACGGCGGCTGGCATAAAGAACATCAGGCGCAAAGCAACAGGAAATGGCGCATAAAAACGAATCGGGCGAAACGGAAGGAAATGCTTTAACAATATGAAATTCCTGCCAGCCCGACGGCCCGACGGCCCGACAGCCCGATGGCCCAACGGCATATGCTGTCAATTTTCCAGCTATTATTATTATGATTTGTCGTTCCGATTAGCGTTTGCTGAATTAATCAAAACCTGTGCTAGCTACATTTTACGAGGGTTCTTACATGATATATATAATTACATGATATATATAATAATATAAATATATAATGTAGATATATATCTCAAATATACCTATGTATATGGAAATAATATTCTTCTCTTATGGGAAAACGTAATTCAAATTGAAATGTAATTAAAAAACAAGGTTAAGGTTACCTCTGATGAAATAATGAATATATATTTGTATATATATTAAAGTATTTACTAGATAATATCTAGTCTGTGAATAAAATGTCTGTGAACCCACGAAAATTTTCTATATCACATAATTAATAAATATATTATAAAAATATAATAATAATTATCTAAATTTTATATAAAACATATCATTTATATAAATCTATATAATTTCTATATATATATATATATATATATATATATATATATATATATATATATATATTATAGAAAACATATCAAGTATATAAATATATTTAATTTCTATTAAGATTATTCGTTCGTTCTTTAATAAAATAAATCGAAACAGTATTTTCCAACTTTTCACTAATTACGTATTTTTATATAGAAATTCATAGAAAAATGTGTTCAAGCTGCTGCAATTAAATTTATTATAAGTGAAAGGAATACCCTTAATAGAAATTTAGAAAATAATTGTTAATGAATGAGATCATTATATTGATTAGAAATTGATCTGCCAATTGATGTATTATGCTCAACTCCGCTCATTGCTGATTGAGCGCTATGGCTGTGCTTGTTGCCTTCGATGCTCGCTCAACGAAATGTTAAGAGAGTATATGGATTGTCAGTGCGAAATTTTGAATTATGCATTCTTAGACGTCAATGAGATGTAAGTCGTGAAGAGATAGAGTCTATGTGTTTGAGAGTTTTACAAAAACTCAGTTACAGATGAATAAGAATATTTATCAGTATAAAAGTTTCTTGAAGAAGTTAAACAAAAGAATAGAGAACTGAATTATTAAATTGATTTACTCTCGAGATAGATACAGATCTAGGTATCTCTGGAGTAGGTTCTCTCTAACATGATTATTATTATCTTAAAAAATATGAAAAGGATTCGTTTATCGATTTAGTTGAGCAATGAGCGAGTATTAGAGAGTCGATTTGATATGATTGCAATGCTCAGACTCAGACTCAGAGAGAGTTAGAGAGGGAGAGAGAGAGAGAGAGTGAGAGAGAAGATGGAAGTTGGCAGCAGTAGAGGAAATCAACTAGAAGTGGGAAAAATGGAAAAACTCAGGCACGTAGGCGAAGTAGGAAAAGACAACGGGAGCGACAGGTTAATGTTTTTTTGCTCAGGCTCAGCCATTGGCTGATTTTGTTTTTGCTGGTGCTCAATGTTGTTGTTGTTGTTGTTGTTGTTGTTGTTGTTGTTGTTGTTGTTGTTTCTGCTGTTTCATGGCAGTTTTTAATAACGGGCTGACAGGCAACTCGATGCGGCTGCTGCTGCCGATGCTGTTGCAGCATCAAATTTTATGGCCACACTTAAACAAACACACACAAACACACACACACACACACACACACACACACAGAGAGAGAGAAAGGACATGATGTGAAACGCTTGGGCTGGCGTTTAATGTGCTCGACACGGCGGCAATTAATAAACGAGCTACTTGCAATGCGATGGGGCAGATTTTTATGTGGCTCATAACGCTTTCACTTTTTTTTGTTTTATAGTTTACACATAAAGGCGCTAGATAAATAAATGCTATAAAGAGAGACAGAGTGAGAGAGAGACAGAGTGAGAGAGAGAGAGAGTGAGTGAGAGAGACAGTATTTGTGGCAAGGCAAAAGTTTTGCTATGGAAATTCTCATATTGCGAAAATTGTAATTTGTCTGCGGTCCGAAGTTCTTCCAGATTTCGAGTGGATTTTCGCAAAATACATGAAAACCGCACAATAAGCTGTGAAAAAAGAAGAAAAATATAAACAAAACAAAATAGAAAAAATGAAAATAAAATAAACATGAAATTCATGAAAATCATAGCAAAAATGTGAATTTCGTAGAAGCCGAAAGATGAAGCCAAAAACATTTCCAAGCACACACACATTGAAATTCGTAATAAAAGAGCATTAAACACGCTGAGGCTGTCTAAGCTTAATGGATGAAAATCCGCGAATTCACAGTTAAAACTAGCTGAAGCGGAGCTTTATGCTGTAAAATCAGCAACTAAAATGCTAACAAAATTTGATTGACAGAGAGACTAAATACGAATTGCTCTGTTGGCTGATAATGGAGAGTGACCCAATGAGAGCTATACTAAAAGAAATTGCAATTAAACATAAACTTACCTAAATATTATATTATTTTTTAATTTTATATGGTAGCTATATTTATGCCATTTAGATATATGCTTTGATTTTGCTATCAGTGCTTCAGACATGAGCTCTTAAATAATTATTTAAATTGAATAATTTTTTATTTTTTTACTCTACCTCGACTGTCATCCTCAAAGAGTGCCATCTCTTATGTAACTTATTTATTTATTACTTGACATAAATCTCTATTTATATATTGACTTAATTTGAAAACATTGCAACTAGACAATGAGGTATAAAATTCTCAGTATAAAGTATAAGAAATTACTCGAAATTTCTCTCTATATATTTTATTTTTTAATACTTCCAACTAGTTCGACAAACTTATCTTTAGCTAAAATAAAATGGCAAATCTTGTAGAATATTTAAAAAATTAAATTTTATATATAACATGAATTATTGTCACCTTATAGTAGTAGGTAATAGTAACTCTCTTCTTGGGTCACCCCAGCTGTAGTTGCTCAAGCATTTTTCAAAGTATTAAACTTTTAAATGCAGAAAAAAAGAAGAAGAAAAAAAAATACCACAAATTGGACTTGAGAATGTTGTGGAAACGTTTAATAAACTAAAAAAAAAAAAAACTGTTGCGAAAAGAGAAGAGAAGAGAAAAAATTCTAGTGAATTTTTGACAGAAAGTATTTGAAGTGTAAAACTTAAGACATTTTGTGCTGCATTCAATGCGAATGAATCTAGATGGGTATATTGGCATGACGATGACTTACATAATACGCAGAAGTAGTTGTAAAGAGAAGCACTGAAAATAGATGAATGTATAAAATCTATATATAAATACCTGATCAGCATTAAGATTCGAGTTATTTAACAGCTATCTCTCATATCTTTACAGTTGACTTGGCTATTCTTCGATAAATAACATCGATAATTATCGATATTGAAACTTGTGTTTTTAAGCATAATTTATAGTTTATATAAGTGAAATACTTAATTTGTGATGTGAACTATTTTGCATTCTATGCACAGAATATGAAACGTGCTGAATACATGGATACAATTTCCTTATCCCCCAAAAATATCAAAATAATAACTTAACGCAATTAGTAGAGTCTTGATCTTTGGTATACATTTCATTGATATCTTATAAGCAGATATATCTATATATCTATATATCTATATATCTATATATCTATATATCTATATATCTATATATCTATATATCTATATATCTATATATCTATCTATATTTATATATCTACAGTAAAGGCTAGATTAGCTCTGCTTATGCTGCTAGGCATATGTTAGTCATGCATACCCGACTTTAACTCTCTGTCTCACTCTCTCTCTCTCTCTCGCTATCTTTCACTTGGCTTTATTTCTTTTCTATATAAAACTGTTGCCTGCAGTGGTTTGGCTGAAACAGCTGCTGTAACTGGCAACAAATTGCTTAAATAGTTGCCAAAGTTTCACATTTTTGGCCGTTTGTTGCCAACTGTCGCAGTTCTCGCCTGTTGCCAGTTGCCAGTTGCCTGTTGCCTGTTGCCTGTTGCCTGTCGCCTTTCGCTTATATCGCCCCTGCTGTCTGGAAAAATCTTGAATTTTTGCTTTTGAATATTAAGCGAGAGCTTTCATTAGAGACGGGCTCTTGGCAGACGCACCAAAGTGCTTTACTTCAAAATGTTGTTGATGACCAGCCAAGTGAACGACATGAAGAGGGGCCAAGAGGCGATAAGAGGTGCCAGAGGCGCCAAGAGAATGAAGAGGCGAGGCGAAGGGGCGTGGCAAGTGTAGAGGAGCAAACTGTGATTCGATTTCAAGTGGCATTCAAGCGTTCGTTGTTGGCGGGCTTCAGCTGTATTCAAGTGTACGCAGAGAGAGAGGGAGAGAGAGAGAGAAAGAGCGAGAGAGATGGCCAAGTAAAAGACAGAGCAAGTTGGTCGGAAATGGGCTGGCCTGCACAAACAATGCCAGCTAGGCGAATGCATCTGAATGCATTTTAATGGATGTCAAATGTGCATTTGTGTGCGTGTGCGAAGTGAATGCTGTTAGCCCCCTCGAGCAAGGGCAGTGCATGGCCAACAATTACAGCTCACAACAAATTGCAACAATACAACTTTTCAGTTTCTCTTTCTCTGTCTCTCTTTCTCTGTCTCTGTCTCTATCTCTTGCTGGCTTCTGTGCCAAACGAGAAAGAAACGAAACGCGTTAAAGAAAATTGTTGCTCGCAGCGACAGATAAAATGCTGAAGGCGGGGCTGGTAAGGAGGGAGTAGCATATGGGCAAAAATGGAAGTGCAGAGCGAGAGAGAGCGAGAGAGAGAGAGAGAGTGAGTGAGAGAGAGCAAAGGGCAACAATCAAGGACGCGGAACTTGGTCCCGTTCGACCGTGGGACACTAAAATTCCGTTTCTTTTGTTGTTTGTTTTTATTTTACGAGCGCTTAAATTGCAAGCATTGTAAATGCCAATGCATATATACTAAGGACACAGACAGACAACCACACACACACACACACACACACACACACACACACACACACACACACACACACATGCATACACGCACACATTGTCACACAAACATCAAACAAACGTAAAATTATCGCAAGCAAAAGCAAAAGCTAAAAGTAAAAGTTAAGTGAAAAACAAGTAAGAGCAGTGCGATCGGGTATGCTCAGCTGCATGATACTCTTTTCGAACTCTATTCAAAATATGAAGAATAATCGAACACTTATACATTTAGCTGCACAGTTGTTTAAGAGTAAGCCAAGTGTTAAGCCTAATGACTTGAGCTCTATAAATTTATTGCCCCCTTTGCCACGCCTACAAAACTCGAGAGCTACTCACTTATTGTATATATTATATGAGTTTGATGTCCAATAAAACAAATATACTCACAACTAACATAAAGCAAACGAACATGGGAAAATGCGCTCAAATTTCGTGTTGTAAAATACTTGAACATGAGAATTTCTTTTTGTTTTGTTTTTAAGATTCAGCTCAAGATTCTCAGCCGTGGAGCTTACTTGAGAATAATACGACAATCTGAGATTTAAGACGGCATTAAACAGTAAAAGCTGCATAAAAGTTTCGCCAGCACACATGTAGCCAAATCTCAGTTATATTGCATAAATTTCGTGTACATATATATATATCATATTAAAGTGTATTATATTGTATATAATATTGTAAATATATAACAATGACTAAGAAATTAGAATGATTGACTGATAAGCACTAATGAAGTGATTCATTAATTGGTAAACTGAATGCTTGGCTGGCAGAACATCAGCTCGACTCCATACATACCTATATCCTACTGTTAGATCGAATGCTTCCCATTCTCAGCAGTGCAGAGATCGAGTATCTGAAAGTTAAAAGTAAAATCTATTTAGTCTATAAATTTTAGTCATATCTCAGTTATATTGTATATATTTGTGTATATATATTCTATTTTATTATATTGTATATAGTAGATGATTTCTAATGATTGTATATAATGTAGATATATAATGATGACTGAAAAGTTTAATGACTGAATGACAATTGAAATGAAGTGTGATTGACTGATTGAAAGCTTAACTGAATGACCAATTAGCCAAATGATAGACGGATAACTAACTTGATTGATTGACATGCTGATTGATTAATTAGTCGAACATCTGCTAGATTGATTGACCAATTGATCTTGATTGATGGAGTGACTGATGGCCGATTGGCTTCGAGTTGTGGCTTTGATTGTGCCAATTTGTTTGACTGATTAACTGACTCGATGACTTATGCATTACATGGCGGATTCTGGATGACTTGAGATACTGATTGATTTGTTACGTGATTGACTGATTGTGTGATAGGCCGACTGAATGAGCATTTTTGGAGACTACTATTTGATCAATGATAAATGATTGATTGACTGACTGACAGCTGTGATTTACGGATGGATTGAACGCCTTTAGATAAGTATGAGACTGACTGATTGAGCGATTGTCTGACTGACTGTGTGTATGATTGATTGACTAGTAATACTATAGTATTTGATTGAATGATTGATTGAATGGCTGGCAGTTGACTGAGCCTCATCGACTCATTGAAAGCCTGACTGTTGACTGAGTCATTGAAAGTCTGAGTGTATTATTAACTGATACACCGTCAATCACATTGCTTAACTGGATTTATGATTGATAGTTTGACTGTAGTTTGATTGATTGACTGACTGTAAGTTTGATTTACTAACTAATTGATTGATTTTTTTATTGATTAATTGACTGACTTTTTGATATGTAGTTGGCTAACTGATTGATTGACCATTGATTGATTGACTGTTGTAGATTGTAGACGACTAACAATCTGAAAGATTTCAGTTTATAACCGACTGACAGCTGTAAATACATTATGTACATATATCATATTTTAATCTTATGAATGTAGATAAATCTGTAGAAAATTTAATTGTTCTTGCATGCAAGTAGATCCGTAGAAAGTAGACAGACCGAAAAGAGTCTATTTGTGCCGAGAGGGTGTATATGTATGTATATTTAATCATAGTATGTAAGACGATGCGTCTCTAGCGTCATAGAGAGGCGTACATTTAATCATAGTATATAAGCAGATGGGCCTTAGCTTATAAGGAACCACTTAACTCAATGTCTTTAGAGGGCGACATCAATCATAAAGTTATTTATTTTGGACAACATTTAGCAGAGCAGATTTGTGTGCGAGCGAGCGAGCGAGTGAGTGAAGCCAAGGGGCGGGAGATTCATTAGGTTTATCGCAGAGCCACTTAGTTAAGCTGCTCACTGCTAAAAGTAGTTGTTGCTAATGCTGTGCAGTAGAGCAACAAGTCAACAAGTCCACAACTTTCCGGCAGGTATTAAGCAGACTTTTGGTCATATGAAAATGGATGCCGAGAGATGGACGACGCTGAAGGGCGACGCGCATTAGAGCCAGCTAGAGTTGAGGACAGCAACACAAGCTCATACATTTTAATTATCATAATGATAATTGCCTTTGCGTTCAGAGTTCTCAAAGTGCTTAGAGCAAGAGAGATGGCGAATGAGAGAGACAGAGAGAGAGAGAGAGAGAGAGAGAGAGAGAGGGAAAGGAAGAGTGCGAGAGGGCTAATTTCTGTGGCACATTGAAGCTATGTCCATTTAATATTTGATCGCCTAACGACTAAAATGAGAGAGCGAGAGACTGAGAAGCAAGTAAAAAAGTGAGAGAGAGAGGGAGAGAGAGAGAGAGAGGGGAACAGCTCGTCGTTCCGCCTTTGCCTTTGATGTAGTCCAGCATCCTAATTGGATTGCAGCCTTATTAAGTATACGCCATGTTTGCGGCAAGATTTTTCAGCTTCATCTCTCAGCTGTTGCCTTATTATTATTTATATTATTATTTATTCATTTATTTTTTCTTCATTTATTTTCTGTTTTGGATTTACTTTTTTCGCCGTTTGGCCGTTTATCAGCTAACGGCCTATGCAAATGAAATTTGAAACAAGTTAAGGGCATCGGCTCACAGTGAAATAATTAAAATATGCTGGCAAAGCCAAACAACATTAGCAACAACAAACGAGAGCGCGCAAAAGAACACACGCAAAAACAAATTGATAAATATGCAAATTTAATAGACTTCAGCGGGAGTATTTGCATAAATCTACAGAGCGCTAAAATAAATAAATAAATTACCCAAGCGCAAGTTAAAGCCCCCGAAACAAAACCCATTCAGAGTCAAACAGCCAAACACACACGCTCCTATGCACACGCACACACACACACACACATATGCCGAGCTCGAGTTCTGAAATATATATGTTTAAACTAGAGAAAGAGAGAGAGAGAGGGCGAGAGAGAGAGTGGCGGGAGTGCACGACTAGCATATACCCGATGGCCCAAGCAGAGTTGATCTAGGCTACAGCTTAACCTTGTTGTATACATATATATATATATATATATATATATATATATATACTCACATTACAGATAATCCCACACAATAATGAATTGATTTTTGAATAACTTTAAGCATTATTTATACGATCTCAATGACTCTATTAATTGAGTTAGCTTAATATATTTTTTTTCTTTTTTTTTTTTAATTTTTAGGAGTTACATAAATGCTGTACATATTAAGCACATTTCATAATCTGATTGCAAAAGACCACAGAACAAATTTGGTATTCTAAATTTATATGGACTTTAAGTTATGCTTAAGAAACCCATAAATAATATCGATATTTATGGTTAAAAGTTATCGATTAATGAGCATTGCCTGAACTTTGTTAAATCTCAAATATTGATATATGGCCACGCCTCTTTTGATTGTCGCATACAACTCAGCCAAAACAATATACCCTATTGAGATTCTATATCAATGGGCTCCTAGCATAAATAATTTGCTGTGATTTCGATCCAAAGCTGAAACTGATATGGCATATGGCACTGAAGGGCAAACAAGATATCATATATCATATATCATATATCATATATATATATATATATACATTCTCTCTTAAAATTAATATATATGATAAAGCGAGAATCAGCTGACTTCCTTGAGGAAGTATATGCAGTCTTATTCAGTGTTTGTTTTTAGTGGGAACATACTTTAAAAAAAAAATGTGAAATTTTATGAAAAGAATCGTACAAAAAAGCTAAAGTTTTTTGCCTTATTTTAATATTAATTAATATCCTTATCGCATTCTTCCATAGTGATAGTTTTTTGGCAACTCGTAGTCAAGGCAGCATTTCTTTTCAATTTATATAAGTTAATTCGTCGATCACAATGCTTTATTTTGTCAATATCGAAAGCAAGGTTATACAAAAAACGTTTCTAATAATAATTGAACATTTTGTTTTGTGAAACTTCACAGAACTTCCAAATATATTACTAAAATAATTCAAGACTGTCATATATCTATTCTTGTCTTATCATTTAACTCCTTTTGTAGTCAGCATTTGAATTCTTGACTGTTAAGCCACACATTCTTCGTTTAATTCAACCACAATGAACAGTATTCTCTAAAATATGTTAAATTGCTCAGCAAAAAATAAGCGTAAAAAATATATCTAATGAAAAAATCCTGAATACCCACTGATTTGTTTTGGAATATTTCCCAAAATAGTAGTTTAAAAAAAAAACAATTTGGCGGGAAAAAAGCTATTTTGGCAACACTGGCATTCGATAACAGTGAGATATCGAGTGCCTAACATTTCAGAAACATTGATAAGCCGATTACTTCACTTTTCGATAACAGCGCGAAATCGAGTATTTCCACTTTCGATAATACTGAGATATAGGATGCTTAACTTTTCGATAACAATGAGATATCGCGTGCTTAACTTAACGATAACAATACGATATAGAATGCTTAACTTTTCGATAACAAGGAGGTATCGCTTACGTCACTTTTCGATAAGAAATCGAGTACATCAATTTTTTATAGATCGATTGATTAACTTTTCTATAACAGCGTGATATTGAGCGCTTAAGTTAATTTGCATATATGCAGTTTATTACATACCATATCCTTACAGATACGATTTAGTATATTCAATTTAATTTCACTAACTCTCGTAGTCACATAATTGCTTGAGTTAATGAAGCAACGACATTTCTTAAATATGTTGTTTGTAATATATATATATATATATATATATATATATATATATATATATTCTAATTAGATTGGTGAACATGCCTACAACCACAATTAGCTTCATAGCTAATGTATTCATTTAATATTTATTGCTTTGCATTTGAGTTGAGCAAGAGATTTGCTTTATTTCACACAGAAAACACAAATTTTTGGTCATGTTACAGTTGTCTATGCTTCTTCTTCTTCTTGATGTTGTTGTTGTTGTTGCTATTCAAATTGAAATTAAATGAAAGCCAATCGACTGTGGATGCATTTGACATATATACACACACACACAGTTGGAGCGAGAGAGAGAGATTGACAGAGAGAGAGAGCGAGGTAGAGAGTGAGAGAGAGACAGTTAGTCTAGTCTAATTCAATGTATATTGAGCATACGAACCGTTAAACGTGCTTCTCGATACGCACAACAACAAAAGATTTGTTTCACTTTCGCCTCAGTTGTTTATTTAGTCCTCTCTCTCTCTCTCACTCTCTCTGTCTGTCTCTGTCTTTGTCTCTCTCGCAGCTCATGCATGATCTATGCGTGTTTATTAACGTTCACATTATTTGTATACACGAGTGGCTTTTGCATATTAAAGACGCCATCGAGAGCCAGTTTTCCACTTGCTCGATATCTTCTTGAGCAACAAATTTTGCGGCGCGTTTTGCATATTTCAACAGACAGTGGCAGAGAGAGACAGAGACAGAGAGAGAGAGAGAGAGAGGGGGGGAGTGTAAGAGTGAAATAGAGAGAGAGAGAGAGAGAGAGTGTGTGTGTGTTTTTCTGTTTGCTGGCAAGTTTGAACGATTTTGGTGTTTAGCCAGTTGTGAAATGCCACAAGCCGCATTCCATAGAACCATTTGCTCCACTTGCTAATAAACCCATCAATGGGCCAACCAAAGGGAGATGTAATAAACCTAGCTACAAGCTACAAGCTACACAGGTCAGTATATATATATATATATATATATATATATATATATATATATATATATAAGAACAAGAGTCTGAAACGGACATGGAATGCTGAGAGCATTGCGAGTTGCATGAGAGCTTCTTATGGAGTATGCCAGACTACTTCTATTCCAATTGGACGTACATTCCTATTGGACTTGATAGACAAGCTCAGCATTTGGCTACAGTTTCTGTTTCATTTCATTTCTTTATTTAAATGTGCTATTGTTAAATGAAAGTTTTATATCCTATAAAATATCCGCAACATTTTTCTTAGCTAGCGAGATATTGTCAGCACAAAAAGAGCTGCTCAAGTTTAAACATATTACTATTATTTTCTTTATTTAAATTAATCCTGTTTTATTTAACTTCTTTATAAGATAAAAGTCGTACATAGACATCTGCCATTTACAGGGTATTTGCATGCTTACGCCTCCAGAGCTCAAGTCAAGAGCTCTTGACATTTTGACTGAACTCTATGATTGGTAATAACTTGAGTTTCAATCTTGCAAAACTTTTGCCAAACTGAAACTACAGCCATCTAATATCAATTTCATATGAAGCGCATTTAGTTATTGGGTCAAAACACACACACACACACACACACACACACACACATACACACCCAACTCTGCCACTCAATTTGAATGGGCGCATGAACATGGGAAAACACTTTAATGCTCATTCACGCTTCAACGAGCAAAGCAACATTGCCTACGCGATATGTGGCAAAAGCGTGTGGCATGTGCCCAAAAAAAAAAAAAAAGACAACTTGCCATAAATTTGAGCAAGCAAATACCCTGTAAACAGAAAATGAAAAGAAAATTCATGTTTTGAAAAAGAAAAAACAAATCGGCAGCAATTATGACTAGGTAGGTGACCGCATAAGAGTGATAGTAAAAGAATATGCTATAACAGCAGAATAAATTCGAATTTTATATTTCTTTAAACTCTATTTTAAAGCTACATTTATGCCATTATTAAATTTTAAGCAATATATTAAAAAATAATTGTCAGCCTGGTAACTATGGCTCATGTTGCCCCATTACAGTTTAATCAAATATAAGTAGCAGAGCTGAGACTCTTTAGATGACAAAATGTATTTATATAAATAAATATATATGAATATTATAATAAAATTTAATAGAAATGAAAATTAATAGAAATTAGCAATTAATATAAAATTCTAAATTGCTCAACATTGATCAAGCCTAGAAAATACTTGAAAATAAACAAAAATTATTTAAAAAAAAATAATATAAATAAAAATAAAAAATAATAATAAATAATATATAAATAACAATAAAAAAAAATATTTTTTTTACGCTTTTATTTATAGCTAATTTCAAAAAACATACTTGAAAATAAACAAAATTTGTTTTGGTATTTTATTATTATATTTAAAAAAATTTCTTTTTTTTCTGCGTTTTCGTTTTTAGTTAATTACAACAAATAATTTTTTTTTTGTGCTTTTTCGTTAATGGAACGGTTATGGAATTATAACGAGAATTTGATCAGTTACAACATCTCCAGATGAAATGCCATTGATTCAGCTGGCGCATATTCCTGGCAAACAACGTCAACGAGGCAATGGTCAGCACGCTGAGCATCATAATGGCATTGCGACGGCTAAAAAGTCGATTGAATAGCCTTGCCTGCGATGGCCTCTCCAGCTGCTGATCATCCTCATAATCAATGAGAAGCTCCAAATGATCCCTATCTCTAAAACTATTGCGATTCCTAACTTGCTGCTGCTGCTGCTGCTGCCATTGTCGCTGCTGCTGCTGCTGCTGCTGCTGCTGCAGCCATTGTCGCTGCTGCTGCGGCTCGTAGTGAACCTGCTGTTCGTCAAGCTGCTGACTGACACGCTGCTGCAGACGTATCTTCTTCCATTGGTGACGGCGTATGGCCTGCATCTGTTGCGTGTAGCACATGCTGTACATGAGCAAGTAGCGCACCTCCAGCAGCTTCTGGGGGCACAGCTGGCAGACGGCAACGCAGCGCAGCAGCGTGCCGCAGATGGAGTAGCCCCAGCCGGGACACCATTCGGCCATTTTGCAGGCCAGCTGTGGATCGTCATAGAACTCCAGTTGCGAGCGACTGAGATCATAGCTCTTGGCGGACATCAGCGCGTAGAGCTCGTCCATGTCGCCACTGTAGTAAAGGCAATTGGCCAAGTCGAGTGGCTCGATTGGCTCGTTTTGCTTATGCTTTGGGACCACGCGAAATATCAAGTGTGGCCGTGGATCCGGCTTGCAGTCCAGCTGGCGCCACAGCTCGGGCTGATCGTTGCGTAGCACCTGTCGCAGCTGTGGCGTGCCGCTCTGCACGAGCAGCCAGTGCATCAGCTCGATTTGCTCCGGCGGCAACAAATTCTGCAGCAGACGACGCTCAAAGGTGCCCAGGTCGGTCATGGTGCCGGCAACGAAGCTCAGCGAGTCAATGTTCAGGCCAGATGCCGTGGCATATTGCGGCGGAAAGGGCAACACCAGCTCCTGGTATCGATAGCTCTGTATGGCCATGCTGAAGAGCACCCATTTGGCATCGACGCCCATCAGATCCAAATCGAGCAGCACGCGCAGCTCCTCCATGACGCGCAGGCGGCGCGACTCGTTCATTATCTGAATCAGTTCCGGGTTTAGATTACGGCGTGGCACACAGACGCAAATGCGCCCACGGCGGCTGCATCTGCAGCTTCGAAATTCGTTCTGCATTCCGTTCGATTGGATTTTAAAATTTGACTTTTTCTTATTAAATGAATACAAAATTCTCGCAAGTTTCTTTCAGATAGTCTTGCGCGTTTCTCTTCCTCTCTTCTCGGGTTCGGCGATAAAATAATGGTTATGGATTCTTTTAGATTGTCTTTAGATTGTCCCGCTGCATGGCAACGACATCAGTTTGTCCCGGAACAATCAAAATAATTTCCAGAAAGCAAAAAAAAATCAATTAAGAAATATAAAAAAATTAACTTCTATCTATATATTCAGACGGAGAGTAAAATATCTAATGAAATTATATCAGATATTTCGTTACTACTTTAGCTCTGTGTGTCAATGTTGTCAATGCAAACGCTGTAAAAATACAATACAACAAAAAATACCCAGAGCAAAAGCTACTATGAAAATTAAATAGAGTATATGAAATCGTATGAGAGACACTTCACAAAACTCAAACTGAAACGTTTTAGTCCATTCGTGAACGAACTCATTGAGGACCCGTTGCAATCGTTTGTTCTCTGAATTTTTTTCTCAACAGATCATTTTTTTTTCTCATTATCTCCCTTGAATCACACAGAACATAACAGATTTACAATTATTATTTTTTTTTTTACAATTTAAACATATATAAGGTGTAGTGAGAAAGCTTGCGAATTGACGTGTTCTTAGCCTTCTGATGGGTCTGGCAATCATTATATCGACTAGAGTGGATGGAGATTTGAGCTTCCACAGTATCCAGGTTGAGGTCTCTGTGTAGACGAATCAGGGGCAGCTTGGATTCGAGTGATGATGTGCGACAATATCTTACGCTTGTTCTTCAAGGGTAGTTTGCATCTGCCTAAGAGGGGAGCGGCAGGTGCCTGCAATTGTCATGATGTGGAGCTTGAGGCTTAGTCACTTGTCCAGAATAAAACCCAACTATTTTACAGCCCTGATGTATTGTTTATATAGACAGTAGTGGGCTCATCCCTTCTCAGCAAATGAGTCCATAAAATCCTGCAGAATTTCTACCGCTGCATGGCTACACTTGGTGGGGATTTTTGAAAGTTTCTTCGTACACATACTTCACATTAACACTCACATATACTTAAAGAAAAAAAAACTTGTTGAAGAGCCAACACAAATAGTTGCTCTCTGAGCTTTTTGCACAAAGTGTGAGTGAAAGACGCTCATTTGCAGAGTTTGAGAAACGTTCAACAGATATTTGAGAGCTGGAGTCTTACAATTTAAGCGTACAGATCTTCGATACTCTCTCTCTCTCTCTCTCTCTCTCTCTCTCTTTGTATATTGTAATATATGATGCATATATGAACTCAATACTGATTTCCCATATTCAATGGGAAAATAATTCTAGATTTTGCCAACTCATCTTTTCAAACTCCCAAGAAATCTAAACATATAGTGCTTTATCTATTCTATCCATTCTTTCAAGACATTAACTAATTGGGAATTATATTAAACAAAAGTCAGCATAGGAAGCCAACTATCTCTGGGCAGCCTTTCGACTTAAAGCTGTTGTTGCCCTTTCACTTCTTAATCGCATCAAAGTTCTGAGCTCAAACATTTTCACACCTTCAAGCATCGGCCGACTGCCTAACGAGCTATAAAAGTATTTGTCTCCTTCAGAGAGCAAATCCGTTGTATGACAATGAAATGGCATTAAATCAATGCCAAGGCACAATTCAACTTCTTTTCAAGCTCAATTTAACTTTTAACCGAAACGAAAAGGGGCCCTTCAGATGAGCTGGCCAAAATGTCTTTAAATAGAGTGCAGGAATAAAATACATTTATATCTATATATATATATAAAGTATATTTATATTTATATATATTTTTATTTTCATTTTCATTTTTATATATAAATATATATCTATATAGGCCAATTGGGCATTTCGGCAGCTAATTTTTGCCGACGCTTGGGCGTTCTTCAATTACTAAAGTTTGTGCCCAAAGCAAACTTGGCCAAGTTAATAACATTTATCGCTGTTCATGAAAACATATGTGTGTGTGTGTGAGTGTGTGTGTGTGTTTGTCCTTTTGGGCCCGTCTAAAAGTTATTGCAACAAGTTTAACCTCTTTTTATTTTTTCTCTTTGCTTTGCCTTACTGTTGCGCAAGTGTTTCTGCCTGGCATATCCGGTTTCCGCTAAGGGATCTATTGCTATGCTGCTTACATGCCCAGACAGAGCCAGCTAGATAAAGATAGAGACAGAGAGAGAGAGAGAGAGAGAGAGCTGCTTAATAGTTGAGCAATTCTTTTTAAGTTCCTTTGCGCTTGTCGCCGTTGCCCAAAGTTCCCATGGGTATGCCACTGGCTGGCCTGGCCTCCTGTTGCGCTTGGCCCCAAAGTCTCGCAGCACTCGGCTAATTGATGGCTGACGTTTAAGTTTTTCATTTCTCGTTTATTTCATTTCTGTTACATTTCGTTTACATCTGCTGTTGTAGGTGAGAGCTGTGGGCTCACCCAAATATTACTCGACAATTTTCTTAAACAAATTTCCGTTTTGGATTTCCTGTCAGCGTCCCGTCAACGTCCAGTGGCAAATCCATAGACGACCATTCCGTTGCGCCTGGCATAAATTATGCCCGACAGCCATCAAGTGGGCGTTGACACGCCCCCAAATGGCAGCCTTTTGTTTGATCAGTGCGGGGAAGCAAAAAAAAAAAAAATCCAAGAACAACAACAAAAAAGAAAAATAAAACCAGGGCAAAAAAAAAAAGGAAAAGTAATATGCATAAGCACACGAAAGCTGTCAGTAACTGAAGCGTGGACAGGCTGAGGGCCAGGTGAGGCACAAACAGATATATATATATAGAAAGAGAGAGAGAGAGAGAGAGAGAGAGAGATGGGTAGAGTCCGAGGAGAGGCAAAAACCATGCATGAAACATCAAAGTAACATTCGCCTAGCCTGTCGTTGAGGTCCGCTTTAAGCATATCAAATGCAGCCACGCCCACAGTGGCACGCCTTCAACTGATATGGTCAACACACATTGGGCATATGGTTACGTGTGTGTGTGTGTGTGTGTGTGTGTGTGAGTGGAGGTGGGACCACAACACACAACACACAACACACAGCACAGAATACTGAACAGAACAGCAATTGCCATATGCCCTGCAATTTCAAAGGCAATCAATCGATTTTCGCTATCGATAATTTCCCGTTGCCACCCTGCCACACTGGGCAATGCCTTTGACTGAGCTTTACAAACAGATTTCAATAAACAAAACGAGAAGAAGAAGAACATGCACCCAGTTAAAGTGAGATGAGAACAGGGGTTAAGAGCGATGAGCGATAAGCATATATAGCTTATATAGCTTTCTTTTATGTTACGAAAAACTTTATTTCGAATATCGTTGAATGTGCATCAAATTAGCTAATTGGAATTGCAATTTTCTTTGGCTCATTGGAAAATGCATGGAAATTGCAAATCTTGCTAATAGAAAAGATAAATTCCAATCAGCAGTTGTTTGCCTAACTAATTGACCTTGTTCAATTACTAGCAACTGCATAAGCTGCAAACTCTTTAGGCTCATCAATCAGTCAATCAATCAATCAGTCAATTATTTGTGCTTTAGTGAAGGCATAAAGCTTTTCAAAGTTTCAATTTGGTATATATATACAATTGAATTAAGATTGTTTATTCAACATCAATCACAATGATTGAACCATAAATAAAAGAAACTAAACCGTATAACTGTAGCCTTTGACTAAGCGCTTAGCAGTTGATAGGCCTTGCCTTTAGTAGAAATATTTGATTGATGTTACATCAATGTTACATCAGCTTGAATCAATCAAAGTGAATCGGCCTTTGGCAATACAAGAAATTTATTGCGTATTGTATGATATAATGTATGAAGTGCCGGATATAGACTTTGTCACCTGTTTCCCTTCATCTTCCTCTTCCTGTTCCCGTTCCCGTTCCCGCTCGTATTTCTGTTGCTGTTGCTGTTCCCGTTCCCATTCCCATTCCCATTCCCATTCCCCTTCTCGTTCATGTTCATCATCATCGGTACTCGTCTTATTTATATATTCGCTCACTACATTGCGATAGTCGCTCTCGGTGAATGCAATCGACTTCTTGAGTCGGCCATCGGGCGAGCAGATGTACATATGATGACGGCGCTCCTCATGGGGCTCGATTGGCTCGAGGGTTTGCAGCTCGCTATCGGGCAGATAAGCGATCACGGTCATATCATTGGTCATAGGATCAATATGCGGTTCCAGTCGAAAGCTGTGTAGAATGTGCACAGGATTAGGCTTTGTCTGCTTCGGGCACGATGTCGACATGACGTCCAATTCCCTTAAAAGAATGATAACTAAAATATGTACAAAAATATTCAAGAATAAAAGCCGAAGTATTCAAATTGAATTTCGATGGCAACTATAAGCTGGTATGGGTATGCTTATATTGTGTGTGTGTGTGTGTGTGTGTTGTTGTTGATGTTGTTGTGCCACTTGCTGAGTGGAAACTCGACGCATGCCCCGTTCAGTCGAGGGACGTGCCTGCACATCCAAATTCACTTGAAAGCGTGTCAGTCAAGTTTTTGGCAACTCTTCAACTTCACATCAAGTAAAAGTGTTGCAGTCGGGTATGAGCGACTGGAAGATGCCCTTCAAATGAAATGATCTGAAAATAAATTTACTCCCAAAGGATACAATATAGAAGGGCAGACAGATCAGACAGTTAAACTTGAAAACAGACAGACAAAAATTCATAGAGTCTTTTATTCATTCTAATCAGAATTATATAAACTTGATGGCATATAGCCTGTGCCAATATGCCCTGTCTCAGGATATTCATCGGGTTCCGAGCATGGGAAGGGGGAAAAAAAACTTGCGCCGCATAATGATGAACCCGCAAAACTGGCCAACAAAAATCTCAGTATGTGTATCTCTTCCAACCCTCATCTTACCTTTACCCCCATTACTCGCTCTCTTTCTCTCAATCTGCCGCTCTACCGTCCCTCTCTCTATCACAGTGTGTGTTGTCTTGTTTACATTACTTTTGCTCCATGCATGCCGTGGGCTGCTGGCGGCAACAGCATCTCATATCTCCATAACTACCCTTGGTGGCCCCACCGTCCGAGGAAGGCCCTTTCTGAGGAGCTGTAAGCTCAACTCTCGACACTCGACACGCAGTTTGGCTCAGCTTTCATCATCATCTTTGGCAACGGCCTGCGGCCTGAATCTGTCTGAAAAACTTGAAAACTTTTGCCCACAACTTCACAAGGCAACCGAATAAAAATCAACAAGACTGACAGCAGTACAGCCAAGGCATGCACGACTCAGTCTATACCCTGGCATAAGAAGACTAACTGAAAGCGTTTCCCTAACTCAAATCAAATGATAGCTAAGCACCAAAGTTAGCTTTAGAGACATCACCATCATCACCTCGATTATGCGTTTTCTCGATAAAAATTATAGATGTTTTTTCCATGTACGATACAATAAGAAAGCTGGAAGTCCTGCAAGGTCATGCCTGGTCTGATGAAATTTACCTGTTACTACCTTTGTGCCTACTTCTCAAATTATTTTTAACATGGCTATATTTGAAATTGTGTTTGAAGTCTTTCGGCAGCAGCCGAAAAAAGTTCTCATCACGTATTCGCATTCTATTATAATGTGGGGCTTTGGTAACAGTTTCGGACATTTAAGTTTCGCTTTTGTGAACTTTGATCTCAAAGTCTTCGCTGGCATGGACTTAGCGAAAGGTGTAAGACACGTTTCACAAGAAATTCATGCAAAGTCCTCTCAAATAATTAAATTAGACGCCGAGTGAATGGTAAAAAGGAAAGTTCTACATAAATTTTTCTCATTTTCTGTATGGAATTTCTCAAGAAATTTAATTTAACATCAACTTGGCTTTTAAAATTTGAATGAGTCAATGAAATAGTCAATCTTGTAGTCAGTTAAATATTAGAACTCAAAAAACAATAACTCAACCTATGTCCATGACTCCATCAGATAACCAGTTCATCAATCAGTTCTATCAATCTTCAGTTGAGTCAAATACTTAGTCAATCAATCAATGTTCTAGTCAGATTGTTAAACATTCAATTATTCAGTTTATCAATCGTTTGTCAGTTCAATAAATCAATTAATCCGTCATCTAATTCGAAGTTCGTTTAATTGGTCCATCAGCTTATTATGACTATATATCAATCAATCAGTTGTTCAATCACCTGGCTAATGACGTGATTGATTAATCTGTCAATTAATCAATGCATAGTCAGTTCTTCTGTCTCTGCCAGTCAGTCAGTCAATCAGTCAGTCAATCAATCTGTCAATCAATCATTAATCAACACATCTAGTCAGTTTATAAGTCAATCATTCAATCATACTGCTCAATCAATATATCAGTAGATCAATCAATCATCAATCTAGCATCCATATCTATCAGTCATTCAGTCTCTATCAAGCTAGTCAATCCATTTGTCAATCCAGCTATTCATGATTTTTTTTCTCTCATTTCATTTTCATTTCACTCTTATTTGTGACATTCAAATTATGAAATGATTGACTAGTTAATGATGTCCATGCTCAATCGTAATGTTTCAGTTTATTTATTTATACTTTCGCTTTACGCTTTACGCTTCACCCTTTACACGCTCATCCTGCATCCTACCCCCCATTGCACCATTCACAACGACCCGAGAAATGTCTAACAAATCTCAGTCAAGGGTTCAGCATGCCGAAAAACCCCTTTTGCCGAGCATTAAAGCATTGAAAGAAGCAGCAAAAAAAAAAAAAAAAAGGAGAACAAAACTTAAGCATATGCAATCTAATGGCATTTTAAGCAGAGATGAATGATATGCTCCACAGAGGCAGACGCCACGCCCCAGTTACCAGCACCAGGGATGCGCATGGGGCGCATGGGGAGCTGGCGTCGAGGGGCTGCAGAGATGACGTGGGCGCAAAGCATGAAAAGGACGTCGCGTGCCTCGTGGCTCGTTTTGCCACCTGTTTTTATGGTTCATAAACTTTTTTACCCAAGCAGCGCCATCTGTTGGCTGACTTCAATATACAAAAAAAAAAAAAAAAACAAGAAAAAAACTGATTTTATATTTATTTTGCTTATTTTCGGTTTGTTTTCACATTTTATTTTACTTTTTATTTTATTTTTCTTTTTATTTTTTTTTTTTTTTTATTATTATGCTTATGATTTGCTCGCGGTTGTGCTGCATATGTGTGTGTGTGTGTGTGTGTGTGTGTGACATATGACACACACTTGAAAGTAAGCATTACCATAACCATCATCATTATCATTGACATTGGCATTTGCATTGGCATTGGCATTGACATGATGATGATGATGTTAGCAGCCTCCTCTGACGAGTTGTTAATGATAAACAAAATGATGATAAACTCCGCCCACTTTGCCTTGATGAAAAACGCTTTGGGCCAAGAAAGTTGTTAACATAAAATGGCTCACTGCACACACACATACACACACGCACACACACACACACACGCTTAGCCGCTTTGCTCTGATTTTTTCTTCTTCTTCTTCTTCTTCTTTTTACTTCTTTCATTATTAAAATGTTTTGCATTGCCCGCTTCCTTTTGACTGCTGCCAGCGGGTCGAACGCTTGGCAACTGCTGGGAATTTATGATCTCTCCTATACGCACACACACACACACACACACACACACACACTCATACACACATACACAGGCACACATTTACCTTTTACCGTTAATAGCGCACATCTGTCATTGCAATCGTTTTTCGGGCACATCAATTTCAAGCCTCAACGCATTTTATGCCCATTTTATTTATAGTCACAACTTATACAACTAAATCAAGCCAAGAAGAAGAGCCCATCATATTTTCCATTCGCTGAACTGAACTGAACTGAACTGAACTGCTTTCAAGAGTCGCCCTTCCAATTGGCTCAAGTACTTTTGAAATCGTTGTGCAAATTCCGGATTCAAATCAAAATCAAGCCATAAAATAAAAGCGATATCTTTATGTTAATCAAATTTACAATGACTTTAGCTCTGACAGAACATTCACCTCCACCACCTTAGCACGTACAAGCATAAACCTCTACTAAATTATGAGATTTTATTTGAATAATATATGAAAGAAATTTGACTAGCTATACCTCAAAGTAGAAATCTCTATAAGTTTTGGATTCATTGTTGATTTTTTTAAATTAAAAAAGAATAAAATTTTAAAGTAAAAATATATATTTTTGAACTTTAAATGTTTTCAAGTTATGTTTTAGTTGTAGTTCAAGCTAAAATAAACAACATATTTTTATCGATAACAGCCTTAATGATCGATAACAATGACAATGATGATAAACTTCATTAGAAATTATTGAATTATGCTTAACTGCATAAAAACATAAATAATGCAACTCCAAAATTTGATTTGTATCGATAACATGCAAGTTATATGAGCTATCGATAACAACAATAATACATTTATATTGCCTTCGATTGTATAAATGTTTATAGACTAAAAACTTTGAAGTTAAGCCTAATAAACTTTTCATAATATCGAAATTCGTATCGATAATTTGAAAATTATGTAAGTTATCGATTAAAAACGATGAATAACTTATGTTGCGCACGTTTGAATCTAAGAGAATTTTAATTAACAGCAGAAACATAAGATGAATATTGATTTATATCGATATATATGAAGTTGTATGTGTTATCGATAACACTTATATAATTTATGAAGAATATTTAATGTAAATTTCTAGCCAAATTGTAGCTAAATGGTAGCTTACGAGCTCTTAAAGTTTCGCATAGACAGCCAGACGAACAGAATAATGAATGACCAGAGAGACAGAGAGAGAGCGAGAGAGAGAGAGAGAGAGAGAGAGAGAGAGAAGGGCGAAACAAACAGACGAAAATATTTAGATAAACTCAGCGCATGGTCTTGCCTAATGGAGTTTTTAACACCTCCTGCTGCCTGTTTACTCCGTCTGCACTTCAGCTACAATATATATGCCCTAACTGCCCATTAGCCGTAGCTTATAATTTACTTAAGTTTCTCACAAAATTTATGCAAGTTTTAAGTTCGAACTTCATTTGGAGTTTCTACAGAAGAGAATTCACCCAATTGTTTGGCTCTTTAAAGTTGTTGTTGTTGTTGTTGTTGTTGTTGTTGTTTGTCTGTGTGTGTGCTTAATGTGCGTGGGAGCATTAAAAGCCAAGCCGCAATGATTAAGCGCTCTTTAATTTTGTTAAGCAGTGTAATCATCACTTGGCAGCGATAATTGTGTAGCCGATAATTGTCATTAGAGTCGCCATTTTGTTGTTGTTGTTGTTGTTGCTGCTGTTTTCATTTTGGGGTCCACTTAGCCTCGAGCTGCAAAACAAAGTCGAGGAGCTGGTTGCTTTAGCAAAGAGAAATCTCCGCCTCTCCGCATCGACCAAATACACACAAAAGGCCCAAGATGACGACGAAAAAGACGAAGCAGAAGGAAAACACAGAGACGACAGGACAGGACAGAGCCCAAAAAGCATGCTATCAATTTTATTTTTATTTATTTTATGCCCGCTCCGCAACTCTCGGCACATTTGTTTGTTTTCTTTCTTTTTTGGCTGGCTCTGAGACTGAGGCTGAGGCTGAAGCTGAAGCTGCTCAGCGTATTTTGTAGCTCGTAAAAGTTTTTGATATAAAATGTAAACAAGCGTCTGGGAGTGAGACACTGGAAGAGTCAAGAGAGTGAGAGCGAGAGAGAGAGAGAGGGAGGGAGAGAGTCGGCAACTTGCCAAACGAGACTTCAAAAAAAAAAAAAAAAAAAAAAGAGTTAAAAAAAATGAAAAGGAGTTAAGCCCAGCAGCAGCTAAATTCATTTTTTTGTTTTTGTTTTTTCTGGTACACATACTTTAAGCAGGCACTGTGCGGAGTCGCTTGCATTAATTAAAAGTTCAGGGCCACAGACACTGGCATCAGCTGCCTGGGCGTGATTGCAAATATAGCTTAGGGCCACCTCAGAGCGACAGAGAAAGAGTGAGAAAGAGAGAGAGAGAGAGAGAGAGAGGAAGATGTCCAGCCAAAAGGGAAGCGGGCCAGTGTCAGGCAGTCAGCTTAAGCTGAGCCTAAGTTATTTTTAGCAGTCATCAGGCACGTATACAAACATAAATATAAAAATTGTTTTTAGTGTGATGTCACAGAGATACCCTGTAATAAGATAAGAGATGAAAGATGTATGATAATAAGAGATGTGAGAAATACTATTAGTTAGAAGATGATTGATAGAACGGTTAGAACGGACCAAAAATAGACGATAAAAGAAAGATGTAAAAGAGATAAAGATAAAGATAGATGGCAGATAGAATATATGAGAGAGAAGATTGAAGATAGAATATAGAATATAGAATATAGAATATAGAAGATGGAAGATGGAAGATAGAAGATGGAAGATAGAAGAGAGAAGATGGAAGATGGAAGATAGAAGAGAAAAGATGGAAGATGGAAGATGGAAGATAGAAGAGAGAAGATGGAAAAGAAAAGACAGAAGATGAATGGTGGAAAGACAAAAAAAAAAAAAAACAAGAAATAGAAGATAAAAAATAGAAAATGTAATATAGGAAATTAAAAAAGAAGAATATAAGATAAAAGAAAAGAAGGAATGAAAATATTAAAAGAGAGATGAGAAATATAACAATAGAATATAAATATAATAATAGAAGATAAACAATAGAAGACAAATATATTCGATGGAAGACTTAAAAAAAAAATAAAATAAAATAAAAAAAGCAAATAAAAGACATTCTCTGGAAAATAGAAAATATAATACACGCTAGAGTATAGAAAACAGAAAATAGCCTAAAGGTCTATCTACTTTTACAGCTAGACAAATTCTGAAATGAAACAAATTTGTATTTAGTTTTGGGTAGAAGGCTCAGAGCTCAGCCACAGCTTGTAAAAACTATTTGCTTAGGCAGCTTCGCAAACACACACACAGAGAGTGAGAGAGAGAGAGAGGTAGAAAGAGAGAGTGAAATAAAGTAAAGTAAAATAAAATAGTTGACTTGCCTAAGCAGCAGTTTCTGCTGCCAGCCAAGCAATGTGGGCCACACAGGCACACAAAAAAGGCAATAACAATGCAGCAGAGGCCCCAACACAGCAGCCAAGGCTGAGGTTGGGGCTGAGGCTGAGGCTGAGGCTGAGGTTGGGGTTGGGGCTGCGGCTGCCTCAGCCAGCCTTGCGGCTGCTGGCAACTGTGCGTAACTATAATTAATTTCATTTTAGACTTGTTAGCAAATAAACGAGCAAACGATGCGGTCCATTGTGTTTGGCAGCAGACGCCAGACTAGAGACTCCCAGAGACCAGACCTTAGACTCGACAACTGGCAAAAGCGAAAGTCCAAGGTAGATTGAGTGAAAGTTTGTGGCTGTGGCCGTTGCAACTGTTGCATCTAATGCACATTGATTCCGTTTATTTTCCACGGTTAATGAGCACTAAATCAGGGCTTAAGCTCACGTTCTTCGTTAAGCCTTTGGCTAGACTCGGCAGATAGTCACCTGGGCAACGGCTTGCAGTCGCTATCTGAATCCAAAACACTCTACTTTTTTTTTTCTTGCACTTGAATTATGCATGCACACACACACACACACAGCGCTATTGTTGTTGCCAAAGCTGACTGCTAAAGGAAATTAGATTTCGCCCTCCCCACACACACAAAGGCAGCGACTACAAAGGCGCTAAATGGGGCGTGGCAGTGTGCTGTTTGCTAGAGGAAGTGAAAAGGTGGCGTCGTGGGTGGCTGGCTGGCTGGCTGGCTGGCTGGCTGGCTGGCTAAAACGGCTTAAATGCTTTGGCATCGCCTTTTCGCTTGATTTGCATAATGGCTGCTGGGGTTTGCATGACGCCGTGAAGTATGCTACACATTTGCACACATTCTAAACGGAGGTTAGTGAAGAGAGAGAGAGAGATGGCGAGAGCGGGGGCGGTCGCGTCGGGTAGGGGCTTCCCGTTGTAGTCCACGTTTTTCGCCCAGGGCCGCATCAGGCAGTCAAACGTGTGGCCTAAAAACTACAAAAACATTTCGAATGAACAATAATATTATAATGAACTACAACAACTGAAACTCGATGATGAACTATGCCCAAAATGAAGTTCACCGAGCACAATGGCTCAGGGGCGGCTTAGGCTACGCTAGTCCATGTTCATGTTGAGCTGGAAGTGCCCAAGGACAAAGCTAGAAAGAATGGCAAAGATATAGCTCTAGTCAAAAAGGCGCTGCTAAGTATGCTACATTTTTTTTAAACTTCTTCTGAAGGTTCTTGCTGCCCTGGGCAGTACTTGAAATGAATAAATTATTATTATTTATTTATTTGCAATCGATTTTGTATACAGAGAGACATTAGTTTATGAAAAGTTATAATGTAGTTTATTATATTTAGATTTGCAATCGATTTTAGTTTATGAAAAGTTCTGTAAGATTCTTCTCAGACATCATAAATATAGTTGAGAGAATGACTATATATGAATATATAGAAATATATGATAATTCATTTAGTTATTTTTCTTTCGAAATGTTAGATTGATGGAAGATATTGTAGATCTTACTCATCTAGTTTACTCTTAACCTCAGCTTATCAGAACTATTTGCTTAGGCAGCTAGAGCAAAACGCATTTAAATTTACAATTTAATGGAATTTGATTTAAATTTCTCTCTCTCAACTATTTTCTATGGGCCCAATGTGTGGCACCCGCTGTGCCGTGCCTGTGCGTATGATGCCAGTGCCAGTTGTGCCCCATGTCCGGCAGTTCCTTCCGTTTGGCGCTTACTTTTCGGTTGTTTGGTTGCGTTCCGCATTGTCAGCGGAAATTATTTTGCTGTCAGCTGCCAGGCAGTCATAGCAACATGTGAGATAGAGAGCTTGGGCTGCATGTCCAATGGCTATTCATTCGCCTTCAACTCGCTGCCTTATGCATTTCAAGCAGCTCACTGTCCTAGAATCCCTTTCAGCTGTCTCTGCAGCATCATCAGCATCAGCATCAGCATCAGCATCAGCATCAGCACAAATCCAAATGGCTTTTGATGCGTGCGCCCTGGCCTAAGGTTGACTTAAAACCCTTCAATGCTGTGCATATGAAAACTCTAGCGCACTCTCATTATTTATTTATGCGAAAGGCTCTGAGGCGAACTCTTCATAAATCATGCAAAATATACATTTAGAACCATTTGGTAAGCAGTTTCGTCTGATCGATTTATTGGATTCATCAATTCATTCTATAGTTTGTATTTTTAGCTTTTTCTCTTCTTTTGCAACTTTTTATTCGAGTATTTTAAAGTTTGCATTCAAGTTTCAAATAGTTGATGTAAAGTTCAAGTTTCTCACTTTGCTCACTTTGCTCCATCTTTTGTGCCAGGCAATATTAAAAACTTTTGCGCTGATATGGCAACGCCGCATGAATAAGTTGACAATCGCTTAGCAAAGCAGCTAGCAGAACTTCATCCTCCAGCCAACTCGACAAAATTTTATATATATATATATATATATATATATATATATATATATATATATATATATATATATATATATATATATATATGTACTGTAATGCGACAATGCCTCACAAGTTGTCGCCAGTCCGATTAACTGATTACGAGCATATTCAAGCCAAGTGAATTAACAAAGTTTTTATAATCGATCGATTGTGAAGAGTTAATGATTTCAGTTAAATATATGCATATTCAGATTGATCTATATATTTGTTTTGTTAATTATACATGGGCTTGCTTAAAGCCTATTGAGAGCCAAAGATGCACATCAAATAATTTTATAAAATACTTTTGGAATTTTATGTAGATACTTTTTAGAATGAACAGAACATGGAATAGATAAAGATGAATCCTTTTATATAACGTAAAGTATACTGATGGAAATTTTAGAAGAGACTTGAAAGATATTCATGGAATCCTTGTAAAGATATTTCTTATAAGATATTCATGGAATCCTTATAAACAAATATTATACTTATATGAAAGGATAAAACTTGCCTATGATATCCTTAAGCAGAGTATGAAATTTGTTGTAGAGCATAAATTACTTGTATGCATGCATTACTTGTATAGAATATAAATTATACAAGTTGTTCATGAAATCTTCATATAAGAAAATTCAAAGAAATCTTAAGAGATCACATAAAGATTACTCTGCAAGACTAAAATAGAAGCTAATATATACTTGATTAATAGCTATTAGAAAGAGCATAACAGGCTAAGATAAAGTCATTAAATGATATCAGAGATAATTCAAGTTACTTATGAAGCCCTTATATAGAAGATTAAAGCTAACCAAATACGCTTGAAATTCTAGAATATGTTAGCTAATCATGTAAGCCCCATATACATAAAGAGACTCGTTGAAAATTTGCATAAAGAATTAAAAAAAAAAAAAATACTCACATAAATGTTCATAAAATGAAGAAAAGTTGGCAACAGATAAAACACACTCATCAAATTTCATGCCAGAGCTGAAGCAATTCACAAGTGACGCATGCAAGGCTTGCATCCCAGATGGGAGATAAAATAATCTCGAATCTGGAGTGAATGGCAAATGATTAATTGCAAAGTCGTTGTCAGAGTCAAGGCTGTTGTTGACAGCAATTAATTGCAGAACTTTTGCACTTGAACTAATTTAGCAGTTGTGCTAAACAGTGTGACCAGATTTTAGTTGTCTCTATAATGCGAAATTAGCGCGCTTTGCAATACTGGCAGGAGGAGGAGGAGGTGGAGGAGGAGGAGCAGCAGCAGGAGGAGAAGAAAAAGGAGGAGCAGGAGGATGTTAAGCAGTAGCAACAGGAGTAGGAGGAGGAGAAGGAAAATCAGCAGCAGGAGGAGCAGCAGCAGCAGGAGTAGGAGAAAGACGAGCAGCAGCAGAAACTATTTTCAATGCCAACTAAAGTAAATTAAAACACTTGCAAACAGTTTTCACTCGCTTTAACTCTCTCTCTCTCACTCTCACTCTCTCCCTCTCTCTCACTCACTCTCCCTCTCTCTCACTCCCTTCTGTCTGAATTGTAATTTCTTAAGCTAAAACTCAAACATTCTTGCACTTGTCTCTCCGTCTGTCTGTCTGGCTACAAATGTCTATAAGTAACTTTCGAGCACGGTCCGCCGTTGGGGCTGCTGTTTGCTATTTAGTTAATTTTGACTCGTAAGCTTGCTTTTGATGTAATTGCCCAACACTGGCTGAGGCGTGGGAGGGTGAGTTAGGCAGCGACTGTTCATTGATTAACTAAATACCTGGACTCTTGGCTCGTACTGTCCACTGTCTACTTGGTTTTGAAAGCGTCTCTCATCTCATCAGCCTTCGCTCGTTCATTCATTTGACATTTTCATTTCGTTCACTTTCTATTCTGCTGCGTATTTCATTGCGATACTCGTTCGGCTAATGTGAGGAGAGTATATACAGGCTATTTGAATTGAATGTCTGCCAAAGAGACATTGTCAATATATAGCATTGCTTTAGAGCTAGAAAAGAGCTAGATCTTTAGCTATAATTGTAGCTGAAGGCTTGGCATATCAAAAGCGATTCGAACTCTATGCTTCATGGTTATCCCATCTGTTTTGCATGCATTTTGAAGAGATACACAAATACCTAGTTCATTAGGAACTTTTCTAAGATTTACCTATGAGCGAGCATCGTGCAGTCGTTACTTGTTTAGTGTTAGTCAGCGTTGTCTTGGGGTAGCTGGCTGGCATTCAAAGTTGAAATACCTGAAAATGTTTGGTAATTTAGATCAAAGGCGGCCAAGTACGTGCAGGCATTTACGCGGTCCCTGTTGCTGCCACGCCCCCCCCCAACCATCAGCCAGCAAACCCCCCGCCCTCAGCCGCACCTGACTGAGGGTTGGCTATGACATACTGAAAAATACTTGCTAAGTCGGATTAAGTAATTTGCGCGTGCCATTTTCAATTTGTTGTTGCTTTTACGCGTTTCACTTCGCTTTTTTCTCTCCCCCTCTCTCTTTTTTCTCATTTTTCTCATTTTTTTTCGGCCCGCCCGAAGAGCGCCAAAAATGTGGACAAAGTTTTTTGAGCCTTTTCTTTTATGTGCGTGCCAAGTGGAAAGACAATAGAGCCCATAGTCTACATACTTAAGGCAATTACTCGTTTACCCAAAAATAAAAATAGAGAAAAAATAAATAAATGAAGTAAAATAAAAATCGATAAATCAGGCAAAAGCCAGTCAAACAATAGGCAAAGCCAAGGGCATAGATGAGCTCTATTAGCAAAATAGTTGTTAAATTTATTAATTATATTTTGATTAGAGCAGCCAAACAAAAGTTTGACAGATGATGGCCTAGAACTGTCATTGGCAGCTGCTGCTGAATGGCCTGACTGAAACTGAAACTGAAAGAGTTTGAGATATTCGATTGCTTTCGGTTAGATTTTGAAATTGAAGCCGAAGGCGAAGCCTTGCGGTGCAACAGGGCATATCACTCAAATTTGACAGACTTCTTGTTCAATCAGTTGAGTTGAGTTGTTAGCGCCTCGAGTATCTTGGATGTTGTCAGGCTAGAAAATGAAGAGAGAACGTATGAAAGAAAGAGATAGAGATAGATTTAGTGAGAGTGAGAGAGGGAAGCGATAGAGAGTTAAAGACGAGCTGAGAGATGAGATAGGAGTATGAGACAGACACAGTACGATTGGAAGAAAGCTAGAGAGAGAGAGAAAACGAAAAAAAGAAAGAGTAAGTGAGGGAGATAGAGATGGCTAGATAGAGATGGAGTAGGAAAAAAAGAAATGCAGTAGAAGGAAGAGAGATAGAGAAAAGGCAGTGACAGAGTCTATACGTAAGAGAGAGAGAGAGGTAGGTAACTTTTCATCTGTCTGATGAACTACTTGTATGAGTTCTATATACAAGTATTTCATCAGACAGATGAAAAGTTACGTACCTCTATCTCTCTCTTATGGATAGACTCTGTCACTGCTCCTTCTTTATCTCTTATATCCACATATGCAAATATATGTTGAATGTCTGTGAATGCATACATACATACATAACTGTCTTATCACTCACACAGAGAGCTCTGAAGTTATGCATAACTCAATGTAAAGTTCTCAACGGTGAAACAAAACGAAAAGAACCGAAATCTCTTGCTTAGAGCGAGAACCAGATCTCTTGAACTTAAGCTTAAAGAAACAATCCTGAATTTATGTATAGTTTTACTTCTATTTGATCAGTCTATAGGCAATTGCCAATAAGAATTGATAAATGATGCAAACAGAGAACTCAGCTTACATCTTACATCTTATTCATCTACTTGAGCCATGGCATTTGCACATTTTTATGCATCAACCATGGAATAGAAACTCGTTTAGCAGTTGCTAAAAACTTTTACTACAAATGACAAACTTAAATTTCTCGCTCAGAGCATTCCTGAAATATCTAAACTTAATTTAAAAAAACTATCGATAGCAGCTATAAAGTCATTTTATTGCTATCGATAAGTGTTGCAAAATGCATACAAATTAATTGTGGTCAAGGCGGCAAATGGGGCCCTCTTTAACCATTTTCAGATCCACCTTGGGTCCTACCAAGTCACGTATGTTATTGATGCCATACTTGACCATGGTGGGCCGCTCGAGCGACAGGCCCCAGGCGATTACATTCACATCGGGCGGCAGGCCCATGGGCAGTACGAGTTCCGGCCGAAAGATGCCCGAGTTGCCCACCTCAATCCATTTGGCCAGGCCAGGATGATAGCAATAGATCTCCATGCTGGGCTCCGTATACGGATTGTAGGTCGGCTTGAACTCCAGCTGGGTGATGCCCAGCTTGCGGAAGAACTCGTGCAGCGTGCCAATTAGATCACCCAGAGTGAGGCCGACATTGGCAATGACGCCCTCCACCTGATGGAACTCGGCCAGGTGCGTGGCATCGAGGGTCTCGTTGCGGAACACCTTGTCGATGCTGAAATACTTGGCCGGCTTGAAGCCATCCGGCAGCTGGGCCAAGTGGAACAAGGTGCGAGCACTCACGGCCGTGGTGTGCGTGCGCAACAAATTCTTCTGGGCCTCGGCCAGCTGCCACTTGTAGCCGTAGCCACGCGACCCATAACCGCCCATCGCGTGAACGGTGCTCACGCGCTGCACATAGTCCTCGGGCAGCGGGCCGCACTGGGCTGGCTGCTTGATGAAGAACGTGTCGTGGGCATCGCGTGCCGGATGCTGCTGGGGCTGAAAGAGCGCATCGAAATTCCAGAACGACGCCTCCACATAGTTGTTGGTGGCCATCTCCGAGAAGCCCATCTCGAGGAAAATCTGTCGAAACTCGCTGCGCACCTTCAGCAACGGATGCAGCTGACCGCACGTCGGCGTTGCACCCAAAGCATCGAAGTTGTAGGCCTTAAACTGAAGCTGCTGCCACAATCCGCTGGCCAGCATATCGACGGTGAGATCCGTTTCCAGCTTGGTCAGCGATGTGCTGAACTCCGGCCCCTTGCTGATCAGAAAGCTCTTGGTGGTCAACTCCTGCAGCAGCTTGCGCTTCTTGTACACCGCCAAGTCCTTTGCCGACAGCTCTGCCAAATGCAGCAGCTGCTCACGCACCTGATCCACAATCGTGCTCACCTTGCGACGCACCAGCACCGGCTGCACGCTCTTGTCCAGCCACAGCCAGCCCAGCGACATGGCCTTGTTGAAGCCCAGCTGGGCATTGGCGCCGCCATTCGCCAACAGCTCCGACCGCCCGATGCCCTGCTCCGGCACCGCAGCATAGACTTTCGCCTCGTGGCTGCCGCTCTGCGTCACGGCCTGCCCCTCCTCGGTCAGGGCCAGCGACTTGTGCGTAACTGGCTCCACGTGCAGCAGCCGCTCGCCATGCGACTGAATGCTCTTCACAGCGCCCACAATCTTCTGATGCTCGATATGAAACTCTTTGGCTAGCTGCAGGCTGTCCACCAGCTCCACGCTCTTCAGATGCAGCAGAATGCGTTCCGTCAGCTCGGATGGCTCGGATGCAGACATTGTCGAGATATGCACAGGAACTGAAGTTGAAATTGAAAAGGAAATGAACTATTGACATAGACTGAAGGCAAAACAATGTGATGCTATCGATAACAAGGCAGGGCTGTAATTTACTTCAGTTAGGTATAATAATATATCGATAACTGTAGATACATAAGTGGAAGAGACAGATATGTGACATTATTTCTTATAGGTATTTTATAGATTAACAGCTAAAGTGACTATCGATAAGTCTTGGCATGCATGGAATTTGTAATAAGTATTAATATTAGTATAAGTCTGAGTATAAGAGTAAAATATCTATTGAACATTGTGAATAGCTAAGGAGTCTATCGAACAGTATGAGCCTTTAGTTTTTATCTATGCAGTCAGGAATTATAATATATCGATAACACGATATACTTCATACCTAACAACTCTAACTACGATTTAGCTCACTTGACTTAGTAAGTATCGATTACATTGTTATCGATTAGTAAATTCATTATTTGCAAATTGATTTTCCATTGCACTCGCTGCGCATCAGCACAAATCTGACGCTTAAGCCTGACTAAGCTAAGAGCTTATTAATATTATTTATTATGTGACATCGCCTCAACTTATACGCTTCAGCGTATGTACAATTAAATATTTAATACTGTTCAGAAAATGTATAAGGAATTGCTATATATCGATAAAAAAAAATATATATATATATATATATATTGATGCTTATCGAACTATACAAAAATTGAATATAAATTAAAAGAGATATGTGCATGACTTTAGACTTGGACTACTCAATGGCATAGATACAGTTAAAGACAAAGCATCAGAGACATAGAATGGAATACAGACAAAGGCACAAAGAAGGAGAGAAAAACAAAGACAGTTGACTAAGCTGAATCGATGCAGCTTATCGCTGCCTTTGAGCTTATTGAAATAACCCCTTCAAAGCCATTCGCCTATTGTGGAGCTGTCATTACGCTTATCAGTCTTCAGTTCCCACAACACACAATATTTACAGGGTATTTTATGAGGCTGCTAAAGCCCTTGTCTGCATCATAATAACGCGCTTAACTACTTACGCCCTTTGCACATATTTGCATAAGTTCATTATGGCCTGCGGGACGTGGCGGGGCGTGGCCTGAGAGAGTTCCGGAAATATGAGTCCAAGGACGACAAGTGACGGCGCCGCACTCTGCCAATGCAAATTGACAGCTGTCAATCAAATGGTGTGGAAGGCGGCGTTTCATGTCTGCAATCGCTTGAGCCCAAAGGCCATGAAATATGCACCAAACGAGATAGCTCGCGGCTGCCAGCTGCATGTATGCGAGTGTGTGTGTGTGTGTGTGTGTGTGTGGGTGAGTGTGTGTGGGTGTGGGTGTGGGTGTGTCAGAGTGTTAGCTGGCGACTGCAGAGCCGAGGCTGATGCTGATGCTGATGCTGATGCTGGTGCTGGTGCACTTGAAATTGATTAAGCGCTCCACAGCGAATGCATCAGGTGAAGGTGGCAATTCGATTGGCCAAGTTAAGGTGCCAAGTTTCTCGGCCAACACACATACATACACTTGCATTTTGAAACTTTGCAGCAGCAGCTGCTTTTAATACCATGTATTGCTCGAATCCGGGTAGCATGAGCTACAAGCAAAGCAAAGAACATTGAGTTCACTAGACTCAGCGCTTGTCTGAGCTACATAAACTTTTTCCATGTTTTTGCAGTTTAATATGCTCTTTAACTGCCAAAAATTACAGGGTATCGCATAGCAATCTACTTGCTTTAGTCTTACGTTGACTTGTTTAAAAACTATTTTATTGAGTGAATAAAGGCCAGTCCTGGCATAACATAAATGTGACTATGAAACGAGACTGCGCCTTTCGCTCTCCCTCTCCCTCCCTCTCTCTATCTCTTTCTCTGTGATTGTATATACCTGTGTGTGTGTGTGTGTTTGACAAACAACTTGAGCACACTTGCCACAAAATGACTCTGAGCAGCTGCCAACTTCTATGGCAGTGCGCACGCATTTGACAACTTCCGGCTCTGCAGCAGCACCAGACAACCACTAGACCACCCAAACAAACACCTAGCCCATAACCCATGCGCCCACTAACCCAGCCAGGCATTGAGAAAGTCTGAGTAGATTTCAGCATCACTGTCTGCCCGTTATTAAGTTTGCGGCCACAAACTTGCGCTTCAGCAAAGTTTATGCTTCATTTTGATTGGCTTTGTAAGCATCAGGCAACCACCCGAACCACAGCACACTGCACCACACCAGCGCCAGCGAGGCCAAGTACTATTTTCATTTAAGTGCACAACTTTCAGTTTTTTGGGCATACTTTATTTGGGTACTTCAAATTTGATGGGTTATAAAGGGGAAATAAATCAGACCTTTTGCTAGTTAAAAACCGATCTACCCTATATAATCTATATACTCTATATATATATATGTTATACACTACTCTACACTCCAGATACTCTGTATAAACTGTAAACTCTCTGTAAACTCTCTGTAAACTCTCTGTGAACTCTCTGTAAACTCTCTGTTAACTCTCTATATTTTCTCTATACTCTATATGCTCTGCGTACTTCACATTCTTCATACTCTATTCACTCCATATTCTATAAATTTTAAGTCCGAGTTTACTTTTCGGACTTTGGGTGGTATTAACAGAAAGTTGTGTATGCTTTGGTATCTACGCCCAGTCCCATTTTCCACCCATTCTGAAGTACCCCTGGGGCGCTTATTATTTTAGCTCGATTTGCTTGCTCTGGCTCCCTGCCAGTCGCTCAGCAGTCGCTTTGTTATTCCATAGTATTTTCCATTTCCTGGGGAGCACATCCTTTTATATCCCAAATATTATTGCATGCAAGTGCTGGCACCCGGAGAGTCAACTTCTCTTACGGCTACAAATTGAAACAAACATTTCGTAGTGCAATTTGCATTGAGTTGAAAACTTTATATAGTTTATGTAAACTCTCAACTAAATGCAAACTCCATGAAAGACTCACAAATATTATTCATGGAAATATTTCATGATTATTAAATTCCATTGAAGAAGACTAAATTTAGCAAAATGAAACTTTTAATAAATCAAATTTGTTGACTATTGTTGAGGCGCTCAGTGCTCATACCCTGGACGTGCTGGAAATGGGCTATGATATTTTAGAGTGTATGCCTTTATTTATTAAAATCGATTAATATATAATTATTTTGTTCTCCCCATTTTCTTTAAAGTCTCTCTTAAGATACGATATATTATTATGTAAAAATTTTAAGATATATTAAAAATCGTTTTTATCTTATATTATATTTACTTCATCTAATATTTAACATATATTTACATAGGTATTATCAACTATTCTAGTTGCTCTTATAAGAATTCTTATCAAAACTAAGTCTTAATACAAATTACTAAATATTCTAGAACGTAGCAAATATTGCATGTCGAATACGTAGCAAAATTGAATTCGTATCAAAAATATGTACCAATATTCTAAGTAGATCCTAATTGTATACCATCCTGAATAGATTGAAAAGTAGAATCCATTTGATTCCCAAGCAACTTCAATTTTGGTAAATAATATATATTATATTTATATTGAAGAATTTTTTTTTTTTTTTTGTATTTACAAACATCCCCTCAATGTGTTTTAAAACCAAACAAATATTTTCTTTTTCTTCAATTTTTTTCAGTGTATCTCTGTGTCTCTCTGTGTGTGTAGCAAAAGTTCCCAATCCCCGCCCCACTTTAAATCAAAATCAAAATCAAAATAAAGCAACAAAATATAATCAAAACTAAAACCGATAACAAGAATTACAAACCTCAACAAATACAGTAAATATTTCATAAAAATTAATCAATACTTCGGCTGGCCGAAGCTCAAATACTCTTTTCCTAATTTGCACTTGAATTGTGCTTCGAAAAAAAATGAGAAAATCCTTCAGGTTATCCGAGAAAATGAATAATAAAATAAAAATAAATAACAATTTTTTATTACATTAAATTAAAATCTAATTAATTTAAAAAAAATTAATATTTTATAATTAATAGATAATAAAAATCTTTCAAGTTGTCCGAGGAAAAAAATATATAAGCTTTTATTACATTAAACAAAATTGAAATTTATTAAAAAAAAATTGTAAATATATTTTAAAATTAATAGATTATGAAATTAAAGACCAAATTTAAATTTTATAATAAGAAATTTCGACACATGCAAAAGTTAACTCGTTTCAGTTAAACTTCCAATTAGATTTATTTAAGTAAATCACAGATTTCTCTGGAAAAACGTGAAGCACTCAGATGCAAATAGGGCTTAATTCGATAGTGAAAAGAGTATGTGTAAACTTGGATTGATTTCGTTTTTAATTAAAGTGAAAAACAAACATCAACAAAAATAGCCAAAAATCAAAATCCAATAAAAACTATAACCAAAATTTGTTGGCTACATTGGAACTGAATTCAGTTTTGCATTGTTAATTCAACAAGAAACTGATTGAGTGGAAGCAGCCAGCGAAGCAGCAAAAATAAAATAAAAATAACAGGATAACAACAAACAGCAGCAACAGCAACTGAAGCAGCAACAGCAACAGCAAGAAAAACAAAAACTACTAAAGGGATCTGCATTGCTGCAGACGCAGAACGCCATGCGACATGTCAAAACATCGGAATTACAGGTCCATGGATCAGACCAGCAGCGGCGTCGTCATACGCAAAAAGTTAGCCAATTCATATAGTTAATCAAGCAATTCTCTACTCAATACACAGCAACAGCAACAGCAACAGCAACTGCAACAAACAGCTCGCAACAACAGCAATTGCAATTGCAACAGAAACAACATAAACAGAAACAGCTTCTACTTTCAAATTGATTTGACTTGCTATAAAAATGAAACTTCAACTTCAACTTCACCACACAGCAACAGAACTCACCACCCAGCCAATGCACAATGCAAAAGCTTACCGCATGTTAAAGAGCTTTACACTTTCCCTTTTCATTTTTACAACACTTTTGCATGAGCTTTTAACGCACTTCCACCATAACAGCATGCCTCTACTCCAAATGCACTAAAAAAAAAATATACGAAAGTCAATTTCATGTTGGTCATAGTCAAGCGAAAGCTTTTATTGCACATTGAAAGCTCCAACTGCTATGGCAAGTATATAGGAAAAAGCTTTTAATATTAAAGGCATTGCTAGCAAGCATATGCTTTAAGCTTCACGATAAAGCTTTTACTATGTAAACTAGTTTATCTATTGCAAACAGGAATTCCGGAATTTTATAAATTCCTTTTCGCATTTTTAAGCTTTCAATACTTAAAAAACAAAAGCAAGTTGATTAAGAGAACTTTAAAAGCTCTTTGGTTAGGTACTCAAAGCTAAAATAGCAGAGCTGGCAATGCTAAGCTCTTCACTCAATGGCTTTCAAAGCTCAACTCGAATTCCTTTTTACTATCTATTCTCTGAGCCATTTTCTTGTTAACTTTTAACTTTAAGCTCCGATTATAGCTTTTGCCAACTGAAAACATTTGAAATTTGATTCACTTCAACACATTATTTGCATGCACCTCTTTCCCTCCCTCCCTCTCTCTCTCTCTCTCGCTAACACTCACTCATTCTATCTCTCTCTCTCTCTTTCTGTCTCTCTTTTGCTTTCTCTTTGTATAAGCTATATGATTGGTTTATATCATTTCAGGACTATGACAGCCGTATGCTTTGTATGCAACCTGCCCATAATGTCGCATCAGGTTGGCCTGGTGTGGCAGGGTGGCAATGGCTGGGACGACTTGGTGCGCGAACAGGTAAGTCATATACTAAAGCTACAGCCCTCTCTCTCTCTCTCTCTAACACTCTCTCTCTCTCTCTGTGTGTCTATGTTTCTCTCTTAATATAGCTGGAGGAATCGACGATACGTCAGCGTCTTGGCGGTCGTCGCGACTCGGCCGCTCAGATCACAACTCCGCCAAGCACATCGCCACCGCCTGGTATGCAACGGCGCCGACGCAGCTCGCTCGCACAGCTAACTGACATCTTGCGCGAGTGGAGCGGCGGCGGCAAACAGCATCAGCAGCAGCAGCATCAGCAACAACAGCAGCAATCGTCACGCAGCAAGGGCCAATTGAATCGTCGCGAAACTCTGGCCGATCTGGCACGCAGCCTGCCCTGGCGCACCTCGACTACAGATGCTGGCACCGGCGGTGGCGCCAGCTCCAGCTCCAATATTGGACATTCCACCACCAGCTATGTGACGCCACGCAAACGACGCGAATCGAGCGCCGATTCGGGCATACGCAGCATGCGCTCCCGTCGCGACTCCAACACCGCCGAATTCGTACGGCACTGGAATCGACGCGAAAGCACAGTTGAGGAGCATTCCAGCAATGTCGTTGTGCCCGTCGTAGTGGAGTGCACTAAGAGCGTAAGTTTGCCGTATAGAAAGTATAGAAACTTCAATAGAGACTTTAGGGTTGGGGGGGAAACTTAAGGAAACTAGGAGAATTACGGCTGATAGAGGCGGGAAAATATCTTTAATCTTAATCAATTCTAATGAAATTGCAGTCTATCAATGAAGTATGTTTCTTAGGGATATGATCATAAGATATCTCAAGACTTTATTAAGAAGGAATTATATGCTTAGGGTAGACTCTTACACTTCAAAAGGAAAAATTTACCATTCCTCAGGAAATCAGGAAGATGTAAAAGATAAAGATAAAACTCCTACTCGATTATAGTAATTGAGTCTACTTTTCAATCATTATCAATCCTAACTATTTCAAGGGAAGCTCTCTACCCTCCATAACCAAGCTCTAAATAATAACTTCTAAAATGGATTCTTCGCTCAACTTTACACTACAATATATGATAGATCTCCTATATGTTTAACCTACCACCTGCTTGTCCCCCTTAAAACCAATTGAAGCCAGTTGCAATCATTGATCCTAGTTACTATAAATATTACGTAACTCACCTAGTTAAGGTTCAACTCTGCCCTTTGACCATTCAAAGTCAGCTCCAGTCAATTATCCTGGTGTTTGATTCCTCCTATGAACCAATCCAGCGTCCGCCACCAACTAACCTAACCTATGCATGCCTCTCTCTCTCTCTCTCTCTCTCTCTCTCTCTCTTTCTCTCGAACTTGCCGCTCTCCGTATATCATCCCATATCCATGGCAGGCATCGCGACGCGGCTCGGGCGAAAGCTATTTGTCTAGCAGCCGACGTGACAGCAATGTTGCCGGACGCGTAACAACGCCGCCTCCACCACCCAAATACCAAGTGACCAAGAAACGCGACTCGTTGGCCGCACCGGAATTTCCCAATTTTCGGCAGGAGCAGCGTCCATCGACCAGCTCCGCCGGCTCAGACTCTGTGCCATTAATCTCAACCAGCACTTATCACCAGGTGGACACATCCTGTCAGGCGCTGCCACCGCCCACAATTATAACCAGCTCGGTGACACCGCCGGCCACCAGTCCGACGGCACCGAAGGGACGACGCGACTCCACCACCCAATGCGGCCGCGTCAATAGGCGCGACTCCAAGGCAGGCATCAGTCCGGAGCGAGCGCCACGACTGCAGCGCTTGCAGCGACAGGCAACGGCCTTCGACGAGAGCTGTTTGCCCGGCGGCAGTCGACGCGGCTCCCAGCCAGCGCTCAGTCCAGATCCGCCGGAGGACTGCGAGCGCCGCACCTCACGGCGCGACTCTCTCTCGCCGGACAGCGCCTCGCGCGGCGGCCGACGCGATTCGCGCACGCATCTCTCGCCGGATCGCTCGCACGAGCGCGATGGCAGTCCCAGGCGACACACGCTGCGGCGACAGAGTAGCTCGGCCGCACGCTCCGCCCGCTCTCCGGACTCCAATAGCTGCTCCTCGTCACGGGATCCCAGCCCCTGCTCTCGGCCCCAGACGACCACCGTCGAGCAGAATCAACGGCCGGCCATACGCCGCCAATCGACCACCGAAGAGATCCTAATTGCACGCGGCTTTCGCCGTCAATCAACCACCGAGGAGATGATACGTTGCCGTAACTTTCGACGACAGAGCTCCCAGAGCGACGATGTCTGTCGGTGCGTAGCAGCCCAAAGTTACAGATGCCGCACTTGAGCAAATTTCACTAAATATATGCCTTACTCTTGCAGCTATCGTGGCAGACGCGATTCGTCAGCTCAGATCATTGATGGCACCATTGGCACCATGACCGTCGAAACAACCAGCACTTTCTTCGATTCCAGCACACAGACAGGTGAGTGAATGCATATATATATATATTTACATGATGTTGAAAATGAGTTAGGTTACTTGAGTCAAGAGTTAGAGCATATTATTTTTAGGGTCTAATGCAGCTAAGGTTCTGAGGGTGCTTTATGAATACTTAGGGGAAGTTATTTCATCTATCAGGCATATCTATCAAATATTTCTAGAGTCAGTAAAAATCAATATTAATAAATTCATATATGTACCAAGTAACCCAAACTCATATTCACACTTTAGTTACTTCACGTACACTCCGGCGTAAGCGCAATCTTTAATCAATCATACGCAGCGTGAGCCAAGTAATATAATTTTGATTGCAGTAAATTAAATTAAAGTTTGTATACTATAAATATAATATAGTTAGCTTCCATGCAACTGCAAGCTCAGGCAACAGGAAACATTCAAAAGTTCGTTAGGCATTTGAAATTTGTGCCTTTTGAGCGCTGCCAACCTGTGCGAATATCCTTGAAAGCTTTTGCGATGAGCTTTTCGCGCTCATTACATCTGCTGCTCTTCTGAGTGAAAATTGTGTGAGCTTTGGAAAAGCTTGCAACAGCTGCTGGCGCTGAGTTGCACAGCTGTTGGCTGTTCGTGGACTGTCCACTTGCTGAGGCGCAACATACGCAGAGGAGATGTTTGCTGAGACGCTGACAATGACAACGAACGCGCATTGTGGCATCAGTTGGTGTTGAACGCTTCAACGTGCCACAACGCTGCAGAGCCGTGCCCCAAGCCAGGACATTGTAGACATCGCGCATACTAACACCCAATCCCCCACCCTTCCAAACATACCCCAAAAAAGCAAAACGAATCGAAAGAACCAACAGCAACAGCAACAACAGCAACAGCAACAGCATTTCGAGTCCGCGAGTCGATAGGCGGGTCGCGTGGCGCGAGTTCTCGGTGTTGAATCGCGTCGAGTCGCGTCAAGTCGAGTCGAGTGTTCAGTTCAGTTGCGGCTAGTTGAGAAACTTTCGCATCTGATATAAACGTGGCCTTTTTAGTATTGTTCGCATCGTAAACTGTAAATATACAAATGAAAATTGCCCCAGAGCGTAGCGTTCTGCACTGCTCCGCGTGCCTAACCCTACGCCATGCCATCCCATCCCATCCCAGCCCATCCCTTCCCTTCCGTAAGTCCGCTCAGTCCGTCTATCCGCCGGGCCGACAGGCCGTGCCGTTTGCCGACTGCTTCATTCCCTGTGCATACATTTATTGTTGCGTTGCCGCCGCCACAGTATTTACTTAACGCGTCTTGTTGTCTTATTTTTTTTATGCTTTTTTTTTTGTAGTTGTTGTTGTAGCAAAAAAAAGAGATAACAAAGTGAAAAAGCAACAAAGCAAGAGAGCGAGAGAGCGAGAGAGCGAGAGAGTGCGTGGCCAAAAGCAGGACGCCAATTGTTGTTGTTGCTCTCTTTTGTTGTTGTTTTTTTTTTTTTTGTTTTTTTTTTTTGTTTGTGTTGTTCCGGTTGTTGCAACCGCGCGTTGCAACAGCAACCAACGGCATCGCGGTGGCCGAGTACGCTGTCAGCGACGTTGCGCCGCTGCGCTTCGCACGCCGCCAACAATTGCCGCTGCAACAGCACCAACAGCAACAGCCACAGCAATCGACCAGCAGCAGCGCCAGCAGCAGCAGCAATCGCAGTCGCAGCGGTCTGTATATAATTCACTCTATATACATATATATAAATATATATTCTATAAGTAATATTATAATCAAATATTATCTGTGATTTAGGCTTTAGCAAGTTTTGCATGAGCAACAGTTTGATTGCTTTCCTCTAAGCTCTAGTAATATACATAGGCGTTTCAATAGTGCTGACATCTATTAAGAAAGTTCTATATATTTTATATATAGTTTTGATATAGTTTGTCTGAGATATTGGCACATATAGCTTTGCATATATGGGAATAAAGTGGAAGATTGAAAATGTTGAAAATTTTCTTAAATCTTAAAAAAAAAAAATGCTTATTCCTGATATATTATGATACATACATGATACATATAATATAATATATAATTCGTAATATATTTATTAAAAATCATATAATAATGACATTCTCTGAAAAAAAAATATAGCTATATTTTTAATTAAATTTTGTTTTTTAATTTTTCTTTTTATTTACAATCTGTCTTATAGTAAACAATAGGCACATTTATTAACAAAACCTATTAGTAAACGGATGGTTTAAGCTCCAATGAACCTAAATCATATATTTACATATTTACATTTTAATAAATAACTAATAACTAATTTAAATCAAAGAGTTGGGCAAAGAGTTTTATAGTTATATAAGCAAATCTATGCAATTGAGCAGCAATCTATACTTTTAAAGACATAATAGTTAATAGTCAGCTCTATTGATGCATTATACATATATGCCCTAGATATAACTAGATATACTCCATATCCAATGCTTTCTTTCCTTAATGCCATTCTGGCCAACTCAGCCATTTGATCCTGAATGCCATGTGGGGCAATGCTAGCTGTTCGACCAGATTCTCCCTGTCCTTCTGGGGTTTCGATGATGATAATATATATATTGATGAATACATCATATGAACATATAGTCATGCCCTCATAGTCAAGAAAATGCAATTAATATCGATATATTATGAATATATTTAATATATAATATATAATATAATATATATATATACTAGTTTCAGCTCTGAAATTTAACTATCGTATACCTCAAAATTATTATGATGATAATCTGAATTTGCATATGTTGAGCCAATTGCTCAAGTCTTGGCTCTGACTCCTCTGATATACATACATAACTTAAATTTAGTTTCGAGAAACTCAACAACTTGCTCTTGCTGTTCACACACACACACACACACACATCAGCAATTAAGAGTTTTCCAAAACTTGTATCATAATTATTAGCTAGTTGGGCAAGTTTATGCAGCTCTTGGCTCAAGTTGCGTATTAAATGCAGTTAGATATCGATATATGAACAGAGCTAAACTTGAGCTCACTTTAAAGTTTACACTCGACTGGATATGGGAGTTAACTAACTGAAATATATATATATGAATATATGTGAGTGTATATGTATATACAATTTCAGCTATTACACAGTGCTAGATGAGCGTGAGCAGTGTTGTTATCTTTGAGCGATATCTAATGTTCGCATAGCTAGATAAATGCATTCACACATTTCTTGCTGTGCCCCAAAAAGTAGGCAACGCGTCTGACACACATTTCACGCACTTCACTCTGTTTACAGTTACGGACTGTGTGTGGGTGTGTGCATACACATGTTCACCCACACACACACACACACACACTCACGCGCATTACTAATGCCAAAGAGTTAGCGAAGTGCGCCTCAGTTTGTCACAACTGACTTTAATGAATGAAAGTACCTAACCTGTATATGTGTGTGTGTGTGTGTGTGTATGTGTGTGTGTGTGTGTGTATGTGTGTGTGGGTGTGTATGTATGCTGACAGCGTACAAATGAATGAGTGTTCACTTGGCTGGCAGCGCCATCTGCAATGCTATCTCTCTCATGTTCACTCTCTCTCTCTCTCTCTCTCTCTCTCTGTGTCTCACTGTGTCCATGTGTTATGAATGAAATGTGAGTTCAAGTTCTGCGTTATCTGCTTTTACAAGCAGCCCACAATGTTGCAACGCTGCAGTACAGCACCACAAAACATCCAACCCCCATCAGCCAGCTCCAGTTGCCACAAGTAACCACAGTTTGTGGCAGATGCAACAAGTGTTGCTGCTGTTGCCGTTGCTGTTGCTGTTGTTGCTGTTGCTGTTGTTGCTGTTGCTTCTGTCTGCTGGTTGACATCTTTTGCTCTCGCCATTTGAATCGCACTCAAGCAATTGCCAATTGGCATTCAAATATTCATGAGACTCGCTTTCTATTCAAATGCATTCAGAGACTCATTCACCACTATTCATTCTATTTATTCAATTGAAATGCTCTACTTGCAATTTGATTGTCACAAAAATGTCAAATGTTTAATAGTCGTATGAAAGGAACATTGAATTGGTGAATGTTTGTCACATTGCATTTCACATTTTCTTTTCGTTTATATAACACTACGTTTTGCAACACTAACACACTTGCACTACATTATCCAACACTGCTTCATCTACTGTCTCTTGCTTCGATTATTTTGATAGAGCCTATCTAAGAAATACAAATTCTCTGTTAAGTTTCTGTGATTTTCTAGCTATATCTATTATATTTATTTAAATATTTATTGAGTCTAACGAAAATCTAGTTTTACATTTACTTGACACTTTCCAACCCTCAATTTGATTAACATTTCATATGTAATTTCTTTTATAACGTTTGCCAACACTAGTTCATTTCAAATGTATAGTAGCAGTAGCAAAAAGTTTTCTCTACTAATTATTACTCTTTATCTAACACTGTTTATACTCCAAACAGAGAAAATTCACAGTATGAGAGTTAAAAAATGTAGTCTGAAATTGAATCTGATGAGCAGCCCTATACCTAGTATACATAGAGTTCATTAGCGATTTGACACGCCCCCAATGGGCTTTAGGCAGACATGACTATACTTGATTATATATACTCCATATGAATTTCGTACTTTAACTCTAGATACATAGCTAAATACCAATAGAGAAACTTCAAGTGTATAACATGCCAAGCCAATAGACTCTCTTGCTCACCAATGACAGTTATTAAAATAGAAATGAGTGTGTGTGTGTGTCCAGTTCTCTCTGTGTGTGTGTGTGTGTAACTCAACCTTTCACATGTTAAAGCTGTCGCCAGCTATTAATTGTTTGAATATTGAATTACTCCATTTCGATATGAACAATATGTTGTTCGTTTTGCCCCAATTAAACTCTTGTCATCCAATTAGTAACTCTATACACACATGCACACATATACACACACATGCACACATATACACACATTCATATGTATATAATTATTGTATATTTTAAATGCATATTTAAATTTCAGAGCATATCGCAATGAACTGTTGCACTCTTGCAGATTTTCTCTTTTATTTAATTTTTTTTTTTTATTTTCTTTCATCCATATATATATAAATTTATTAAAAATTTTGCAACGTTTTTGTTGCTTTTTGCTATTGGCTGGATTTAATGAAAGCTTAAAATTAGATTTATTTGGGGCTTATTCGTTTGACGGGTTTTGTTTGCCATGTTTGTTTATGGGGCAATAGCATTATTGCATTTTACGAGCCTGACCAGCATTAATTAATGGACCCTAAAGACAATTTCGAGAGGAATAGCCGACTGTCGAATACTCTGTAAAATGTGAATTTTAAGCAAAGAAATTTAAGTGTGAGCTTATCCCCTCGTGTTTATGTAGAAAGTGAGATATCCAGTAAGTGGAGCCAATTCCTATTGGAAAGTCTATCAAGTAATATCAATATGACAAATACCCTGTAAACTGATTGGAAACTCTTATGCTCACTCAGACAAACATACTCCCTTTTGATACACTTATCTATCCATACTTACAGGGTGTCATAAAAGCCAATCAACTCACATTATTATCTGCTCAATCAAGTGTGCACACTCGACTCTCCATTAATAATGCCTCATCGTGGGGTAACGACAATAGCCATAGCATGCCTTTGTCTCTGATAAATACCGAGTACTGCATCCAGCAGCTGCATGACAGGCCAGTTTCAATGTCATTGCCATTGTCATTGCCATTGTCATTGTCATTGTCATTGAGTTATCTGTTGTATGCAACTTGCAAATTGTTGCACAAATCCAATTGAGCAAGAGGCAAGCAGAGGTCGGATTAGCTACTGAAATACCTATGCTGCTCTGGCAACATTGTTGCAACTAGGTAAGCCATGACACACACCCACAACGTATCAGATATTCAATTCTTGGAATACATTTTTGTTGAATACAAAGTTGAAACATGATGAAAGCTAGCGAGCTGTCCAGAGTTTTGGTCAAGGTGCTGGCCATGTCACAAAATTGAATGTGTTGCATGCCACATGCACGTTGCACAACAACGCAATTGCGCTCGCCCAATCCGAGACATCGCAGAAACGAATGAAATAGAAAAGAAAAAGTACAAGAAATCCACAGAACTCACAATCAACATCTATCAAACATGAAGGTTCATTAAACATTTTGACAGTTGTGCTACATTGAGCTTTGTATGTCAGTGTTGGAAAGCGTTCAAGTGTTTGTAAAGTGAGCACATAATCTACAAATATATCATAGAAAAGAAATGTCTTCATACAGAATATATATATATATATATATATATATATATATATATATTGAGATATATATATTGATATATAGGTGTGTGCAGCTATGGTTCAATAACTATCAAACATGAAACATTTGACAGCTCTGCTTCTCATAGAAAGTTGAAATATTTGAAATGTGAGTCTTCATATATATAGAAAAATGTTTATGGCATTGAGTCTTGTAATCATAGAGTTTTATTAAGCAATTGAAATTGAAAAACAATTTAAATATATTTTAAGTAATGAAATATTCTCTAGATATTGTACAAATTACTTGTAAATAAATATAATACTGAGAATGTGATGAATATTCTACTATATGACAGTGTTGGTAAGCGTCAAGTAAACACATATTGTATAACTATAGCTATATCTTATACCTCCGATCAACTTCTGTCAACCCCAATAATTCATAGAGCACTTTAAGCATTTTGTCAGTGTTGGTAAACGTCAAGTAAACACATATTCTATAGATGTTGCTCATATATCTATAAGGTTATATCTTATACCTCCGATCAACTTCTAACTCACAGAGCACTTTGAGCGCCTCGATTTATGCCAGTGTTGGTAAATGTCAAGTAAACACATATTCTATAACTCATGCCTACATATTAATAAGCTCATCTCTGATTGATAAAATAAACAATATCTCATATCATTACCGACTGCTGAAAGTTACGTAAATTGATTAACTTTATACATAAATTCAGTTCAAACTTTTAGGCTACACTCGCTCGACTGTCAGAGCCAAAGTCTGGAAATTTCTAAATAATATATATATATATATATATATATATATATATATATATATATATATATATATATATATACTATATGCAATTACATAAATTCCAAAAGTGTAACAGATATACAGAGCCAGGGCTACATATATAATACAAAATCAAAATAGCAGATAAATTTAGAAAGTTTTTCGACTTTGCTTTAGGCCAAATGGCTCGTGACTCGGAGTCGGAGCTGGCACGGCCTAATCTTGTGTTGTGTTGTACTTTGCCGCCGGCTAAGGTCGGGCATATTCCCACAAATTTTTGTTGGTTTTTTTAATTTGTATACCTAATTGCAGTTTGAATGCTAAAGCGCTGACCCAAGCATAAAGTTCGTGGGGTCTCCATAGAGTGGGCAAAAAAGGCAAACTAGGGTTGCCACACACACACACACATACACACGTATAGGGTTGCGATGTGGCAACTGCGACACGCTTTTCAGTTAATTTATGAGCGCCGTCGCCGTCGGTGCCGGCGGGCGTTGGCCATTTTTAGATGCTACAACAAAATCAGCAACAATGTGATCCAACCCAATGGACCAAACTATATATATATATATATACGTATATATATATATGTATGTGTGTTGAATGTGCGCGTTTTGCAGTGTTGGTAAATTGCTAAAAGCCTGAAGGCCAAGACGCAGACGCTGTTGCTGTCGCTGTCGCTTCACGTTCGTCTAATTTGGCATTGATTGGTTTATGTCCATTGGGATCGTAACTACAATAAATATATATATATATATATATATATATATGCAGCTTGTCAGCCAGATGTGTGCAGTGTTGGTAAATTGCTCAGATACTCAAGGTCAATACATTGATGGCTCAATATACACGTTTCATTAGCCATTCACAGATTTATGTCTAATGAGACTCAAACTAAATTTATATATATATATATAAATACATATATACACTGATATTTGATGTATATATATATAGAAATATATTTATTTTTTTATTTATTTATTTTTTTTTATTGATACATGTCCAGCCTATTCAATGTTAAATGGAAAAACGTCAAGGTCAAGACGTTGACTCGACTCGATGTACACGTTTCATTAGCCATTGATAGGTTTATGAATGCATTAATAACGTGGCCAATGGCCGGGTGCCTTGGCTTTAATTGATGGATTATGCTTGATTGATTTATGAAGCGCTCGTTCTTTATAAGTATGTGTAATTCGCTTTACTCTCCCACTCGCCCTCTCTCTCTCTCAGTTTTTTTTTTTTTTTGTGCGTTGTTAGATTCAATTAAAGCTGCCCATCGCAACTTGATTGATTTGTTAATGAGTTGCTTTGACTTGCTTGATTGAGTTCTTGAATTTTGTTGTTTCGTTAGCATCAACAGAATTCGATAATAGCTGTGATTGACATTAGCTTGTTGCTTTACATTGAATGATTGTTTGATTGATTGACGAGCGTTGCTGCAGTGACTTAGAAACCAACAACAATTTGCTTGAAGCGAATGATTGATTTGATTGATTGGTTTATTCTATGTGATTTCTGACTTGTTTGATTAACAAATTTGATGTATTTATTGCTTGATGGAATTACTTAAATAGTAAAAACTTTTTTTGATATGCAATTGATTGATTGGCCTGATATATTTGTGGTATGCCAATGATTGACTCAACTCAAGTAGGCTATACTTCATAAAAGATAAAAACTTGTTTGATTCGGGATTGATTGACGTAGAAGCCATCATTCAATCGGTATTGATTGATGTAGAAGCCATCATTCAATCGGGATTGATTGATGTAGAAGCCATCATTCAATCCCGTATCAAACAAGTTTTATCTGTAATGTATCTTTATCTTAATCCTTCTTCAGTGAGCAATGATTGATAGATGATTGATGAACAATTAGCTATCTTAAGCAACTCTTATTAGCTTTATCTAAAATTATATTTTGAAATGTACTTCAGTATATTCAATATAGTTATAAATTTCATTTAATTACAATCAATCAATCAATCAACTGCTTTCGCTTTGGCATAATGAACTGACCTCTCTCTCATATATCTCATAGGCAGTCAATCGAAGCGACTGATTGATTAGCGCCAGCTGCCAACACTTACAGACTCAATGTATATTCGATTATGCTGCTTAATGGGTTCGCTTCTTAGCTCTGGGCAATAAAAATAAAGGAAATATATGTCGTATTTATTGCATAGAGTAATTGCCAGTTGAAACAGTCGCAGACGCGTAATTGATTGTTTGCTTAACGAGTTTAGTTGACTAACTGATTGATTGGCTACTCCAGTGGATGGCCCAAATGGCAATTCGCATTGAGTCGCACTCATAACGCAGCTCGTTTCGGCCAAATGTTGTATGATTAACAGCAGCTGCTGTTGCTCCTACAATCCTCAAAAATCTGCAACAGTTTTCTTCGGCCATCATAAAACGCAAATTGTTATGGCTGCCATTTCGGGCCAAGCACTCAAGCAAGGCCTGGCCATAAACAACAACGGCGCCGCTGCCACAGTCAAGCGAAAGCCATCGATGCCATCAATCTAAAGGAATCTGGACTTTAGATAACGGCTAGCTTCCATCACTTTCCATCCATCCTCTCTTCTTCTTATCAATTTATTTCTTTGTTCGGTGAGGAGACTATTCGCTTCACTTCTCCATTTTCTTGCGTTATCTCTTCATTTATTGTCTACTCTCTACTCTCTTCATCGCTTCTTCTCTGCATTTTCTCTTCTCGCTTTATTTCTTCTCCTCCCTGCAATTTCTTCTGCGTCCGGCTGTGTCTTTTTATTCTCTGCTGTATTCTCTCCTATAGAGAAAGCTTTCTCTATAGGAGTATTTTCCTTTCTTCTATCTTCTTTTCCTCTGTATATTTCTCTCTTGTTGTCTTTTGTATCTCTTATCTACTGTACCCTCATCACCTATTCCAGCCTCGTCTATTATTTTATCTATTATTGTGTCTTCTCTGTTGTCTGCCTTTGTTTTCTTATCTCTTCTATTCTATTTTATTCACTCTTCTTTTCCTTCATTTTCTTCTATTCTTCACTCTCTCTCTCTCTCTCTCTCTCTCTCTCTCTCTCTCTCCTCCTTTTGTTGCCCATGTCAACAATTCTTTCATCTCATCTCTTCTCTTCTCCTTTATTCACTTTTCTTTTCTTTAATTTTCTTCTATTCCATAATTTTCTTCTCTCTCTCCTCTCTTTTTTTACCCCGGTCAACAATTCTTTCATCTCATCTCATCTCATCTCTTCTCTTCTCTTCTCTTCTCCTTTATTCACTTTTCTTTTCCTTCATTTTCTTCTATTCCATAATTTTCTTCTCTATATCCTCTCTTTTTTTACCTCGGTCAACAATTCTTTCATCTCATTTCTTCTCTTCTCTTCTCTTCTCTTTTCTTCTCTTCTCCCTTATTCACTTTTCTTTTCCTTCATTTTCTTCTATTCCATAATTTTCTTCTCTCTCTCCTCTGTTTTTTTACCCCGGTCAACAATTCTTTCATCTCATCTCTTCTCTTCACATCTCGTTCATCCCATTCTCTCGACTCTATTCTTCTCTCTCCTCTCCCCCTTTCCACCTTCCCACATTCTTTAACAATTCCACTTGCGTTACCTGTCATGTTTCGCACACCTTTTATATTCGATTTACAGTTTCTGTTGCCTCCAGCGACTATCGCCAGCACTTGGCAGTCGACTCAGTCGAGCGACTCACCTGATATGCTCTGCCCCGCCCACAGCCGTGCTCGCTCACGCCCCTGGCAAGATGTATAATGCCATTAACAGCTGTCATTTCTTGAAATATTTGACAGCCGGACAGCAGTTGGGGCAAGTGTCGCACAGCAACAACAGCAACAAGGAGCACAAACAATAAATGAAGGAGGAATACATAAACTGAGAATCAGGCAAGAAGAGGCCGGCGCCACACTCATAATAATAATAATAATAATAATAATAGTAGTAATACTAATAAAAATAATAATAATAATATTTTTATTATTATTTTTATTATTACATTTATTGAGACAGTATTTTAGTTTCGTGGCAATTGGACTGCGCCCATTCGCATTATTTATGTGCCTGTGTCCGTACGTGTGACCCCAATTGCCCCTTTGACCATATTTCGTTCGTTCGTTCACGAAAACAGAATAAACTACGCACAAATAACCTTTAACACAATTCACATCGCGATTCGAACTGCGTTGAGAACAAATTTGTGCTCCTAAAGATATATGCCAAGTAAAGATCTCTCTCTCTCTCTCTCTCTCTCTCTGCTAGCCTGTCCACTCAAGAGTGATACAACTTTCGATAACTATATTTGAGCAGCTGCTCATGTTATCGATAACAGTCAGTTATTATCGTATTCAATAGGCTTTGCCATTGAATTGAGTAACAACAAAACTACCCTATGCCATTATTATTATAGGGTATGCTTAGCAGGCTTTCGTTAAACTCAAAGCGCTGCCAACACTCACTAATTGGAAGCAACCTATCAGCTGCTTTGGTACCACAAACGGCCAAGCAGTGGGCTGAGGGGGTCGTGGCTAGCCAGGACATAAGACGAGGCGAAGACATAGCGTTTAGCTTTAGCTCAATTAACAGCATTTACAAATAGAATGGCTGAGCTGACCGTACACAGATTCATTAAAACACGAAAAGAAAAAAAACATCAACATACACGCACGCACAGCCAAGACACACCCACACACACACACACACACAGACAATGCAAACAAATAAATAAAAAAAAAAAAAAGAGAAAGGAAAAGAAAAGCAGCTTCAACAAAGAAAGCGAACAGTGAGCGAGAGAGGGCAAAAGCAAAAGAGTCAGTCATTACACGTATGTGTATGTGTGTGTGTGTGTAGGTGTATGTGTGTGTGTGTGTGTGTGTGTTTATATATTTTAGTAATTTGGCTTAAACATGCAGAGTCCAGCAGCAGGCGACGACAATAGAAAATCACCTGACCCATTAGACGGTGAAAGCGTATAAAACTTAAATGACATGTGTGTGTGACGTGTGTGTGTGTGTGTGTGTGTGTGTGTGTATGTGTATTAGTTAGTTTTTGTCTGTGTTAGCCATGTTGGTGTTGAAGTTTGAAGTTATTGCTTTCATTTCGGCTAGCCTGTTGTTAGTCGCTTGCTTCGCTTACTTTTTTGTTTTTGTTTTTTTTTTTTGCTTTGCCTGCTTCGTCTACTTCTCCTTCTTCCTCTTCCTCTTCCTCTTCCTCTACTTCTAGTTTTTTTTTTGTTGTTATTTGGCAAACGTTAAGAATTTAATTAAGTTCCAAGTTGTGAGCCATACATTCATATCTGTATATGTATATGTATATATATATATATATGTATATATATGCATGCATGTATGTATATGTGTATGCATTGAGGATTAGCTTTAGCTGCTGGCCAAAGACTTTAACTAGCGGCGTTTGGCTTATTGAATCAATTTATGTTGCTTTTAATTAAATATCTATAAATGAAAAGATAGAGAATATATAGATCATAGAGACTTGTATATCTCAAGTCATATGTCATGTCATAATGTGATATATGTCATATATTATACATCACATTTACATCAGCTAATATATAGATCAGAGAAACATGTATATCTCAAGTCATATGTCATATGTCAGGTCATATTTAATGTGCCATATGTCATATATTATATATCATATATCACACATTTAATTTAATATTATTTGCCATATTCATATCATATATCATATATCATATATCATATATCATATATCATATATCATATATCATATATCATATATCATATATCATATATCATATATCATATATCATATATCATATATCATATATCATATATCATATATCATATATCATATATCATATATCATATATCATATATCATATATCATATATCATATATCATATATCATATATCATATATCATATATCATATATCATATATCATATATCATATATCATATATCATATATCATATATCATATATCATATATCATATATCATAATCATCTCCCAAACCAGAGATCGTCTCGCTGGCTCCTAACTCCATGATCACTTTAGATAGAGATCAACATCTAAATCTAAATCTAAATTGACTTTGAGCATATGCTCCTTGATAATGAAAGAAGATACTAAAGCATATTCCTAAATATGGAAAAATAAGTATTTTAAATATATATTTGACTTCCTTCACCGATGATTTTTTCCTGCTCACATTTCATTTTCCCGATCGGTCTAGGCTCTGTTTGGCTTATAGATGAATAATATATTCTCTCAAACCCTACTATACCAGAGATCATCTTCAGTTAAAAGAAAGCCTTAAACTCTCTCTTTATCTCATTCTCTCTCTCTCTCTCTCTCTCACTCCGTCCCCCACTCTATCTCTCTCCACTTGATTGACATAGTCGCAATGTGATTTTTACTTTATTCGCCTTCATTTGAGCATTCTGTAACCGCATATCAGTACGATGCCAGATGATTGCTCGTATTTGTGGCACATTCATGGTTACTTTAAGTGCCACATACAATATTCATAGAACGAAAATCTAATTGGGCTCCAGCTGGAAGACAGGCGACGTTTCGTGACTTGTCCAACATTTTGATATGCAATGCCAGAAAATTTCAACAAATCCGTAAACCTCAAACACAACTTACGGCCAGCTCACCGGCCTGCGTTCCAGCCACCGCACGCCGCTGCTTTCTAGCTCAGCAAGCAAACAAAAATCTCTGCCACAGCAAATGAGTTAAGCAAAAAAAATATAGAGAAGAAGAAGAAGAAGAAGAAGAATAAGAAGAAGTGAAAGCAGGCAAATAGAAAAAAAAAGCGAGAAAAAAAAATAACAAGTGGCAAACCAAGGACCGTAACATGTTGATGCTTTGCTAATTGGAGCAGCCAAAAGACATGGAGAGTGGGACAGGAATAACAAAGTGGAAGATGATGCTAGCAGAGAGGGAGAGAGAGAGAGAGAGAGAGAGAGCGAGTGGGGAGTTGCATGACGTGGCAACAACAGCAAGAGCAGATGAAAATAATTACAAAACAGTTTACTCAATAAAATTCCGAATGATTTAACTACAACAACGACGCGACAAGGCGAGGACAAGGCCTGCAGGATAGCAGCTGCAGGAGCATGACCACAGACAGGCAGACAGACAAGCAGAAGGACGAACAGACGGACGTATGGATGAACGGACGGCTGGGCGAGTGGACAGTGCGACGCTGAGCATCAAAGGCAATGCCGAGCGAGGCGAAAGTTTTACTAGAATGATGAAGCTGGAGCTAGAGCAGCAGAAGCTGCTGGATAGGAATAGGGGAGCGTTGCGCATAGCTGACATTGATTGAGCGAGGACGAGGACGAAGTTGAGCACAAGGATGTGAGTGAATGAACAAAGATTGTCAGGCATTCGATGTCGTAGACAGCGCCCGGAACTACCCCCCAAACCATAACCCAACAATTTCCTGTTTGCTGACTTGACTCGCACACACTCTCTCTCTCTCTCTCTAACACACACACACACTCTCCCTCTCTGTCAGTCCCACCATCTTTGCTGTGGCAGCTGACTCACCTTTCTGAAATGCAAAGCTTCTAAACTTCTAGAGCCCAAACAGCATGGCACACGATGGCGTACGTTGACCGGCGATGACAGTGCTGCTAATACTGTGTGCACGCAAATCGACAATGACAGCTCTCTCTCTCTCTCTCCCTCACACACACACACGCGTAGCTAGCTGAATAACTTATATAGATACCCTGTACAGGTCAGCTTGACTATAACGAATTCAAATTCAAATTCATCTCGTTTCATTTTCTTATTACTTATCTTAAGTCTTTGCTAGAACCCTTTGGGAATTATAAATGAATGCCAACTCTTTCTGCTGCATCATGCCATATAAATATATTTATATATATCTATATATACCCAATTTTTATGCCATATCATGCAAATTTTGATCAAGTTTTGAGTCAAGTTTTAGTTTTTCGCTGCAACCTTTTGGGAATACGAAACAAATTCGTATTTTATTTGTTATTATAGGCAAAGCAAATGTAATTTGCATAATTGTTTAGGGCTATGCCAGGCTTGCTATACCCTGGAAATTATTACAACTTTCAGCAAAAGTCTCAGCTGCTGCTCAGCTCTATTTACAGGGTATCCTATGACTATAGTCTAAGCTTAACTGTCACAAAAAAAAAATTAAATAAATAAATAAAAATAAAACTTTTTTTTCTGCTTTTGTATAAAAAAGTTTTTCGCTTTTCGTTTCGGCACGCAAACACAAGATTTTCACACGCGTGTATTTTCTATATTTAAGACAGAAATAAGCTGAAGAAGAAGCAGCAGCAGCTGAAACCATTTGAAAACTGAATTAACTTTTGTTGCACTTTGGTTGCTGATTTTATTTATTTTTTTTTCTCTCGCCTTTTTTCCGCCCTTCGTGGCCGCCTCGCAGCTCAATTTCACATATGCCCCACACTCCGAAGCCAACATATCCAAAAAGTTTTTATGTAAATAACGGCAATAAAAGGGTGGAAATATATATAAATACATGTTGTATATATATCGTCAAGAGATTTCTCTCTCTCTCTCTCTATCCCTTCCTATCTATCTCTCTTCTCTCTTTTCGCTCTGTGAGTGCCCCTTGGCAATTAGACCATATCTCTGTAGATTTCGTTAAATGTTTGCAAATCTTTTGAGTAGAAATTGGAAATTAAAGTAAAAGCAAGTAAAGGTGTTCCAGCTGAAAATGCTTCATAAGGAAATTCCGTGCATCTTTGACTTATGCAAGCTTAATTTACGTCAAATGGACAATGATTGGACTTAATAACAAAAATCTCATTAAATTTGCATTTCTTTCCTTCATTCTCTACCTTCAACTGGTCTTCAACTAAGTTTATGTACTTATGAACTCAGTAAAATTGAGATGTTAATGAGATGAGTTATCGAGAAAAAAAAGAAAGGTAATATTGAAGGGTGTTATAATACATACATATGTATGTATATGTATGTATATGTATGCATGTAGCACTTGAGCAACAGGTTTAGTTGAACTCCGCTTCATGTGGGTTTCAAGAACTGCATCTAGCACTCCCTCCTGCTATTGTGTTACAATATTGCTCTCATTGTTTCTCTCTCTCTCTCTCTCTCTCTCTTTCTCGTTCAATCTCGTTCTCTCCCTCTCTCTCTCTTTCTGTCTCTCTCTCTCTCTCTCACTCGCTCATTCTCTTTGTATCTGTACACTTTGCATATCCTCTATTATTCGTTCTCTCTATCTGTCTTTGATTATATCTTTCTCTCTATCGTTCCCTCGCTCTCCCACTCTCTTTCTCTCTCTCACACTCTCTAACTATATCTCTGCCTGCTTCTCTTCTCCTCTACTCTTCTTGCTCTCTGTCTCTCTCTCTCTCTCTATCTATCTCTGATTCTCTTTTAATCTTTTTGTCTTTCTCTCTCTCTCTCTATCTCTCTCTCACTGTCTTGTTCTCACAGTCTGTGAGTCCTCTTCTCTTCTATCTTTTGCTGTCCATCTCTTTCTCTATCTACTTGTCTTCTCCTCTATCCTTACGTCTTTTTGCCTCTCTCTCGCTCTCTCGCCTCTCTCTCTCTCTCTCTCTCTCTCTCTCTCTCTCTCTTTCTTTCTATCCTCATCTATCTGTCTCTAAATCTCCTTCTCTCTCTCTCTCTCTATCTATCTCTGATTGTCTTTTCATCTATTTGTCTCTCTCTCTCTCTCTCAGCTGTCTCCCTCCTCCTCTTTACGCACCCACTTACCACATGCAACAAGTGGCGCACGAATTGTTGCATGTTTATAAATCAAATTTACTACGCTCCACACGACTCGATTCGATTCGACTCGACTCGGCTGTTTGCCAAATGGGCATAAAAATAATATAAATAAAAATTAATCACAGCTCGAAAAAAAAAAAAAAAAACAACGAGGCGACGACTTCTTATTATGCCTGTTCATGCTAATGAATCGGGTATATATGTTTTCTGAATAGTAATTGAAAATGCATATATCTAGAAGCGGATCTAAACTCCTCCCTTGTATTAGTGTTAAGGTCTGGCCTTTGACGATATGAGTCTCAATATCCTTGGCTAGATATTCACAGCTGAACTCAACAAGTTGAGTTCTTTGAGAGATAAGTTATGGCAAAAGTTTAGGAAAACACAATAAACATAAATTCGTGCACGACAAGTTCAAGCATGTTTGAGACTTGAACAAGTATGAAGCAGTCGCTTATGTCCGTTTGCTTCTGATTTCCTTTTGTTTTGCTCTTTGCCTGCTCCACATGTGAGTGAGGGGCGTGAGGGGCGTGCGGGATGGCGGGGATGGAGCTGGTCTAAAAGCAGACGCAACATTTTTACGCACGTTAATTCCATTAAGAGGCGCATTATGCCGCGGGGCGTTTACGTGCCGAGTGGGCGTGGCCAATGGAATTTATGTTGCATACTTTTTGGCGAGACGCAAAAACATGTCGTTAAGACATGTGCGCAATTCTGTCTGCCTCTTCCCCTATCTCTCTCTCTCTCTCTCTCTCTCTCGCTGTCTGTGTGTGTGTGTGTGTATTTTATGATTTTGCAGTGCGTCGCGCTTATCAATGCTCTGTCTGCTCTGTGAGCCGTGTAAGCCAACAACCCCCTTCGTGGCCCATTTACAAATTAATTAAAAAGTGAAGTGAAGTGACCCAAATGCCGTCACAGACATTGGCCGACGGCGCCTGGAACAATGACGCCGTTTCGGCTCAGCTCCTGCCCCACTTGACCCCAAAACAACATATGAAAATACGCACGTGCCACGCCCATGCGACAGAGTACGCCTTCTCAACTTGAGCTTGTGCTCAAACTGCAGCACAGACGACAAGCGATTGACTTTCTCATGCACTCTGTGTGCACTATATATATATATATATATATATATATATATATATATATATATATATATATGTGTGTGTGTGTGTGTTATGTGTGCAGCAATTTGTATAATTATATGCACAGAGTCTAATCAAGAAATGCGTCAGCCTTGCCAGCCAAGCTCAAGTCCAGGCGAGCTCGACTCAAGCTTCAAGCTTGAGCTGCAAAACCTTTTGCACCAATCACAATCTGACAGGCAGCTAATTACCCACGCTGTCAGCCACATTGAAACTCTGGCTAGCGCAAAGAGTATGGCATATGCTACGGCCGATGACGTTGCAACAACAGTAACAAAAACTGATTTCAGCCTGACAGACGAAGCGCAAAAGCTCATGAAACTCTTTTGGCCCGAGCGAGTTCGGGTCACTTGAGTTGTTAAAACAATTTCAATTTGTTACTCAAATTTAGTTATGAAAGTTATGTAATACATGTCGTCCGGCAAAAATGAACAACAACTGCAATTCGGATAAGCTCAAACTGAAGCATGCAAAATATTTCATAAATTTCACTTTGATTTGCAGCTTAAGCATGCCGACACAGTAAGAGCTATAGCTAAGGAAATTGCTATAAAATACAAAGTGTGTGAATTATTGAGTTGAATTTAATTTCATTTTAAAGCCAAATTCATGCCATTATGTAAACAATATAGTTTATTAAATGCTTGCTTGGCCAGCGCTTCAAGCTTCAATTGCAATTTCATACAACTTGCTTCAATATGTGCACAGCAATTCCAGCAATAGCTTCGAGCTGCCTCAAAGTGTTGAACTTGTTGAGCGCTAACTACAAACAGCGCGCAGTTCATGAGCGCTCACTCTGAGCTAACTGAGTTACCAAAATTTCTATTAGACAACTTCCAGGCAACTTCCAATTTCTACAGCAACTAGGGCGAAAGTTTTGTTTACCTTCATTCTTTTTTTTTTTTCTTTTTTGCTGAGATGAAGTGCTAACAAATGCAATTCTACGTTTGATGAACTGCAGATTCAAAACTGTTTCGGTTAACTCAAATACTACTTGTGTATAGCAAATGCAATTCAGACTAAACAATCTGTTCTACAAAGAGAGACGCCTTTGGCTCAAGTCTTATGTAGTAGGAAAAGTCTTATACCAAACTTATTATTCATTTTCTCATGTAGCCATTACGATATGTGTACATGCATAGAACTTCGTGACTGTCTTTAAAATACTTCTAGTCTATCTTAGACATACTTCCAGTAAAACTTGAATGTAATTCTCGTCTATCTTCAATCAATCTTCAAAATATTTCCAGTCCAGCTCAAGCGTATATCTTAGAAGTACTTCTAGTCTACTGTAAGATTAAATTTTAGATTTCCAGTAGTACTTCCAGACAATCTGCAAAATACTTCCAGCATATCTTAAAACCTTTTCAGACATTCATCTAAATACTTCCAGTATATCTTTAAAGTACTTTCAGTCTATCTTAAAAGCATATCTTAAAAGTACTTCCAGTCAATCTGCAAATTACTTCTAGCCCATCTCAAAACGTTTCCAGCCAATCATGAAAGTATATCTTTTAAATACTTCCAGACTATCGTAAGAGCATATCTTTGAAGTAATTCCAGTCAATTTGCTAGTTACTTCCAGCCAATCTCAAATCCTTTCTAGTCTATCATCAACATACTTCCAGCATATCTTTAAAATACTTCCAGTCTATCCTCAAAGTACTTCAAGTCAAGCTTGAAAGTACTTCCAGTTAATTTTCAAAATACTTCCAATATACGCTTAAAGTACTTCCAGTCTACTTGAAAAGCATATTTTGGAAGCACTTCCAGTTCCTTACAAATTCTTTCAATCAGTATTAAAAGTATTTTTAAATTGCTAAACTCTATTTCTTAAGCACTCATTCTTGTTTATATGGTCAACATCAGCCAATATTAAATAGTTTTTAAATAAATGGCAAATAATACTCTAAATTTAAAGTGCTTCCAACTATCAATATCTCTAACGACTGCTGACATATTCTCATCAAAAATAATATCTCCTTTGCTGGGTCACCCTTTACATTGTCAGCGTCAACTTCTACAAAGCCAATTAACACAGCTTTGGTTGATATTTTACTTTGATTTGCGGAGCTTTAATTAAAACTTGCTCGAATGGCAAAGAACTACAGTAACTATGTCGGGAAAAGATTATAAAAAAAAAAAAAACTCTCTCTTTAAATTGAAGTCTTTGACGTTGCTATGCTGACATTCATCTCACACACATTCCTTTGCCTCATGCAGAACTTTCATGGCTTTGCCTCTAATTAAGAGAGATTATATATAGGTTTATACATGCATATTTAATATATATATATATATAAATTTAAGCTCATATAAATTTAACTATTTGTCTGCTGCAATATGAATGGCTTAACTTTCATTTGATAAACAATTTATGAAAATTGCATTCAATTGAAATGCTCTAATCGGCGATTTAGCCTTTTTTTTATGGGCGTAATGATGGTTGGCTGTACAAGCTTTCTATGTAGAGTGGAATTTCAAGGCTTTTGTTAGAATTCAAATTATTTGCGCTCAATTAGGCTTAGGGGCTGACCTGACACGCCCCCATCCCCAATCTCTTGCCTTACGGTTGCAGCTACTTATTTGCAATCTTTTTGCACTAAACAAATTGCTGTCTTTGATAGTTGAATAAGAGAGTGAGAGAGATAGAGAGAGAGAGAGAGGGAGGGGGTGTGGGGAAGTGAGGTTATGCTCGCAATATGCAATTCATTGCAGTCACAGTCTGCTGGCATTGTCGACAACCCCGCTCCCCTTTCCCCATTCAGTTCTCTTACTCTGCTGAGAGCTGCCTGCCAGTCACGAGCCATTAGCCAGCCATTGTTTTGTCCAAAGTCTGAACAAAAATATTATAATAAGAAGAGGAAGCAGCAGCAGACAAAAAAAAAAACGTAGCGAAAATCATTCGACAATGGTTAAGAGTTCGAAAAGGTCACAAGCTTCGGCTGCCCTGCGCGCACTTTAACGCCTGCACGCCTAATTTGCAACGCTGAAACTTGGGTTGGGCTGAGCAGCAGCAGCAGCAACAGAAGTTTCGCATTCTTCCCGGCCATTAGTTGGTAATTTATCAAAGTCATGAATTTATATTTAAATGTCGCTCGCTCAACCCGCAGCCAAACTGCAAATTGCAGCTGCAAAAGTTTCCATTTTCTGGCTTGTCATAAAACCGAGTCGAAAAGTTCAGATTGTAGCCAAAAAAAAAACGCCTCGGGGGCGTCTGCCAGTCTTTATCTGTGTGTGTGTGTGTGTGTGTGCGTAAGTCTACCAAATTCTTGGTTGGTTTTCAATTAGCAAATTTGTTTCATGAATAAATAAAAGTCTTTAGCCAGTGCCAGGCGCAGTGCCTCTGCCTCGACTGAATAACTCATGTATTTCTGATGCGATTATGTGTGCGCTTGCATAATTTGCATTTATGAGTACGATATATATATATATATATATATATATATATATATATATATATATATATATGCTGGAAATATTCTATTTATTTGGCCAAACACTCATCTGCATATCTAATTTCAATGCTTCAAGTCTGTCAGATCTCGAGTTCAATCGATGGGGTTAAGCAAATGGAATGGTCGTATCCGTGCTGAAATATTCTATTTACCTCGCCAACTCTGAGGTGCATGCGAATTTTCAGAGCTCTCAGTCAATTAGATCCAGAGTTCAATGGGTTTAATTTACTGTTTGGCCAAAATGTGTTGGAAATACTTTAGATATTTTGCTCTGCTTATTGTACATGAAATTTTCAGAGCTTCAATTCGTTTAGTTGCCGAGTTCAAGAGGGTTGCTCAAGCGGCTTGTGGGATAGCAGCATGTAGCGAAGCCCGTACAGAAATATTTCAATTAAATTGCAATCTTATATCTAGTTACCAATTTACAGATCTCTAAGTCAATCAGATCCTGAGTTCAATGGGGTTAGTTTACAGCTTACTTGGAAGACGAGCTTGATCTGAGACTATACACTCTTTTAATATATCACATGCGATGTTCAAAGCTTTAGCTTTAGCTACTGCTTTGAAGCACCTATGAATCCATACCCAACACGAATCAAGTTTAGCTTTAAAATTTTTTTTTATTTTTTTACTTTACAGTTACAACTATAACAGAGCTCTCATAGCATACCTATTCCATTAATTTCAGTAGTATTTTCTGCTAGCAAGCACAAACAGCAAAAACATATATGATTCTTTATCCCTCACAGCTTTTTGTAATTTCCAAAGTGAAAATTTCTCAGCTTTGCAGCTTTCGAATTCACTCAGCTTAGCCAAAACCAAAGTCAAACTAAGCTGCTTAAGATATACACATGTTATATGTAGATATTTTCCTTTGCATACTCCCACAGCTGAGAGCCAACTCGATCGAATATTACAATTGGCAACATTTACGAATGCGAATGCGAATGAGAATGCAGAAGGAGATTTCTATTCTTTTTTTTTTTTTTATCTTGGTCATGAACTGCATATTGTTTGGCTTGCAGTTGAAAGCTGCTTTTGACCAGGCTCTGGCGTTTTTGTTATTGCTTGGCGCATAGATAAAAGATAAGGGTCCTCAAACGATGTGCCCCAATCAAAAAGCCATCCAATGAAAGTCAAAAGCAATCACTGCAAGCTGGTCACAAAGAGGGCCACACAACAGAAGCTACAAAAAAACAAAAAAAAAAACAAAAAAAAAACAAAAAAAATACGAGAAAAACAAAAAAATTGAAACAAGTAAAAGTGGTTTAGTGGGGAGTGCACGACTAGCATATACTCTGAGTCTGCATCTTCAGATAACATTTGCCTACTGCAAAAAAGTTCAATATCGATATTAATCGATTTGAAGCAAATTACGAAAATTATCGATAGCAAATTCAAGTTGCGAAAGCGATATATGAGCAGCTCTTAATCCTTTGCATGCAAGTCTGACAAATCAAGCAAAATGAATCGATATCATGTATATAAAAGATATCGATACTTTTCAAACTAACTTTACAAGTTAAGAAAATTATCGACAGCAAATTCAAGTTGCGAAGGCAATATATGAGCAGCTCTTAGTCCTTTGCATGCAAGCCTCATAAACCAAGCAATATGAATCGATATCATGTATATAAAAGATATCGATACTTTTGAAACTTATTGAAGCATAAAAGCTCTTCCTTTCAATTTACTTACAGGATGCAAACAGTCGATGTTGTCTACCAAGTATCGTCTGTTTATCCTCAACAAGTATATAATTGCTACCTGCCTGACTGTTACATACCTTGAAGGCAAACCAGTATACCCTATTTTGTAATATTCAATGAGTTTAGAGCATCGAAATAACCCACAGATGGCATAAACGATTCGAACCTTATTGTGGTCAACATATTGTTTGCTGCCCTGCTTTCCACCTCTCCCTCACGCCCCATATCCCCTCTTCCCCACTATCTCTCTTTCTATCTCTCATTCTCTTGTCTTTAGTCTCTTTGCTGTTTGAGATTTTGCAATTTGTGACATTTGGCTATATATATATATGCACATTTAGACAACTATCAGAATCATATTGCCAGAGGCTCAGTGCCTTGCACTTGACAATGCAATTTACTGCACTGCACTCCCCTCTATATTTCTCTGCCTCCTTCTCTAACTACGACTCTCTTTGTTGCAACACATTTCGGACATTTATTACATAAATTCCTGTTGCATTCAACAAAGCACTAATTAAGCATACGCAACGTATAACAGCTATTCACCTTGGGCGCAATTTTCAAATACAATTCTATTCCAATTCATATTCAATGCAAAATAAACAAAATAGTTACAACAATTGCATAATAATAAGCATTAAATTAACATCACAAACAGCAACAGGAAATTGCATAACAAATGCAATTTCTTTTTTTTTTTCTCTCTCTAAAATAGCCAAATAGAGCAAATTTCTAAAAAAAAACTGAAGCGTGGCTGGAAATTTAATGTGGGAGACAGCTGAGAGCCTAACGCACAAAATTTGAAACTATTTATGGGTCTATCTGACTGTCTGAATATTTCCAGATGTACGTAGCTTCAGTGTGTTGTAGTTATCGATAGTTTTGTCTCTTTCTCTAAAATCGATACTTATCGACAGTTGACTTGAATTATTTTATGCTTAATTTAGACTCCGCTAATTTCAAAGGAAAATCTCTTAAAGTTCATTTTATAGATATCTGCCATTATATAATTATATGCAGTCGAGCACAACTAAAACATTCTACAGTTTATTTTTGCAAAACTTATTGAATTCTGTGTAAGCTATGCACATACATTTTCATAAATAAATACCAATTTTATTAGAATTTACTTTTAATTTTATCAAAACAAAAATATAACGCATACGCACTGCATGACGCAATAAAAATCATTTTATTTTTATTTAAAAAAATAAAGGTAAAAATAAATTTGCAGAGTAAATAATAAATATTAGCATGCATAGAGATAGAGTTGTACATGAAAATAGTATTAATATATATATATATACAATTCAATTAAATAAATAAATAAATAACTCTAAATATTTACACAAAGCTTTCAGCTATACTTTGGCTTTGCTTTGTGCATTTCATGTGACTGAAGCCATTTACGAATATGTTGTGTAAATACGTCTCACCTATGATTAGTTATGAACAAATCAGATGCTAAAGATAAGGCAAAAAGTGTGGAATTTGCGTAAATTTAATGAAATTTTTCAAGAGCTTTACTGTATTGGTATACAGTTGAGCATCATTTGATATCCAAAGTCTTAAATTTTGATTTTTTTATAAATAAATTAAAGCAAACTTAAAGCTGATGCTAAGAAGCAAGCCAAGAACTTAGCCAGATGAAGTTGTGCTCAACTTATAGTTATATATATAAGTTAAATTTATATATATACATGGATTAAAAAATAAATAAAAATTAAATAACGTATTTTATATAATTTTGTATAATTTAGGAAGAATCGATCTAAGCTCTGTCTCGTCCGAATATAAACTGAATCGAATCAGCTACGTAGATTATGTACTCCACTCGAATGTCTGATATGAGAAGCCATCCTTAACTTATATATAGATAAATAAGTCTATGATCTATCTATATATATGTATATTTGTAATTTCTAAAAATTCTATAGTTTTCCCGTTACTTTAAGTGGGCGTGTTCATAACTCTTTAGCCATGGGCAACCGCATTTTGTGTCTTTCGACTTTTTTTTTAGCGCATATTCATAATGTGTTTTCACTTGCCTGATTCATTTAATTATGATTTCCGGGTGTCTAGCGTGTCTATATGAGCGCCTTCTTGTTATTATTATTATTATTATTATTATTATTATTATTATATATAGCTACTTGATTGCTATGACACTGGCAACAAGCTGACACGCCTGAAATGTTCCCTTGTCACTGGCAGAGCCAACCCGTTTGGCCAAAAGCAAAAACCCATCAAACAGCCATTCATCAACTCAACAAGCAAATTTTTGCGCTTTTGCCAGCGCGTGTGTTTGTATTTGTGCATGTGTGTGTGTTGGTGTAAATTGGTCTGTGCGGCATCAATTTGCTTGTATTAGAAACTCATTTCCGCTTGTAATTGACTCGCTCAGCAAACTGACAACGGCTGCTGCCTTAGCTCCCAGCAGCCAGCTCCCAGCTGCCAGCTCCCAGCTGCCAGCTCTCTATCCACAGCTTTCTCTGATTCCTTTGCTTGCTCTGGCTACTGTCGCTAGTTGAGGCTGTTGTTCATGTCCTTGTTGCCTTCTGCATGGGCACAGCCGTTATGCAAATTAATGAGCATGTTGTAGCCAGAGACCACATATACCGCCTACCCAACTAGCTAACCAGCCACGCCCACTATGTGCACTCTCTCTCTCTCTCTCTCTCTCTCTCTCTCTCTCTCTGTGTCTCTCATTGTGGCTGTTTACTCTGACAGCAGTTGGCTGAATTGATTTGCATTCCGTGGTCATCTGATGCTGAGCATTATCCCAATTTCAATTAAACTGTCGCACACAACTGTGACTACAAAGCCAACTAATTTGTTTTTAAGCGTTCCACAATTAGATCAGATATGTGCAGAGCTATTACAACTGTAGTATGCATATATATATACATATATATGTTTGATAATCTCACCTAACTACTAATAGGAGAGTAATTTGTTGCCAAGTTATAACATATGGCAAATAGAAATATTATTCATAATTCTGTCAAGTTTAAGCGAATATTTTCTTTAATTTTAAATAGCTTTATTGGTTCGGTAATAGGAAACGTAGTATCCAATTTATTTATTTCGTGAACCTTATCTCATATATTTATGTATTCTTAATTAATATCAGTTATCGAATCATCGCAATCACGCCTCGCTTATCGAAGTCCCAAATTATATTATATTGATATTAATTTAACACATTTTTTGTATATATTCTCAAACAGCAACATTTATCGATTCGTTTCATTAAAAATGAAAGATTTCAAACTTAGTTTCAGCTACATGAATTCCTCTGTTCAAATTTATTTGGCATAAATCGATATGAAATCGATAAAAATCAATGGAAAATGTATTAAATTAATTATTAATTATTTTTAGCTAATTATTAATTAGTCATTATTGATTAAATTAATTAAATGTATTAAATTTTCACTTCCGTCCAAATATAAATACCAAAGATGTTATACTTAGTTTTACTTAAATCATTCACTCAGCTCCGGCTAGCTTGAGCTAATCGATAATCGATATATACAATCGATTAAAATCGTTAACATATGTACACTTATTCAAACTTAACTCACATTTTTGATGAGCTTTAATCAGCAAATTTATATATAGAAAAATATATATTGAAAAAAAAAAGTTGAGTACTCAACGTTTTCCCAAATCGAAAATAAAGAATGTTAATTGTGCTTTGGCATTTGGCATCTTATAGCCAAATCATTTATACATTTCATATGAGCTTATATCATTTATAGATTTCTAATTCACTGCTGCCTGACATACCCAACAGGGTATTTAGCTAGTCGAACATTTTCTGTTTTTTTTTTTCCCATTTTAAGTAGCTTAAAGCAAAATTTCAATTAACAGCTTAAAGTCTACAAGGCGATTACGTAGCCAATTTGTGCTGTTCAAAATCCAAAATTCCATTAGCCAAACTCTGTGATATTTTACCATATATATATGCATATATACATATATATATATATGTATATATGTTAAACATGACTGCAAATGCATATTCATGTGACTTTGAGCAGCTTAAGAAATTTACATTTGATGCTCTAATATATGTTTAAGCCCTGCAGCTGTAATATTTGAAGCCAATATATATATATACATATGTACATATATGTGCAAGATTTGCTTAGTAGAATTTGTCTTCTATATATATATATATATATATATAGAGAGAGAGAGAGAGAGAGCTATCATAACTGATATCTAATATGCATATGTTTTGTGTATTTACAGAGCCATCGCCACTTTATGATAACAATCATTATCATGAGGAATGTTTGCGCTGCAATTCGTGTGGCCTCAATTTGACTGGGCCCAACCAGAAGCGTGCCAGAAGGTTTAAGGTAAGTACACACACACACACACACGCACACACATTCAGATATATACACACACACACATCAAATCTCTCACTCAGTGGCAATACACGAAGCTCATTTTGAATGCATTTGCTCATATTTGTTGCGTTCAGGTCATTAACAGCACAATTTACGCATGAAATGTGAAATGCGATTTGATTTAGTTTTCATTTCTTTTTTTTTAGTATTCCCACACACACATACACACATAAAGTCAATTATGTTGTTGTTGTTGTTGTTGTTGTTGTTGTTTTTGCAGTTAAGTTGCGCAGCTAAAAAATTCACCGACAGCATTTGTGATTGGATATACCCGACTGCTAGATACACTGTTTAAAAAAAGAAATTTTTGAATGGAAAATGACAAAGAGATAGATAGATAGACAAAGAGGGAGAGAGAGCGAGAGAGAGAAGGAGAGAAAGAGATAGTAAGACTATAGATTTTGATAGATGAGTCATAATAAATCTATCTAAATATAATCTTTGCTCGCTGAATTCCTAAAAAAATAATATCAAAATTTTATAATGAAGCTACTCTGAGCAAGGCTTTCAGTTCTTGGTATAGACTTCCATTCCCCATGAGCCATGCATTGGCGAGAGAAGAAAACTTGAGGCAAGATCTTGGTTAGGTTTGGTTAGGTTTAGCTGTCAGGCCTTGGTCAATTACAACTACAACTGAAATTTATTTTTATTTTTTTAAGTGCTGAGCTTATGCCATTCAAATTTAGTATCTTAGCAATGCAAATGATAAAGTGTAATGGATCAAACCTCTGGCTATGCTTCAAGCCATGGAAAAAGAAGCCATTAGAAAAAAAACTATTACATAAGTACTTTTAATAAAATGCGCATAAAGTTTCATATCTCAATGATATAGAACAAAATATTTTATTACATAAATTCCTTTTGCATTCCACAAAGCACTAATTAAGCATACGCAACGTATAGCAGCTATTCACCTTGAAAAAAACTATTCTATTCTAATTCATATTCATATTCAATGAAAATGAGAACAGAAGCAACAATTGCATAATAAGCATCGAATTAGCATCACAATTAGCCAATCGAAAATAGTTGAAAAATGTTCAATTATATTTGAAGCATAATGTTGAAAGCATTAAAAATTACGGAAAATTAATGTGAGAGACAGCTGGGGGCGTGACTCAGACAATTTATAGTAGTCTATTCCTGATCTTTATCATAGCTCAAATCAATTGAGAATTCTATGTGATTCTGTATGGCTGTTTAAGCGCAGAAGATTTCCCCATAAATTCCTTTGGTTCATAGACCAACTGAGCAAGCTCAAAGCATAGCAAATATTTGACAGTTATCAATTATGTATACTGAAATATATTACTTTTTTATAAAAGAAATCTAGTTTATTTAGCTTTAGAACTTAATGAATGAAACACTGTTTAAAGCATAGGCACTAATTGAGATAGATTTATCTCTAATGTAATCCTAAGCTAAGACAAAACGCTTACCCACTTATACTCTAACATTGCTGTAACAGTAGAAGACACTCTACTGTTAAACTCTGCTGTTAGACTTTGCTCTTAGACTCTGCTGTTAGATTCTGCCGTTAGACTATGCTGTTAGATTCTGCTTTTAATGTTTACTGTAAGACTCTGCTTTTATACTGTGTTATTAAAGTCTACTGTTAGACTCCTCTGTTAGACTTTGCTGTTAGACTCTGCTCGTAGACTCCGCTGGTAGACTCTGCTGTTAGACTCCTCTGTAAGACTCCTCTGTAAGACTCCTCTGTTAGATTCTACTGTTAGACTCCTCTGTTAGACTCTGCTGTTAATGTCTACCGTAAGACTCTACTGTTAGACTCCACTCTTAGACTCCTCTGTTAGACTCCTGCTCCTCCTTCTGCTCTTAGACTCTGCTCTTCGACGCTCTTCAGTTGTTTTGAGTGTATCATGTTATATTACATTAGCGACACGACACACACACACATACTATATATGTCAACTAATATGCTCCACACACTCCATATGTCTACAGTGTATTGAGCATGTTGCATACTTTGCCAGCTGCTCCTTTGGCAGCTCGCTTAGTTCGCAATGTGGCAACAGCAACAAATAATATAAATCATTTACACACATAACTCTCTTAGTCACTCTCCCACTCACTCACTCACTTTCTGTCTCTTTTCATCTGTTTTTCTTTTCTTTTTTTTTTTTTTTTTTTGGAATACAGAACCAAATACTGTGCGATCTGCATTTCGCCGACGTTGCCCTAATGGAGTGCTCGGATTTTATGCAACAGCTGCGCAGCTTCAAGCCGCAATCTCTGGGCTGTGCGGTAGCCAGGCGCAAGAGCTCAACGACGTTAATATTTCCACTGCCGCCGCAAGCTTGTTCAGGTATGTAGTCACATTTTGTTACCCCGTCTCCCCATGTCTTTCTCTTTTTCTTATTTTTTCATTTTCATACATACATATATATATATATATATATATATATATATTTGTATTTATGTATATGTGTGTGTATTTCTGCCGTTTGGTTGTAAAAGCCAAATTGTGCCCAGCAGCGTTGGCTGGCAAAACGCAGTGCCAGGGCCAAATGTGGCTTACAAAGCAAGCAGGCAACACTTTGGCCCCGCACCCTGACACACACACATACACACACACACACACACATACACTCTCTCACTCACGTTCTGTCTCCCTCTCTCTCTCAACCTGCTCTCTCTTGGTATGCCTGCCTGTTCTACCCTTTACATATGCGCCACATATAGCCATTTTTAGCTAATACCCTGTACAAAAAAGTGGGCGCGTGTGTTGATCTGTGTATGTGTGCGATTTCGTAAGTGAAAATGTGACTTTAACGTCTTGTCAAATCTAGTGTGTGTCTCATTATAATTGAAGATATCAACATGTTAAATTTGGCAGGCTGTTCAAGTTGCTGTCAACATTGATAAGTGAAAGAAAAAAGCCGAAAGCTGAAAACTTCGAATCGAAAGCGATATCGTTGTGTTAAAGTGAATGTTAACATTAACAACAATAACATGCTAATAGCATAGCTCAGCAAATCAGTTAAAAATTAATTACTGAGGTCGTTTGTGAAGGGTATCTGGCAGTCCTCGACAGCAGAGCTGTAATACAATATCCTTGTGTGCGTTTGTGTGAAGCTGCCGGCGCCATCATTATAATTCAAATGAGATTTGCGCGCCTAGCAATCCACACACACAGCGAGAGTGAGAGAGAGAGAGAGAGAAAGAGAGCTACATATTTGCAGTGCCTGAGCATGGGGCAGACATAGAAAAGCGCTTGCAAGTCCACAACTTGAAGAATGTTTGGCATTTTGCACAATAAAGTTGTTCAAACATATTTCGTGTAACACACACACACACACACACACACACACATGCGTGACATAGATAACATTCGCCATTTTTTCGCCGACATATACTTTTAATTCAGTTTTCATTTTACTTTATTTCCTTTCATATTTGACAAAAATCATAAAATAAACAGAAAAAGAAAAACCGTCCAAATGAAATAGAATTGAGCCCATTTAATTAAAAGGGTTCGAAAATCTGTCACATCAGTCGCAAAAGATACCCTATAGCAGCATTATATCTACAGTAATAATATATAAAATAATATATATAATAAGTATAACTATATCTATATCTATATCTATATCTATATCTATATCTATATCTATATCTATATCTATATCTATATCTATATCTATATCTATATCTATATCTATATCTATATCTATATCTATATCTATATCTATATCTATATCTATATCTATATCTATATCTATATCTATATCTATATCTATATCTATATCTATATCTATATCTATATCTATATCTATATCTATATCTATATCTATATCTATATCTATATCTATATCTATATCTATATCTATATCTATATCTATATCTATATCTATATCTATATCTATATCTATATCTATATCTATATCTATATCTATATCTATATCTATATCTATATCTATATCTATATCTATATCTATATCTATATCTATATCTATATCTATATCTATATCTATATCTATATCTATATCTATATCTATATCTATATCTATATCTATATCTATATCTATATCTATATCTATATCTATATCTATATCTATATCTATATCTATATCTATATCTATATCTATATCTATATCTATATCTATATCTATATCTATATCTATATCTATATCTATATCTATATCTATATCTATATCTATATCTATATCTATATCTATATCTATATCTATATCTATATCTATATCTATATCTATATCTATATCTATATCTATATCTATATCTATATCTATATCTATATCTATATCTATATCTATATCTATATCTATATCTATATCTATATCTATATCTATATCTATATCTATATCTATATCTATATCTATATCTATATCTATATCTATATCTATATCTATATCTATATCTATATCTATATCTATATCTAGAGATTTTACAGGGTATACCATGTTGTTCTGCTCTTGCCCAATCATTCGGTTTTCCATTTTTTTATTTAATAACCCTCGTATATGTATATTGACTGCCAACCGAACGGATGGATGGTCAAAAGTTTATTAACTGCATTTATTACGAAACTTTTCGTATTGGCCAGCTCCTCTCCCATTCTCGCCCATCAACGCACATCCGCGTCAAACAGATTCTGCCAGAGCCGTTTATTTGCCGTAGATTTTAATTATGCAATTCCATATGAAATGCGCATCGTTTGCGCTTTAAGCGTAAATAGAGAAGGACAGAAAAACGAGTTGTCAAAGCTCCTCTGCTCAGATCAAACAAATTGAATGAAAATTAAATGTGTCATATCAGATAACGTTCGAGTGTCGCGTCAAAGGCCGCAATGTGTGCTCATATCGGATAGGTAGAAATTCTTGTTTACTCTGAGCACATCGACATCATCGACTGATTGCAGAACACTGAATGATTTAAGAACTGCAGTAGATAGAGTAAAGCGTGTGCTTAATGTAGTAACCGAGTTGAGACTGCTTTACCCGTCATTAAATAAAAAAAGAAATATAAAAAAATTTTTATGTTAATTGAGCGCAGACTTTATAATTTGATATAGTGCAAAAGTGAATCATACCCAATATGAGTTTATGTAATAAAGCATTCATTGCTACAAGAGTTTTCATTTATTAATAAAGTTCAGAATTTTAAAAATGATTTTCAATAGATCTTTTTTGAAAACTCAAACTACTGTAACTTTTTTTTTTGAACACAGCTAATGCCAATACTTTTTTGCCCCACTGTAGATACTTGTGTAACTATATATTTTAATACATGTGTATAGTTATTTATGATTATTATTTTAATTTTTTTTATTTATTAAAATATATATATATATATATTTTTTTTCTTTTTTTTTTTAATGGTTTTTTTATAGATCACTTAGATAGACAAAGATACTTTTATAAATATATTTTCAGATACATAAATATAAGATAGCTACTATTAGGCATATATTTTCATATACATATATACGTATTTATTTATTATTATTATTTTATTTTACTTCTATTTATATATTCTAATATTAATATAATATTTTATTATTTTTTTGGCTTTTCGATGATGAAACTTTTTTTTTAAGATTTTTAATATATATCTTTTTTTTATAGATATAGATACTTTTATACATATATGTATATTATTTTAATATTATTATTATTTACATATTTTTATTATTATAATATTTTTTATTTTATTTGTTTTTTATTATTTATTTAATATATATATATATATATATATATTTATTTAATTTTTTTTTTTTTACTTTACAATGATATGACTTTTTTTAAGTCAGCTTCAGTTTCATTGGCTTCAGTTTGTCATAGTCTATAGTTTGTCCAGCTCTTTACTTAATTGTCTGTACTAGTCTGCAGCTGCTTTAATTCATTGCATTCCCATTTGCTCATTGTTCGGGGAGGGGTGGAGGCCGAGGCCGAGGCGGCGTGCTCGGAGCCGTGGGAGAGGCGTTAAGTGCGCTCGTCTAAAGTGATTTGATGCGTGTCACATTCGAGAGTGCGAGTGCTGCTTAGAGAACGAACTGCGTGACATATTTGTATTCAGCACTTTAGTGCCAAAAGGCAGCAACTGACACGCACTGCAAATCATACATACAGAGAATGAGAAAGAGATAGAGAGAGTGAGACAGAGAGAGAGAGAGAGAGAGACATGTGCACGCACAAGTGCAGCAAGCATGCATTGTCAACAAAAGTGATGAAGCAAACTTTTGTAGCCTGCCACACGGCTAGCATAATACCCATGCATATATATGGCAACTGCTGCAACTCGCACCACCTTTAACCTCTACTCTACCAGCCCACACCATCCACCCCCCCCCCTCTTTCTGTCGCCCTCCTAGTGACCACTTTTATGCCAAGCCACGCTCCAACTGTGCCTCTACACACGCCCCACAATAAGTGCAACAACAATGTCTTTGTACTGCAAATGCTTTTTAACTGTGCTTTTATACCCTTTTAACCAGAGCATGGCAGAAAAAAGAGAGCGAAAATGCAAACACAATAAAAATAATAGGCATTGGAAAGATTTTTAAGCCGAATCTTAAAGGTAGTTCGATATATGAAATCTATGGAATCTATGGGAAATTGCTTAAATAACTTTAACCAGATAAGCCTTAGCTCTATCTGTGGAGGAAATGATATTTCTACAATCTAAAGATTGTAACTGCAAAATTCTAGATAATAGTTTTCAGCTGCTCTCGGTGAGATCCTAATACTTTATAGAAAGAAGCAGCTACGCTGTGTGTTTTATGAATATCAATATGGTTTACGTTCATACGAACTGACGGATAGACAGACGGACGGACGGGCGGGCAAACAGCCGTATAGGATAATAGACTGTTGGTTAGATGGGACGAAAGAAGGGATGTAAGGGAAGTAAGACAAAGATTGTACCAAATCAAAAAACTCTTTTTCAATTCGATATAAGCTTAATGAAGCGAACTCTACATGACACCCTCCCTCTCTCTCTCTCCCTCTCCCTCCCTCTCTCTCTCTCTCTTCAATTTTTGCTTGATGCGAAGTATGACTGTGCCACGGCACACATATAAATAGATGAAATTATGCAGTAAATACATCATTTAGAATGCTGATCCATATAAACGCAAACGCGGCATAATAACAGGCGAGAGTTATAAACACGTATTATAAGACATCCTCACACAGAGTGAGAGGAGAGGAGCGAGCGAGGCATGTGTGTGTGTGTACGTGACAATTAAATTTATGAAGCTCAATGCAGAAAAAGTCCAAAAAAAAATAAGGTAAGGACAGAGAGAGGGAGAGGGAGAGGGAGCGGGAGAGAAAAGTAGGCCAAGTCCAAGTCCAAGTCCAAGTGCAAGTTCAAAAGCCAGTTCAGCATTCGCCAAGACCTGGCAAATGGGCGCGTGACTGCTGCCAAGAAACGCCTAACTTGGCCCATTAGCAGCCAGACGGTGGTGCGGATCAAGTAGCAGTCGACACTCGTCTCGACTCAACTCAACTCAACTCAACTCAAGTCGACTCAGTAGCGGCACCACGTGGGAAATAAAGCTGGCATACGCAGCTGTCAAATGGAGTTCCAAATGGAACCGTAACCCAAAACTAACCTTAATAATATCTTAACGGCAACCTGCCGCCTGCTCTGTTCCCAGCTGCCAGCACAATCGCCAAAAAAATCCATTCAACATTCAATTCAATTCAATCGATAGCATAGGCAACCAACAAAACGAAAAGTCGATGCATGCTTGGCATGATAGCAGAGCAAGCCTAATGAGGCTTGACTATGGGAAGTGTGTAAAGCTTTCAAGGCTAAGGAAATTGCAATTACAAAAGTCAAACTTAATCAATCAAACATTGTTGTTGTGTGTTTCTAGCTCTACTCACTCTCTATCTCTCTCTCTCTCTCTCTCTCTCTCTTTCTCTCTGTCTGTCTCTGCCTGGCAGGTATTTTGGCATTGTCCAGAGTGTGAGCATTATATACATATGAGCACATTATCTTTTTTCTGTATTATAAATTCTTGTAATCATAAATTCCATTCCACGCTCATCTGTCAAGACATTTTACATTTTAATATGCATTATTAATTGCTTGAGCACATTTTGCGGTAAGCAACACAAAAAAAAAAAAAAAACTAGCCTTAGGCAATGTCTTGGCTACAGCTACAGCACCTCCAGCACCCCTACATCCCCTATATAGACTACATCCCCTACATCCCCTACATCCACTGCATCCCCAACCTCGCCTACATTCTCTGCATCTCCTACATCACCTCTAGCCCAGTCTTATGTAGTCTGCATATCGTACATCTTACCACCCTACATTAATTCCACGCCCAGTCCACTGCACTACCGGCATCCCCTTCTGCTCCTACACCCCTAATGGTGCGCCTGTCACTTTGCCATTTAGCAATTGTGTTCATGCCACGCCCCGCTGTCGTTTTTGCCACAATAAATTCAAGAGCAGACACAGCAACTCAGCGCACAAAAACAAAAGAATTTGCAAAAAATATAAGGGCAACACTGAAAATACCCTGTAAAAAAAATTAACTTAAGATAGTTTTACAATAAAAAATACTGCAAAATTAAAGAAACAAAAAATTCAAAACTTAACAAATCGAACAAAATTATAATTGATAGACGATTGATTGATTCAGCTTGATTCAGCCAAGTCAATCAAAAGTCTCTGCAGAGAAGTAGAAGGTATAGCTCCTGCTGTCTGAAGATATGTATTCAATATTCTCTGCAGCTAGAAGCTGGATCTCTACTTCTTCGATTATCTACCAGCAGTACACACTCATCTACCCCATTTCTTCTTCTATTTACGTGGTATTTAACAATGACACAAAAAATTGAAATATAAATTATTTGGCTGTCGCGTCCATCTATTTGTCAGCTGTGCGTTCCATTTGTTAGTTACCCTTGGCGCAACTCTCCTTCCCTCTCTCTCGCTCTCCCCTCTGTCCCATTCTATGCACCTTGAGTCCGCCTACTCTGCGGCTATTTTAATATTTTAATATATCCTGGCACGCATTTCATCTCATTATTTGCGACACGAATCGCGAACGAGCTCGCGCGGCTTTTCACGAAACATGAATATAAAATATTATGCGAGCGCCCAGATTTTCCCCACTTTGCGCTTTTCATATTAATTTATGGCCGTGGCTTTTTCTTCATTCAACATGCCGGCAATTAATTAATTGCCCGCCATTGTCTGGCCATCGACCATGGATCTCTGCCGTGATATGTAGCTAAGCGAAAACTAAAGCTCTGCATTGATTGCATTTGCTCAGAGAGAGCTCCACACAATTTCCCAATTTTCCTTTTCGTCTATTCAATCTCTTTGACAGTTTATTTTAATTAGTTTTCAGTTTGCCAAGAATGCAGCAGCAGCAGCTCAGCTCATCTATTCACACTGCTTCCCACTTCATGTGATTAACAAAATAACTTGCTTAATATTGAATCAATTTGTTTCCAATTAGACAGTTAATTGATTCCAATTAGAGTGCCCCCATGCTGTATATATATATATAATATTCATATCTCATTGCTAACAATTTGCAAAGCATATTTTCAACTTCAGATACAATTTGCTGCACAACGCTGCGTATGCGCAATGCCACAATTCATCCATACGCACCGTTGGCCCAGTCGAAATGATGTTTAATTAAAATTTGACAATTTTAATGCGCTCCTAATTGAACAAAGAACTAAAGAATTAAATGTACACATTTCATTACAAATTTCAAACTAAAAGCCAAGCAAATGAGCTGCAAAGCTGAGATTTGACCAAGCAAGAGAGATATATTTTTAAAAAAACCTTAAATTAGCAACAGTTTCATTTAGTGATAGGAAATAACATTTGTCGTATTAAATGAGTCATGACATTTAAATATAATATGGCTAAGAAATTTATGGTAATAGAGAAAAAGGTGTCAGGATTATTATCATGAAATTATCTGAAATCTGTAAAGCATAAATTTTGATTGATTGACTGATTGAGCATTGATTGAGCAAATACTTTATCTCCAGCAGCATCAAGTATAACTAGCTAAGACACGACTCTAATAATTCTTTGTTATTCTTTTTTTGTTTCATTACAATTTGTTAGACTACCATTAGCTATATTCTATAGTCGACAGAGCTTGCTTCAAGTCTCTTTAAAGTTGTATTGATTCCTTAACTTCTACTCCTACTACCGCTCCCCATAGCGCCTAGAGATAACAAATCTGGTTTAATGGCATATTGATAGCTTCTTAATAGACGTAATTATATGCTGTCACGCTTCATGTGCCTTCACACGCACTTTTCGCAAATTAAAAAAAAATAATAAAAATAAAAATAAATAGAAAAAAAAATAAATAAAAAAAAAAAAATCAGTAAAGCAAAACTTTATAAATGTTATCAATATATTGTCTACCCAGGTGTCTACGACCCCAGCAGCTACTGTTATCTCTCCCTCTCTCTCTCTCTCTCTCTCACTCACTCTCACTCTCTCATATGTGTGTGCGTGGGTGTGCTTGTGCAATTATTATGCTGCTGACATGACAGAAACAGTCGAAGCTGCTGCTGTAGGTAAAATCTTGCGGCAAGTGGAAAGTGGCTCGTGTTTGATAATGCCGCACGTAGCACGGCGACAAAAGCACATTTTCTGCACAGACTAGTAAAGCAGGCGAAAAAAAAAAAAAAAAACAAACAAAAACAATTAAAATAAAATCAATAGAAAACATAGCCCGGTTGACATTTGACACGAATGTTCAGATAACGCAGCTTCAACTGCTTCAAACTAACATGAACTTCATTCATTTTTCTGGAAAATCGAAAAGTCGCACACATTTAATTATCGATGATCGTTTATCGTTTATCGTTCATAAATATATATATTTTATATTAGATATAGAAAATGCAAATAGTTTATCATTTAAGTTTTGTGACTCTTAAACAGAAACTAATTCAAGTAAAAAAAAATACGTTATATATTGAGTAATCGATTTTTATCGTTATCGTTACTCAACTGCGGCATTTGCAGAGCTAACGAGCTAGGTCAGTGAAAAGCCCAGCTGTCGATGAACGGCCAGAGCATTGTTGATCAACTGATCTTTGAAACGCCAAATATTATCGTCACGCACGGGCGGCGGCTCCTTAAGCTGCATTATGTCGTCCGGTTCGCGATAATGCTGCATTTGGCCCAGTGCGACGGAGACATCGTGCGCAGAGCATGCGCCCCGCCAACCAATCGGAAAATGATTGTGCACTGCGGTCACATAGGCCGTGTTATGCAGACACTTAATGGCTGAATGCACATTCAAGTGCTTGGCCACACGCTCCACATGGCGCAGCATGTAGAAACGAGCCGGCGGCGTCTCATCCTGCTTCAGCTCTTTGGAATAGTAAATGTTGCGAAAGCACAAACTGCAGCGGGCCAAACAGTCGTCCTTATATAGGGGTGGATCGTTGTAGTCGCCGTTCGGATTCCGTTCGAGCCGCTCGACCAAAGCTGTCCAGTTGTGCAGCTGACCCAACGGCATGATCAGCTCATCCACATCCATCACAGCCAAATAGTCAAATTCGTACATATTGCGATAAAAACAATCGTTGTACATTAAGACCTCGTTCAGGCGTTTGTTCAATAGCACATTGATCGCCGGATTTGTCAGACCCTCGATCAAACGGAATGGACGTAGCTCAACTAAACCGTCGTGCTGCTCATAGTGTCGCAGCGTACGAATTGTATTCGGATGCAAAGTATCGTCACCCAAATAGAAGGCCGTAACCCGCTCTGCCCCCAATAGACGCACCATCTCCAGCCATTCCACAAATCTGTCCGTCTTATCCTCATAGGGAAATTGCAAGTCCTTGACACAAACACCGAAACGCAACGAACGCCGTCGTTCTGGGGCCCGATAGTAGACACGCAGAGCATTGTTGGCCCGTGCACAGCGATCCGTAAAGACGATGGACACCAGCTGCGGTACCCGATGGCGACGCGCTCCGCCAACGAGCGGGCAGGTGAAGAGCATCGGATAGACCTGTTCGGGCCCCACGCCCCAGCCGTCGTACCATAGCATATCATGCTGTGTCATTTCCAGCAATTCCGGCCGATTGCTATCCTCATACCAAACCTGACAGTAGGTGCTCTCGTAGGGTCCATAGAAGCTGCTAATCATGCCCAACACCACGATGCTCGGTGCATGCTCGACATTGAGCCGACGATCGTAGAACGCGCTATAGAGAAAATAGCTAACATTTCCGCCCATACTGAATTGATAGTATTCATTCTGAATATTGAGATCCTCGATGCGTGGATAGGGGGCGCAATCCTTATCGAATGACCAGCTGCGATTCGCATTGTTGCGCAGCAGCTGCTTCACGACATTTAGATCATCAACGGGTTGCACTGGGATCGCTGGGGCTAAGTGTTTGGATTGACTGAACATTAATTTTGTCAGATAGATAGATCTCAGATTTTCAGATAGAACTCACTTACCTGATGGACTTTTCGATGGCCATTTATCTGCTGTTGTGCGAGTACGATTGGACCTTACCCTTGCGGCTGGCTGGATCAATGCCAGCATTGTGATGCAAAGGACAGCCAACAGAATCCAGACCAAGATCTTAAGCCATGACAACACCTGCCACAGCCTCATCGTACAGCTGCGTAACTTGTATGAGAGTGCCAGGTCCAGCCTCTTTGACGGCAGAATGAGTGACTCTCAACTGAACTGAAGTCATACCTTGCAGATGTCTGTGTGCTAGATTACGAGATACCCTGCACTTGTTAACAATCAACGCAGACTCTGTCGTCATATGCTGCACAACTCAAGATTGATGAAAGATACCGCAAGTTAACAATAATTTCGACAATATTATCATACCCTTTTTGTGATGCATTCTTAATGGGTATCGATGCTTGTTGCACAAGTAATCAGCTAAGTGAGGTTTGTATTTGAACACATAACTAACATTGAGTTGTCACCGGGCGTTTCCCCTTGACCTTCATTGATGTCAACTGCGCGAGAGAAAGAGATAACTAAGTCATGCAACGAAATGGGAATGGAACATTGCTTTAAGAGAAACGAACTTAAGTAATAACTTTTTTCATCTGTCTTTGAAATAAACTACAAGTGAAACATAACGTATGCTGATAAAGATATCAGATGACATATGATGTAATCTGTTAATGTTGAAAAGATGAAAAGCATAAATCGAACTGAGATAAGACCAACCTTGAAAGAAAACAGATGTATAACACTTTTGTGACTTGAATTAGACAATTAGAGAAGAAAGAAAAAAATTAATTATGAAAGAGAATTGAAAGTGGAGCATTGGCTCTATAACTAATATAAAAATACAAGATGAGACAAACTGAGAGAACGAGAGAATCAAAGATTATCTTGATTGAAACGAAATGAAAGTGCAACAGCATGAATATATTCATATTGAGAAACTATTGCATACAGAAATTACATATATAACAAATATACAAATATATGATAAGATTAAATAGTTGTAAAGCATAAAACTCACTGAGTGAACGGAACATTGAGTCAAAGTTAGTCATAGGAATAAAACGGAATTGTGGAACGGGCAAACAAACTCAATACAATCAACTATACTTAGTTTAATTGCATTCAAGTAACCTACGCAACAGATGGAATTGGTACAGCGGCCGCATAAGAAATTCAATTTGGTCTCACTCCAAAGACGCATTTAAATAATTAAAGCGCTGAACGAAATGAATTTGGAACAATTAGTTCTAAATGCCAAATACATTTTGCCTTTCTGTCCAGAAACAAAATGGTTGAAAATTGTCAGCCCCACCTACTTGCCGCCTCCCAAAAAAAAAAAAAAAGAAAAAAATACGCTCAAATTGAATTCAACAGAGAGCTGCCCTTCCTCTCCCCCCCTCCATTCCACTATTGTCTCTTACCTTCCTTCGCTTGATGGCTGAAGTTCAGATGTCCACGCATTTTCAAGGGCCCTAACAAGCTGCAAACAAGGCTCAAACACATGGCCGGCATTATTATGGATGGCAGCGTACCGTTAACGCCGCCAATGGCCACAATGACAAAAGAAACAACCAATTCGCCATCATCCAGCCCCAGCACTAGCCCTAACTGTCCACCCTCCTCCCTTGGCCCATTTGGTGGGTAGCGACGTTCGCGTCACCTGCATTAAATTATTGATTCGATTTCGCGCGCGGCTCGTTTTCTATTGTGGTAAATATTTGAGGCTGAATGAATTGTGGTCGGAGAGTCATTGTCAAAGTTGGCGCCGTTGTTGCCACAGCCAATTCCTGTTCATCCCCTGCACGCGGCCGACAGGCCCCAACCAGTCACTCGGTTAGTCAGTTAGTCAATTTTTCATATGCCCTTTGCCACGCCCAGCCGAGCAACAGTAACAACAACAATACCAATAACAACACCAACAAACACCATTGGAATCAAATTTATGTGCGGTGTGTCGTCTACTGGAGTATATGCCTATGTGTATGACAGTGCGTCTGTGTGTGTACGTGTGTATGTATGTGGGTGTGTGTGTGGGTGTGTGGATGTGTGTGTCTATTCGCCAGGCAGCAAACAAGACATAATCAATCACTTAACCCCGAAAAAAAAACAAGCGAACCAAACGTTCGCTTCAATTAAAGTTTCGCTTTCATTCACTTAGCCCAGCGAGAGCAGAGTAAAAGTGAAAATCCAACCTATATGGAGAGCCCAGCCCTACACTGAGCGAAATACTTATACTTATATTTAAAAGTATACTACTTATACTTATACTTATACTTATACTTATACTTATACTTATACTTATACTTATACTTATACTTATACTTATACTTATACTTATACTTATACTTATACTTATACTTATACTTATACTTATACTTATACTTATACTTATACTTATACTTATACTTATACTTATACTTATACTTATACTTATACTTATACTTATACTTATACTTATACTTATACTTATACTTATACTTATACTTATACTTATACTTATACTTATACTTATACTTATACTTATACTTATACTTATACTTATACTTATACTTATACTTATACTTATACTTATACTTATACTTATACTTATACTTATACTTATACTTATACTTATACTTATACTTATACTTATACTTATACTTATACTTATACTTATACTTATACTTATACTTATACTTATACTTATACTTATACTTATACTTATACTTATACTTATACTTATACTTATACTTATGCATTCAGGCTTTCGCTCAGTGTGGCATACGCTCAGACCTCAATTTTGTTCGGCCTGTGTTATGTGCGTGCTGAGTGGGGGATTTTGTCGCAGGCATTAGGAAGTGGGCCAGGGGATATGGCTCAGCGACGGAAGCAACCAATTTCCGGCTGCAGCTAGCGCCCTAGTTCACTTTGCATACATTTAGGCGCTTTAGTGTGCCTCCGCCTCTGCTCGAGTGTGGAACGATAAAGCTGTTGCTGCGGCTGCTGCTGCTGTTGCTGCTGCTGCTGCTGCTGCTGTTATTGAAGGAATGACGTACTCAAAATTCAAAATTCATTGGAGCACACGCTCGCAATGCCAAGCGCATAAACCCAACTAGCGTACAGTGCGCCCCAGCTAGCGCGCATATCACAGTCGATTTGGTAAATGTATTTACATATACATATTTCTAGTGGCGAGTCCTATTGGAATCATTAAGATTTCAATGCACTGCAGCATTATTGATTAACCCTTGAATGGGTTTTCGGCGCAGTCAGCAGTTAGCAGTTAGCAGTTAGCAGTTAGTTGTCAGCAGTCAGCAGCCAACAGCCACGCCCCCCCGTCCGTCCCAGTTGGCGGCCCCTTTTCTGACACGGCTCAAATCCTATTTCGCCGCACACATTTAGCATAATTTAGCACTTCATTACGAGGCGCAAGGCAACTGCCACAAAGCAAAAGCCGCAAGAGCCCCAGCAAAACCAGCTGCCAGCTGAAAGTTTTTCACCTCATTCCAAAACAAAACCAACCCCATCCCCACACCCTCCATCCCCTCGCCAACTTTTATGTGGCGACTTGATGGCAAGGCTTATGCGATTTGTCGCGCATAAGCAAATTGACAAAATCTTAAATCGCAAGCTGCAGGTACGAGGAATTATATGTGTTTGCATTATGTATCCCAAGTGATTATGCCACGTTTTCACACACACCCCACACCCATACACACACACACTCATTCATTCACACAATTGAAATTGAGAGAAACTTGTGTCATATTCGCTCGAATTTCAGCTATTTTGTGTCAATTTCTGGCAAAAGTTTTGCAAGCTGAAAACTTTTGAGTATGCTTCGCTGACATATTCTTTTCGCTACACGAGCATATACATATACATATATATATATATATATATATATATATATAATATGTGTATATTATTTTAAGTATGTCCTTAAACATGTGCTGTCCCATTCATAAGCACTTTGACAGTTGTTTGAAAAACTAAACGCGTCTGGCTCAACTTCATATCTCTCGATGGGCTTTAAACTTTCGACCGTTGACATTTGAAATATGTGTCATATATATATACATGTTATATATTCGTATATTAATCGCTTTCATAGATGCATGTCTATCTTGATAGCCAATATAAAAAATACCAATATAATATATGTTGCGATAGTTGCCTAACCGATAGTTGTCAGCGAGACGTTATTTTATTGCGAAAATTCCAAGCCTTATCATATATTACCAAGTTCAGGCTAGTAAAAAATTTGGCAATATAATGAAAGCTAAGACAGCTTTAGTAGCGTGAAGCATTGGGTGACCAAGCAAGAGTATTATTAATTTCAATAGCAAAACTTCTTTAATTCTTCAAGTTATCGATAACATTTTACTTTTCACATATTTAATAGAGCCTGACATTTAATTGATGATATATATATATAATATATGTCATATATATATGTAAATAATTTGAAATATATTAACATTTCAAATATTTTTCCCTTGTGCAAGCTTAATCTACGAATTCTCTTTTAAGTTCTCAGAAGAACATCTAGGCGAAGAGCCGCATCTAGTGTAATGCAAAAATATTGAAAAACAAAAAAAAAAACTCAAAAAACTTATCATATTATAAAAACTCAGCCAGCCGAACTCCCATTTGTGTAACGTTCAGTGTCTCAAAAATGGCATGCATGTAGCTTAAAAATGAAAACAAATTCAATTTTATATCCCAAAACAATTTCTACTTTATCACAACTTCTATTCATATAACTCTTAATTGTTCACTGTGAATGCCAGATGCAATAAATTATTTTCGAATTCGTATTTAATTGAAATTTTTGGCTGTAAAGCAACCTCAAATCGAAACTCAATCAAGGCAATAATCAAATGTCTTTGCAAACAGCCTTGGTCAGCACCATCAAAGCATGAGAGAGAGAGAGAGCGAGAGAGAGCGTGCGAGAGAGATCAATCAAACTGCCACGCCCATTCGCAACCACAGAGCCTCGGCCGCAAAACGTGTGAAGCACGTTAAACATTTTGTGGCTGGCAAATTGATTGGACGATTTGCAAGTTGATTAGCCGCAATACAATTTGTAGCCAATGTTGCAGCAATTGCAGCAGCAACAGCAGCAGCAACAGCAGCAGCATCTGTGTATTAGGGTGGTCTAGGGTGGCCCTGTTGTTTGGCGCTTGATGCGTGTGACATGAATGCAATGCGAATGAATAATTTATGTATAATGTATTGCGAGCGCTACATAAAGCGTCCAATACTCTTTCAAGGCAATCAACTTTAATTGCTGATTACGTATACGACGCATTGAACGCTGTCCATTTCACACTCTTTGTTTGCCTCAGTGTGTGTGTGTGTGTGTGTGTGTGTTGCATTTCATTGCAAATTGTGTTAACAAAACGCTCGCAACAAAGAAAAATATATTTCAATAATTTTCTTTGCTGCTTCAATCTTTTGTTGTTGTTGTTGCTGCTGCTGCTGCTGCTGCTGCTGCTGTTGGCGCATAATTCGAAAATTGAAATTGCCATCACGTACATAACGCCGGCAGCGACGTCCTCGCGTCGCGTCGCGTCGCGTCGACGTTGCGTCACTTGTCAACATGAATTTCCAATTTTCCTTTACCGCCGCACCGTTCTATATGCTCTCATTTCTTTAGCTTCTTCTCATTTGCTTTAAACTTTTCTCTTTTTTTTTTTGGCGCACATACTCTAACCAAAGCGAGTTAAGCCAGCTATGCGCTAAGCGCATTCCACACTGAAACTGAGCTGGGTTGTAGCTGGAGCTGGGGTTGTTTACAAAATGCCAAGAGTTTAGCTGAAAATCAAAAACAAAAATATCAATTTAAAGAGTTTTTTTATATACATATTTTCTCATTGTTGTTGATACATACACTTCGCTATGGTTGCCTCTCAATTTCCTATATAAGCTGACTTTACTTACTCTTGATTTATGTCTTGTGGGAATACAAAATTTGAAAATAACTGTTGACATATTCTAAGCTAAAAAAATTCCATCAGCAGCATTTTTTATTTTATATACAATACTAAATATATCTGAAAGATTCAACAAAATTAAAATTTTTCATACAAATTTTTTACTATATTTTATAGCGCATTCAATTGTCGTCTTTCGTATTTTTTACACAATTTTTTTGTTTTTTTTTCAAAGTATTTCACTTTCAAGATTTTGTTGTTTCTTAATAAGTACTTTGGCTGTTGCTGCGGATTGTTGTTGTTGTTGTTGTTGTTGTTGCTGCTGCGGAATGTTGTTGTTTTTGTTGTTTGTTATTGTTGCTCTGCATTTTAGGCTTTTGTAGAACGCTGCGCGCTTTAGGCTCATGTTGGCGCTGCTTTGCCTTTTTTAATCTAATAGTAAAAAAAATATCTCGCAAAATGCGTCTTAGAATTTTTAGTCACTGAATATATGACATACAACAAATATCGTATAAATATCCAAGCACACAAATTGCTCTTTAGTCTAACTTGACCTAACTAGCCTTGATAATTATCGATTTGAGTAATTAAGGTTATATTGGCTAAAGGCAATTAGAGACAGTCTGTCACCTTCTGAATATTTGATATAAATATTTGGCGTACGAATGACTCAAGGAAAGTTATTTCTTGACTCGCCGACTGCAAATCGATAGTTATCGATTGCAATTAACAAAGACTTGGGTATATTTGCCTTTGTTTTTCAGCTGAACTGAATCTTAGCTGAATATTTAGACAATAATATGAATCGAGCGTAGCAGCAGCAATCAAAATTGCAGATATCTATCGATATTTATCGATTTGAATGAACGACATCATTGCTGTATTTACATATGGCTGGTGTCGACAATAATCATTGTCAATATAATATATAAAATGAAAACTCTATGCTGTAAAGATCTAATAAAATATAAATATCGATAAATATCGATTAAATACAAATACATAAAACCTTACATCCTCATGCAATCATCAATCATCCTGTCAATGATATCCCATAAACAAGTAGAAACAACAAAAGCTTAAAGCCATCAAATTCAACTATAAATCGATAATTATCGATATCCATATAAATGAAACTGTCTAGCATTAACTGAACTGTTGTTTGCCCCTTTTTTAACTGCTTTTTTATGACCCATAAAATGTTGAATCGAAAAAGCTTAACAAATTTAAATTTTATGTGTGAATGTGTCTGCGTGTATGCGGGTGTGAATGTGTCTGAGTGTGTGTGTGTGTGTGTGTGCGTGTGTCTGTTTGAGTGTGTGCGTGTTTGTGTTTATTTGTGTTGATCTTAAACCTCACCTCTGCCCGCTTTAATTGCCCTTCAAAGTTTGTTGTTAATTTTTTGCCAACACACCTCGAATTATGCCGCTTCGTCTGCTAACTTTGAAGTGACCCCAAACAGGCAGACTCTTTCTCTCACACTCTCGCTCTCTCGCTCTCTCTCTCTCTCCCTTTGTGTGAGTGTGTGCATAGGTACATGTGTATATCTGTGTCTGTGTTTTTGTGTGTGTGTGTGTGTTAAGCTGCTCGCCAGCATTATCATCATTCTGATTAAACGCAAACAGCGCTGAAAACAAAATTAGTTGACATTTATGCAAATGCATGTCGGACCTCAACGACAAACCAGCTTACTGTCCAGCTCGCACGCACATACAAAGCGACCACACCCCCTTTTATAACACCCATTCGTGCCATGTTTCCCCCTTTTTTTGTACTGCCTTATCGCACTGTCTCTCTTCAGCCGTAGCTGCAGCCGCTTGTGCAAGCGCCGGGCCAAGTTTTAAGTCCGCATCAAGTTTTAATTTTTATACTCGTTCACAAGCTTTGAAGAGTATATTGGTTTCGGGCAATATTCGTCTTGTTATACAATGTTCAATTGTTTGTCCTGTTTGTCCTGTCTATCCTTCCGTAACTCTTTACGTCCGTTCGTTAATCCTTAATCCTACTGAAGCTAGAACAGATCTGTAATAATGTAATCAGATTCTCATAGGGCCTATATGCCCACTAAAGGCGTGCGAAAACGATCTATATCTATATCATTGAACACGAAATTATATATAAAAAAACCTCTTAAAACTAGAGATTTGGGATTTTGAATATATATTTATAAGTTATGAATAAGAATAAGAATAAAAAAAAAATACATATATAGTATAAGAAATATATACACGCCTATTTGAAGAAGTCTCAACTCATCCCTACAAATTGTTTATAAATCTTAGAAGCCAAGAATTCTATGGACGCGCATTACGCAGTCAATCACACTCTACCATAACAGCATGCTTACTTCATCTTTTTTTTTTTTTTTCCTCATTTTATATTTCTTCTTACTGTTCTTCTGCATCTTAATTTCTTTTCTACTTTTGGTAAATCTCTCTCGCATTTGATTTCCCAGCTTTAATCTTTGTATATTTTTAGCAGAATTTTCTAAATGAATAATAAAGAAATTTTAGGTTCTGTGCTTAGCCTCCCGCTGCTCAGATTTCAATCGCAAAATTTCGCTTTCAAGTTTTTAATCACAAATAATTTTTGAGGCTAAATGCTATGCAACTGACAGGCCTCACTGTACGGTGAAACAACAAACAAGGAAAAAAAAAAGAAGAAGAAGAAGAAGAAAAAAAGTGGGGAAAACCCCCAACGAACGCTGCGCTCGCTGTAAATTGTAATCATCAAAGCGTCTGTTGAATCGCTTGGTGTTACTTCTTACAGTGACCGCGGCGCTCAAAACTACAGTGAAACTAGCATCAAGTGAACAGTGAAAAAAAGAAAATAAAACTCAAAAAGTGCACAGTAAAGTGAATTGAAATCAAATGCAGCGTCGCCGCCAAATGCTGCTAATGCGATCATCTCAATGTGCTCAATCACACACAGAGATAGACTAACACACACACACACACAGACAGAGAGATAGACTCACACCTAAACCAAGTCAGCCGAATCGCACGTGGAAAATTCGGTCACGTTGTCGAGCTGGAAATTGAAAAACGCTTTTCGTTTCGCCTCTTTACGCTTTCGCTTTCGCTTTCGTTTTCGCTCTCGCTTTCCTTTTGTATTCGGAGCCGTCGCTGCGTTGCCCTATTTCTAAAAGGTTATCACAACTTTGTCATCGACTTTTGAAGGGTTTCTGCTTCTGTTACTTCTTCTTCTTCTTCTTCTTCAGCGTTCATTCGTTTTTTTTTTTTTTTCGTAATATATTTTTTTTTTTTACTCCCACATTTCGTGTTATTTGTCACATCGGTATGCAAAACCATTTTCAAGTACCAAACGCCGAGCGAATTTATTCCCTTTGAAGTAGATTTCGTATTCCAATTTCAGCTCAGTTTACTTTTCATATAATTCAAATAGTCCCATAGGTGTCCATAGAACTGCTGGCAGCTCGTTCCATCTGTTGCCTGGGCGCATTTGTAGTAGAACCCATGAAAATGGGTTCAGCTTCCCGTTTGTGTGCGAACTTTACGAGTTTGGTCATTCCGATTCCATGTGTTCCATCTCTATAAAACTGTGTGTCAACATCGCAACTGACTTAGTGTATCATTTCCATATGTTCGAGAACCCGTTATCAATATTGAAATCCCAATTCCAATTGTTTCTGCTGACCTTCTGAACGGTCCATAGAGATTCCAATTTTCCAACTTTCATCTCTGCCGCTGAGCACTTGTTTTTTGGCTTAGTAAAATATCAATTCCACATGTTCCAGATAGCTCAAATGGCAAAACAAGAACTTCACCTTTCAAAAGCTATCTGAAACATGTGAAAGTGAAATTTTAATAAACAATTCTACTTCCATACGTTTCAGATTGCTGCATCAAATACTACCGCCTCCAATATTACTGCCAACTATTTGAGCGCATAAAATATGTGTACTTGAATCCCAATTCCACATGTTTTTATAATTTATAAATCTGAAACCTGTTTTCATCATTTCTACTTTGGAACTTAGCCACTGCGACATAAATAGATTCCAAATTTCACTTGTTCCATCTGGATGCTAACAGTTCCATTCCCATGTAGCTGACTACAAAAAACTGACCTAGTTTGTTGGCTTTTGACTTGTGATTATATATACTACATGTTCCCAATTCCACTCGTTCCAATCCCAACTGATTTGAATGCAATAGAAAAGGTATTACAAGTGCGCAGTTTCCGATTTCTATTTTCCTGATGGATTTTCACGCTGGTGTTTGATTTCTGGGCGTTCCATCAATTCGATTGCCTATTGTTGTTTCACTTGACTTCGCCGCTTTGTCCTCACCAAGGCTGAATACAGCATTGATAACAAGCCGGCAGCATTTGCCGCCATTGGGAATCCAAGGGGAGGCGGAAACGCAAAATTCCATAGCATGTGACTGTTTTGACTGCTTCGGCTCTGATGAGTAGGAAAGCCTAGCAATGCCAATGCGTTGCCAGTGTAAACTGAAGCAAATGGAAAAAGGCAAATTGTAGGGAGAGGAGAAGGAGGAGGTGGAGCAGGAGGAGGAGGCGGCGGTAGGCAATTGCTGTTTCCATTCCAATATCCATTTTGGGCTAAGCCTCGCTCACACAGACAATTAGCAATCGAGCATCAAATGCAAATAAGCAACAGCAAAATAGAAAGTAAACTTTCTTCCTTTATTTTGCTAAAGGGAGGGGCTAGGGCAGGAGTTGAACTGTGAGCTGTAAGGCGTCTACTTGACCAGACCGTGACCGTGAGCACTTTGCATTTTCATGCTAATGTTTATAATGTTTATTTGCTGACCTTATTGTCGGCATTGACATCGTTAATGATGCCTCAAGTGTCCTCCATTTAGGCTCAACGAGCATCAGCGCGAACAAATAAACCAAAAGGCAGACATATATTTAGCCAAGGGCTAGCGAGAGCAAAGTAGAGCCAAGCCCGAGCAGCTGGAGCAACATCAATCCCAAAAAAAAAAAAAAAAGAAAAAGAAAACAGCAGAAACAACAACAAAATAAATATAAAAAACGCGTTAAAAATCACGCCCCCATCCAGACAAAAAAAAAAAAAACGATGCGCAACAAATTCAAAGCAAAAGCAAAGATAAAAAAGTCAAATGTGTTCCTTGACTTGTCGCCGAGCCTTGGCAGACCTCCCATCCCCCTCATCCAGCTCCTCCCTTCCCTGCCCGCAATGACACAATCACAATGACAATGACAATGACGAGGATTGTGGCACTTAATTCTCATGCAATGAACAAAATTGATGGCCTCGATGCGATACAGCTGACTCGAAAAAAGCCAAAATCGAAAAAAATGCCAAAAATTAAAAAAAAGCCAAAATAACAATTATTCAATATATATATATATTTTTTCTAAATAACTGAACATTGGCCATTTGCACAAACGAGCAGAATCGGAACAGCTAACAGCAAAGTCTAGCCTCTAATAATGAGTAGAAACAAATAGAATTGAAGTAAAAAGACAAAGGAACAAATGAAAATGAAACAATTTTTGTTTTTAATTTTCAAAATTATTTATCTGCTCAAAACCTTTTCAAAACATAATCCAATTTTTAGTCAGTAAAGAAGCAAGGAAACAAATGAAATTGAAACAGTATTTTTTTTTTATAATTTTTAAAATTATTTATCTGCTCAAAACTTCTTTAAAACATAATCAAATTTTAAGTCAGTAAAGAGACAAAGGAACAAATGAAATTGAAACAGTTTTTTTTTTTAGTGAACTTTTTTCAAAAACTCTCACTGAAGAATATAGAAATTAATATATAATATATATATATATAGGATATAGAAGCTATTAGCCAAATAGTTATGTACAGATACAAGTGGAATTGAAACAGCATTACGATATAGAAAATGTGAATCGAAAATTAGCTAATGACGCAAACCAGGAAAATTGCAGAAACAAATGGAATTGACACACTTTATTGTCTACGCAATTTTTAATTAAAATTGTAACTGCAATGTGAATGGAATTGGCACACTTAAGCCAACTCTTACAATCATATGAAGCTCATGAAAATGAACTTTATTCGTATTACTTAACAAAATATTATATCCACATTGCCCTGAGCGACCCGACACTGCAACTAAATATAGCTTTGTCTATTTGACCTGTGCGTCATAAAATATAATTAGCGTAAACAAATTGCGCTAGCGTTGAGCGCTTAGCTGCACCTGCAACAGCTGCTGCTGCAACAGCGTGTTGCACGCACCGCACATTGCGTCCATTGTTTGTCCATTGGCCATTTCCCCAAAGAGCGTTAGCGAGTCAGACGGAGCCCAAACGAGCCAATGGAGCTGCATGCCCGTTGCCGGTTGCCGGTTGGCGGTTGGCGGGTGTGCCATGTGCCATGCAGCGTGTGACCGTGTGGCAGCTATTGCTGTTGTCGTTTATATCCTTGTTGGTCATCCTTTGTTTCTTTAGCCACAACTGCTTATAAAAGCAGCGTCGCGTCGTCGCGTTGTTGCGGCCATCAAACGGACAAATAAACCTAGCCAACAATGCGTCATTGCAGCTGCCACTGCAACGGGCAACGGGCAACGTGCAACGGGCAACGGGCAACGGGCAACGGGCAACGGGCAACGGGCAACGGGCAATGGGCAACAGCAACTGACATAGTCATAACCGCAGCCAGTGGATGCCACATGCAGTCCAGTTGTTGTGCAAGCGGAAAGTGCTTTGAAGGACGCCGGAAATAGAGAATGTCTGCATGATTGCCTCTACCCAACTGTCACATTATGAACCACAAAAGGCTCAGTGTGTGCATCGAACCGGTTCGAAATTCCGAAACACCGCACACAAAACTCCAGTTCAGTACCGCAACATAATCAATAATTAGGGAAACCATCCACTTACAGAGCAAACGTGTGTTTGCATGAATAACCAGTTCAAATTAGATTCAAGTTGCATCGAACCGGTTCAGAGAAGAGTGCAACACATTTGTGTGAGCCAAACCGCAAGCCAAAATGGAAAATAGACAGAGAGCAATAGAAACCTTGATTAGCCATGTGAGGAGTAAGGTTCGTTAGCATTAGCTGGATAGATAAATCATACCTCTACCTATACCTCTACCTCTACCTCTACCTCTGCCTCTACCTCTACCTCTACCTCTACCTCTACCGCTACCTCTACCTCTACCTCTACCTCTTCCACTAACTTCACCTCTACCTCTACCTCTACCTCAACACCAGCGTTCATTTACGACACATTTAAGCCCTAGACCAAAGCCATGCCAAAAGAATATTAAAAACTGTTTCAATTAGAAAATCAATTACGTTTCCTTATTCTTTGGACCGAATTGCGGGCATAGACCTAAGAGCAGAATACTTTTGCCTCAAATGAAAATCAAGTTTGACAGACTTTTGACAATGCCCAACATAAAAAAAAAAGGAAAAGAAATAAACGACTTTCAGGAATTTGACACTGACGAGCGGCTGTTTGTTAGCATAACATGGAATTAGGGCCTCTAAGATGCAATTGAACCTGAAGAGACGGAAAGGACAAGGGACGGGGCCCTCACTCCGGAGTCACATGGGTCACGTGCTGTGCGTTTGTTGCCATTCACTTGTCATTTGCAGCTTGCCACAATTCACGATTCACGTGCCGCAAATGCAATTCACATTTCACACACAAATTAACAATTGATGGCCATTTGCCGATTGATTTGCAGTTAGCAATACGGCCGCATGCGGCGTATACGTAACGCAAACAATTTGATGCGGGACACACGTCAAAACATTTGGCCAACACAAATGAGGAAATGTGCTTGTTCGAGTCGCGCTTCAAATGTCACTCACTAAATAATTAATACCATTTTTTTGTTTTTGTGTTTTTTGGTAAGCGTGCTCTTCTCATGCTTTGCATAGCAGAGAAGAAGTTTATTTTCTGATATGATTTTTTATACTTTTTTTTTACATTTTTAATGCAGTCAATTCATTATTGTGTGTGAATCCATAAACCATGCAACTTTCTGAATGGTGGCAAACGTCATTCAACACTTACTGTAATGAGTTTTCAGTTTTAGCTATGCAATGTCTGGGGCCGTTTCATCATACTTACAATACGGAATAGTTGCGAAATTGTAGCTCGAGGGCCCCCTCTCACCTTCAAAACAATTAAAGAATCACAGTCAATTGCCGTGCCAATCATCAAAAACAGAACAGAAGTAAGCGTATCCAGTGTAGAGTGTGTAGTAACTTGCCAATGGTGTCTCGATGCCGTTCTATAGTAGTATGCTGTTTTAAAAACCCTAACGTCTTCAATGTGCTCGAACTCTGCAATGGTCCTTGAATAAAGATAGTATTTAGCTTTGTTAGCAACACAAGAAACTTACCCAAGCCATTAAACCTATACATATATATACACCATTTGATGATGCGTATAAATATATATATTTTTGGATATCTAAAATAAATATAATAAAAATTAATTTTGATTTTCGATACGAGCGAAACGAGATCTAAAATGAAACTGAGCTCCGTTGAGGCGAGCAGCAAACACACAGCCCAAAATGCATGTCAGTTAAAGCAATGGTATATTGATAGAGAAATAGAGTTGTAATTGAAGTACTTTACGAAAGAGTGAGAAGCTTATAAAGTAACTGAAGATAGGGAAGAAGCGACAAAACGTGGTCAAAGTGAGGTAGGCGTAAGACTTGCCCAGGAGCATGGAAAAATTGAGAAGAAAACAAAAAAAAATATGTGAAATTCATAAGAAAACAAAAGTGAGTGAGAAGTAATAAACCAAAAAATAGATAAGTTAAATGAAATACTCTCTAACAGCAGAAATTCAAAGTTAAAGCGCGAAGCTAACTAAGAAGTTCAGAAAAAAAAAATAAAATGTACCTTGATATATTTTTGACTCACATTGAGCACAGAAATGAATCAAGTAAAAGTAAAATTTGTTTCTCTCTCATCACTCCTTTGATTGCTTCTCTCTGCTCTGTAGCTCAGAAATTAATCAAGTAAAAGTAGATTTTTGTTCTCTATGCTGAACTCTCGTAGCACTTATCACTCCTTTGATTGCTTCTCTCTGCTGTGGCTCAGAAATGAATCAAGTAGAAGTAAAATTTTGTTCTCTCTCATCACTCCTTTGATTGCTTCTCTCTGCTCTGTAGCTCAGAAATGAATCAAGTAAAAGTAAAATTTTGTTCTCTATGCTGATCTCTCGTAGCACTTATCACTCCTTTGATGGCTTCTCTCTGCTCTGTGGCTCAGAAATGAATCAAGTAAAAGTAAAATTTTGTTCTCTATGCTGAACTCTCGTAGCCCTTGATTGCTTCTCTCTTTACTTTGTGACTCTATGCTGTGCACAATGTAAGGGTATCAATAACAATTCTGAACTGCGCTAAATATAATTCCCCAAGCTTTGCATAAAAGTTGTTTTTGTTGAGCATTATATGCTCCCACACACACATACGCACATGCCCGCCCACTACACACACACATACATTGCTTTGGGGCACGCACTTTAGAGATTCAATTTGTGGCTTTTTTTTTTGCTGTTGTGATTTTTGGCGTGGGCAACCGCCAAAACGCATTAAGCACTGACGTCAAATGCAAATTGCGTCCGGCCCCCATCGATAGGGGCCGCGCACACATTAGAGAGCTCGATAACTTTTTTTGGTAGGCGATAACTTTCGCTGGGATGGGCGCCCCATTGTCATCGTCATCGGCGCATCACATTTATTTATTTTATTTATTTATTTTTATTTTTGTATTTTTTGTTTTTTATTTTTATTTTTTTTTTTTGCTGCTGACATATGATTGATAGACGACCCTTAAGCCCAGTCCTGGTCGCTCTGTCTCGGCTCGGCTCTGTCTCGTTCCCGGTCTCGGGGCAACGGAGCATGGTGTAATGGCCAATTGGTTTAATGCTTTGTCGTCTTCCGAGACAAGTGTTGGGCCGAATTGCGGCGTAAAAGTGTCAAAGCTGATAGACAGCCAAACAAATGGCAAATGAAATGCCAGCCCAGAGATTTGTAGGCCGGCATACTCAAACCATAAACGAAATGGCTATAGATGATGATGATGAAAGACCTCACTCTGCTCCGGGGCTCCATCGGTTGCCCTCGAGTTCAACGAGTTTGATTTTTGTCACATATTGAAAATGGATCATATCGAATTACAGCCAAGACGATGATATACAAGCAATGGGCTTTAAGATTCTCTGCCGTATCTCTCTCTCTCTCTCTCTCTCCCATTGTTTCTCTATTTAAGTTGTCTCCCCTCTCTTTTACTCATCCTTTCGAAAGGTAAACTGCATCTGCAATCTCTTGGCCACTGCCTTAGGCAGCTCAATGAAATCCTAAAGAAAATCAAATGGAAATTTATGTTTCTGACAGCAAGTCAAGTCGCCCGACTAGGGCGTGGTGTGCTATAATATGTAAGGCAGAGCGCGCGCGACAGAGAGGGAAGAACACGCGTATGTGCAGCGAGTGCCGCGTAAATCCAATTTGCCTAAAATGGTCATGACGGCAACGCCTTTGCCTGTGGCTTAACTGGTCTTAAAAAATAAAAACAAAAAAACAAAAACAAAAAATAGCAAAAAAAAAAACGAAACAGAACAAATAATTTGTGTGGCATAATCAAAATAAAACAAAATAGAGTGGGGAGTGGGGCTGGAGCAGAAGGAGAAGGTAGTCTTTTGTACCCTCTTATCCTTCTGCCCTTGCTCCACCTCTGCATGCAGCGTGACACAGAAATCTGACCAGAATTGGTTACACAACTCAGCCCGAGTGCTGCGCATCGAGCAGTTCATAAAATACCCTGTAATGGAGAAACAGCTAAAATAGCAATTGAAATGCGATGCGATGCAGTGTGATAGTTGAATACCCTGTAAATATAAACTACATTACTTATAGGCGTATTTCCACTACTAATTTTACTAACTTTTACTTTTTCTATGTTATTAATACCATTTCTGCTTTTATATAGACATTTTTATTTCTGCTTCTACTACTATTTTTACTACTCCTACTATTTTTTTATTCTTTAATAAGCATTGAAGTCATACAATACACTTGAAGTATTTTAACAACAGACACACTATTATATATAAGAATCCAAATCTCTTACTATAGAAGATTTAATTAAACAATAAAACTAAAAAAAAAAAGTAATACAGTCCATTTTTGGTCAGACATATGAAACCCAGTTAAAAAAAAATACTGTTATAAGAAACAAATTCAAAAAAAAATATAATACTCAAATGGGAAAAGGGAATCCCAGTATTAAATACTACTACTACTATCATTAAATGCTACTACTATTAAATAATACTATTACTACTGCATACTACTACTACTATTAAATACTATTACTATTAAATACTACTACTATTAAATATTACTACTACCCATAATAAAGGCTACTTTAACTACTATTACATACAACTACAACTAGTGCTTACTACTACTATTAATAAAGGCTACTTTAACTACTATTACATACAACTACAACTAGTGCTTACTACTACTACTATTACATGCTAGTATTACCATTATTACATGCTAATACTACTACATACTGCCACTACTACTATTATATGCTACTACTACTACGACTACTACGACTACTACGACTACTACTACTACAACTACATGCTACTACTACTACAACTACTACATACTACTACTACTACTACTACTACTACATGCTACTACTACTACAACTACTACATACTACTACTACTACTATTACATGCTTCTACTACTACAATTACTACAACTACATGCTACTACTACTACAACTACTACATACTACTACTACTACTATTACATGCTTCTACTACTACAACTACTACAACTACATGCTACCCTAACATTGACCTAGTTAAGTGGTATCTGCCTGTCTATCATTTGCTATACTTATCACTGACAACGAGAAGCTTTCTGCTGCTAAATTGGCTTAAAATAAACCTTTTCTCTTTGCGAAAGTGTGCGTGGCACATAGGGCATTAACAAGAAGGAGCGTGCAGCACTGCCGCAAAATGGACAACAGCAACAACAACAACAACAACAACAACAACATGAGCGGCATGAACAGCAGGAGCAGTAGGAGCAGCAGGAGCAGCAGCCGCGGCAGCAGTGGCCAAAATTCATAGCCTACTTAGCGGCGCACATTGCGAGTTATTCAAATTTGAATTAGGCAGACGAGCAAGAGCAGCAAGCCCCAAGCCTAGCGTTCGTGAGCGTTTCCGTTTCCGTCAAAGAGCAACTGCTGCCGCTGCTCGCTGTTCCTGCTGCTGTTTTATGACTGTCTTGCTCTTGCCCTCTGTGCATGGGTGTGGGCTCTGTAGCATAATTGTGCTGTGTGGGCATGCAAGCCCTGGGTGCCCTGGGTGCCCTGGGCACGTGGGCAGCAGCTGTGCGCATTGCTTTTAGGCAGCAGACGTCGCATAACATGCTATAAGCTATATGCTACATGGCTGCCTGCTACATGGCCGTCTGCTACATGTTGCGGTAAACGCGAACCTTAATTAGATCATAGTTGCTGCCACACAGACACACAGAGCATTTTATTGCCAACTTTGCCACGCATGTCAGCAGCAGCAGCAGCAGCGGCAGCAGCGGCGGCAGCGGCAGCTTCTTTATATGGGGCCAACATGCGGCCGCATGCCACATCAAATTTGCAGCTCAATCAAGTGGTTAAAACTTTGCGCCATTTATGGCTCAAGTGACGCAGCTCCAGCTGCTGCCGATCCCCGGCCAGCCCCCCCCCCCCCCCACCTTTTGTGGTATTTGCATTTTAATTGAATTGCACTACATTATTTAGCATGGCAGCAATTTCGGGTCTGCCATTTCAACTGTGGCAAAGCCAACAGCTTGCCACACAGACACACGTCTTGCCACAAAATCCTGCTCTGTCAAAAATAAAGTTCTAAAACTTTCTCTCTCTCTCTCTCTCTCTCTCTCTCTCTCTCTCTCTGTCTCTTTCTCTATCTATCTCAGTGTGTGCGTATTTCAAGCAATTATCTGGCAAGACTTTCGCATATACATATATATCGTTCATAGTCGACACCTAAGCTGATTTCTAGGCTGAATGATAACAGTGAGATACCCTGTAATCAATTTGAAGCAATGGACATTAGCTTTGCTTTTTAGATTGACAAAAAGTAGAGTATCTACTGAGCTGCTTAGCAGTTCATTACATACAAGTTATCATAGGGTATGTTCAACATCTGAAATTATTATGAATTTATAGATTATTCTTTACAGCTCAGTATATGTGTCTTCAAGTCAAACTCACTGTATAATATTACAGGGTATCTGTTAGTAAAATACTTTTCATAATGCTTATGATCTTAAGAATTCTTCTTTGCTAGCTGATCACAAAATTTAAATACTTACAAGTCAAGCTCATCTATTCAAATTTATTGTAGGGTATATATAGTACAATAAGACTTTGGTTGCAACTGCAATCAATGCCCCAATCCATATCAAGTTATTCCTATGTATTTTCTTTCCAAATTGACCAAAAAGTTAGTTTATATAACAGTTTTCAAAACTGTTATACAATAGTCTAACAAGCTCAAAGAAAACTTACAATACGAAGGCATTTGATTTGTTTATACGTATTGAAATATATATTTTAAAAACTTAACCAATAGATAAACTTAAAGAAACTTGCTTATGAAACTGTTATACAATAGTCCAGAAATCTTTAGACCAAGATTTGATTAAAGTGAAAGGCTTAAAGAAAATGAGTCTTTAAACTGTTATACAATACTCCAGGAATTTAAACAAAACTTCAGGTTACAGAGAAGTATACTAAACAAACTTAACGTATATAAAAACTGAACGAAAAATGCTTTTTCAACTATTATAAAATGGTCCAACAATCCATAGCAGAACTTATGTTTAAAGCGGAATATGCCCAACGCATGAACAAATATGTACTCTCTCTCTCTCTTATATACTTATATATATATATCAGATGGAGCATATCTTTCAACCTATTAAGTGTTGAAACTATTGGCTTAATAAACCAAACTTTGCAGTTACAAGTAACAACATCAGATTCTGTGGCATTTTAATTGCGGCTTACTCATCTGTCTGTGGCCAAGAGCCAGCAGGTAGAAAGTAGCTCAAAGGCAATAACAGGAGACTGCAAGGAGCAGCAAGGCCATTGACTAGCTCAAGAGCAAAAGCTGAGACTAAGACTGGATCAGGGACAGGCATCGTGGCAGGAACTGCAGCAAGGAGAAAAAACAAAGGCGGGAACTGTATTCGTTGCAGCAGCAGCAGGTGGCTGGGATTATGTGGGCAGCAGCAAAGACGTGAGCAGAGCCAGTTACTGAGTGGATTGTAACTGGAGCAGGATGATAAAGTAGGCAGCTGTACAAGAGGTAAAAGAAGAAGCCAAGGCAACGGCAGAGGCAGAGGCAGAGACAGAGGCAGAAACAGAGACGAAGACGGAGACATGCATGGTCATGCCGCTCAAGCACTGTTAACAACTATAACAAAAGGCAATTGCAATCATTGTTAAGTCTATTGCAGCAATTGTGGGCGGTGCTGGAGTGCAACTTACAGTGATGGGTATTTCACTGAATTGGCATTACAATTGGGTGTGCAGGCAGCAGGTGGCCACAGCAACATAGTGACTTTCTCAAGTATTTCTCTGTCAGGCATTGCTTGCAAGAATGTTCAATTAGTGTGCATTAAATACGCTCCGCACTTTAAGTATAAAACTCTGTTCGATATCATAAAATTGACATGGCAGGCATTAGCAGTGGCAGTAGCATAAGCGAGGCCATGAAGCACTCACTTGCTCACTTGGAAATGTTTCATTTTAAACGACTCGAAGTCTATTGAAGTTGAAGCTCAAAATGTATGCACTTGTATGTCAATTTCAAGTATTTGTGAGAATATCTCTAATAATTATAGAAATGCAAGACTTCTATATACTCATTTAATGAGAGAAAAAGAGAGAGCATGTATATGTATAAGACGTATGCGAAAACAGAAGCCAAGAAATGAGTTTAGACAACTTTAGCGTAAAGCTGAGCTAACGACAGGCAGACAGGCGAACGAATGAACGGACGGACAGATGGTTAGATGAATAGACAAACAGTTGAAATAATGGACAGATAGATTGAAGGACAATGGATGGATTGGCGAACAGACGCTGGATAGTCCGAAAATACGTAGACGATAGATGAACGGAGGGACTGATGTTAAACGAACGAACTACTAAACAATGAATAAGCTAAATGGACCTGTTAAAAAAAATATAAATATTTTTACCTTGTGGTATCAGTCACGCCTGCAATAAAAAAAAAATTGCATACCCTTTATTTCAATGGTTCGCAAAAAAAAAAAACTTCAAACCGTTTGAACCTTCACGATCTGTGCGCGAGATTAAACGAAAACAAATCTGAATCAGTCACCCACGCTCTAAGCAAGAGCCTTCGTTTCTTTTCGTTTTGGCTTTCGGTTTAGCATCTTGAATTGACGCTCTTTAAGTGAACGTCGTTCAGAGAGCGATACGATTGACTCATGCATAATGAGCTTCAGTAAGTGAACAGTTAACTCAAAGAGTCTATGGAAATGATCATGAGATTCACACTCCCTTACATATGTATATGTATGTTGCGAAGAAAACTCTCATACTCAAACACATCAATACACACACAAAAGACTTTTTGCCTGTTGAAGAACCAACGCAATCGTTTTTTCTTAAAACGTCAGTGAAAGAC